>JAPDVR010000022.1:35465042-35907542 GCA_026230005.1 Gila orcuttii | reverse complement strand
CAAAGCTATTTCAAACTCGATTTTTTATAAAGAAAATGAGTGCTGTTTGCCTGTGCAAAAATCACCATCATGATGCTAGGTAAAAATCTACTACGTAAAAGTCTGATCACTTGGTAAAGGAACAGCACACTTCTTTTCAACAAGAGTCATGGTTTAAGGTATTATTCATGTCTGTATATGCTAATATATTATTGAAGGGTTCGTTTATTGAAATAAAAAAAAAAAAAAGAGTCATCAATATCGTTCGAAACCGTACTCGGTTACTAACGTAACCTCGGTTCTCTCTAGAGAGGGAACGAGTACTGCGTAATATCTTACGCTATGGGGAAAACCTCTTTTCCACGAGATATTGAAGCCAAAAATTATCCTTAATTTTGAATTAATGCAAAACGCTGTGCAGCAGCATGCAGACATAGGCAAGACGGCTTGCGTGCCTATTGGCTGCCCTGCGGCAACAGCAGCAGCCTATCGAGAGTGGCCCTGCGTGACACATACCCAATGGGGGCACTTTGCGCCCATTTCGTCACGTCCCGCCAGAAAGGGCGTGGTCCCGCCCTTATAAATACGGCTCGATTAGGCTGGTATACTGGTTTTCATCGCCGAAGCGAACCAGAGCTGTGTATGCACGGCAAGATACGCAGTACTCGTTCCCTCTCTAGAGAGAACCGAGGTTACGTTAGTAACCGAGTACGTTCTCTTACGAGAGTATCTCTCGTACTGCGTAATATCTTACGCTATGGGGAACACAATGCAAAACGCCGTGCGTACTGGGATCCGACACCAAAGTCCCAAGGGCAGTAGCCCGGGGCTCATATAGTGCATAATCACCATAGACTCACAGAGAGTCGGAGAAGAGAGGCTGCAAGCGTCATTCCCCATAAAATAGCATCCTACAGGAGCTAGTTATGTTAACAGTGTTTCACGCAGACAGGGTGAACGTGTTCAGCCTGAACTGGGTAATAGTACGGGTTATTCAACACCCAAGGGGCAGTTTCTATCGCTTAGTGAGCGATGCACAGGCAAACTCAGCATCTGGGCCGCACTGCGGGGCAGATAGCACTGAATTCTAAACCGACAGAAGCTTGGCTTGTAAGGCGGGAACCTCTAGGTTATAAAACCTTATAAATGTAGACGGCGAGGCCCAGCCCGCAGCCGTACAGATATCTTGCAAGGTAACCCCACTATACCACGCCCACGATGAGGCCACGCCTCTTGTGGAGTGCGCTCTGACACCCAAAGGACACTGCAGGCCCTTAGAAGTGTAAGCCAGTGCTATGGCGTCGACTACCCATCTGGATAGGCTCTGTTTTGATGCGGCCAGGCCCTTGGAGCGTCCGCCAAACAAAACAAAGAGCTGCTCGGTCTGTCTGAAGACAGACGAGCGGGACACATAAGCTCTCAGTGCCCTGACAGGGCAAAGGAGACTAGCATCTTTCTCCTCATCATGAACCGAGAGAGCGCACAGGGAAATGACCTGGGCCCTGAACGGTGTGTTGAGGGATTTGGGCACGTACCCGTGCCTTGGTTTGAGTATGACCTTAGAGTCATTAGGCCCAAACTCCATACATGACGCGCTTACCGAAAGCGCTTGTAAGTCCCCTATGCGCTTCACTGAAGCGAGAGCCAAAAGGAACACCGTTTTGAAAGACAGATGCTTCATGTCTGACAAATGGAGTGGCTCGAACGGGGCACCTTTCATGGCTTCCAAAACCGTAGAAAGGTCCCACACCGGGACTGAAGGAGGTCTGGGAGGGTTCAGCCTCCGAGCTCCCTTGAGGAATCGCACGACTAGGTCGTTCTTCCCCAGTGACTGGCCAGACACAGGTTTTATAAACGCTGCTATGGCCGCCACGTACACTTTGAGCGTGGATGGGGACCTGCCCTTATCCAGCAGCTCTTGAAGGAAGGAGAGTACTTCCGTGACCCCGCAGTCTACAGGTGAAAAGCGCTGAGCTTGACACCAAGCAGAGAACACAGACCATTTCGAGGAATAGAGCCGTCTAGTAGACAGGGCCCTTGCCTGCGTGATCGTGTTTAGCACTCCCTCCGGGAGGCTAGCGGGTACCCGTTGATGGCCCATGCATGTAGGGACCATAGTTCCGGGCGAGGATGCCAAATCGAGCCCTCGGCCTGAGAGAGGAGGTCTTTCCTCAACGGTACTGGCCACGGGGCAGTGCTGGTCAGCCGCATCAGGACTGGGAACCAAGTCTGGTTTGTCCAGAGCGGAGCCACAAGCAGCACTGGGCATCCATTTTCCCTGATTCGTTCCAGCACTTGAGGCAGGAGCGAGACGGGGGGAAAAGCATAGAGGGGACAGCGGGGCCAGACGTGGGCCAGCGCGTCCTTGCTCTTGGAGAAATATTTCGGACAGTGAGCGTTCTCGTGGGACGCGAACAGGTCCACTTGCGCTCTGCCGAATGTCTCCCACAGCAGTTGGATCGTCTGCGGGTGCAGCGACCATTCCCCTGCTGGGACATTGTTTCTGGACAGTCTGTCTGGTCCCAGATTCAGGTGACCAGGCACGTGCGCCGCTCTCAGTGAAAGCAGGTTGTGCTGAGCCCAGACCAGGAGGCGTTCCGTTAGCCTGTAAAGGTTTCGGGACTTGGTGCCGCCCTGGCGATTTATGTATGCCACCACTGACATGTTGTCCGACCGGACCAAGACGTGGTGGCCCATTATCTGGGGACAGAAGCGCCGTAGCGCGTTGTCGACTGCCAACATTTCCAGACAGTTTATGTGTAGGAGCTTCTCCTGTTCTGACCACTGGCCAAAGAACGGTCTGCCCTCGAGCAGCGCTCCCCATCCCGAGGTGGAGGCGTCCGTGGACACCACCTTCACACTCGAGGGAGTCCCCAGACTCACACCTGACTGATACCAGTCGGTTATCTTCCAAGGTTCCAGAGCTGAAACGCATTTCAGATCGACCCGGAGGCGAAACCGACCAGCGGTCCATGCCCTGGGAGGAACTCGCGCTTTCAGCCACAGCTGCAGTGGGCACATGCGAAGCAGACCCAGCTGGAGCACTGAAGCTGCTGAGGCCATGAGGCCCAGCATTTTCTGAAACCTTTTGAGCTGGACAACCGAGCCGCGGCGGAAGGATTTCGCGGCGCTCTGAATGTCCCGTTCGCGCTCTGGCGTCAGACGCGCTGTCATGGATAGCGAGTCCAGCACTGTTCCCAGAAAAGAAATTTTCTGGCTGGGAAACAGCGAGCTCTTCGCCCAATTGACTGTGAGACCCAGATTCTCGAGATGCTCGAGTAATGTGGCCCTGTGTTCTATGAGCTCTGATCGTGATCGAGCTAGAATCAGCCAATCGTCCAAGTAGTTCAAAATTCGCATGCCCTGGAGTCTCAGGGGTGCGAGAGCCGCGTCCATGCACTTCGTAAATGTACGGGGTGCCAGGGACAGGCCGAACGGCAGGACTTTGTATTGGTATGCCTGGCCCTCGAAGGCGAATCTCAAGAATTGCCTGTGACGTGACGCTATTTGTATTTGAAAATAGGCGTCTTTCAGATCTATTGACATAAACCAGTCTTCCCGGCGAACTTGCGCGAGGATTTTCCTGGTTGTAATCATTCTGAACTGGCGCTTCGCGAGCGCTCTGTTCAGCTGTCGCAGATCTAGAATGGGTCTGAGACCCCCGTCTTTTTTGGGTACCAGAAAATACCTGCTGTATAAACCCCCTTCGCTCTGAGCCTGAGATAAAGGTTCTATCGCCCCTTTGCTCAGTAGTTTCGCTATCTCGGCTCGAAGTAGATGAGATACTTCGTTTTTTACCGTCGTTTCGACTCGCGCCGCACAACGGCGGGGGCGTCGAGCGAACTGCAGCGAATAGCCTCTTTTTATAGTGTTCAGCACCCATTCTGATACCCCGGGAAGCTTTGCCCACGCATGTGCATGAATAGCTAGAGGTAGAATGAAATCCGGGCTCTGGCCGCGGCATAGCGGCGGCCGGAGAGCTCCGGTGTGCTGAGAAACAAACACTGTGTTTGCAATGCGCGAGGCGGGGGGTGCGCTGATCACAGCGGGCAGCCCGACCGCGCTCGGCTTCTCTCTGACAGATTGTGGAGAGAAGGCGAGCGGGACGAACCCCGTGGGCTTCGGCATGTCTGTGAGGGAATGTGGGCGCGGGATAGCGGGCACACTCACTGCACTGAGAACACTGTCGGCTCGCGCCGACTGAAAATGTGTTGGTTTCGTTTTTACAGAAACCGTGGGACATGCTTCGTGTAGTGTTTGTGGGCACTGTGTCGTGGGCACGTACACTACATTCATTGCACAATCGACATGAGTCGATTTTATTCGTGCTAGCCCTGTATTGTGGTGGGCTGTGTCTGCGTGTGGGAATGGGCACTGAGACGTGGGCATTCTTACAACACTCATAACACCATCGGCCGTGGCCGGAACACCAGAAAATACACTCTTTATTGGATTTATCTGGGTAGCCGTAAAAACGGCTTTTGTGTGCAGGCAAGCGGGCAAATGGACCGGCTTGTTGACTGCTAAGTGCACTGGAACAGTCACATTGCATGGGACTGGACGAGCGAAACGTTTCGGTGAAAATCCGGCCGCAGCGGGATTTGAACACCGTCGCTTTCCTAGCACGGCTAGGAAGGCTTTGAGACCTCGGGCTTGATCTCGATCCTCGACCGGGGCCCGCGCTGAGGGGGGCGGCGTCCAGCAGAGCGAGAGCGCGGTCTCTGTTCTCGGGCCTGGCGGCGTTGAGAAGCAGCGGCGGCGGGTGGTGTATGCTGCGGCTGGGAGCTTCGAGCAGGCGGCTGTTTAGAGCGACCTGCTGCGGAACTCGAGCGCTTCGGGAGGAAGTGCTTCATCGCCTGCGATGTCTTTTGAACCTCTTGAAATCTGTCCGCGAAATCCTTGACGGCAGATCCGAAGAGGCCAGCTGACGAAATGGGCGCGTCCAGGAATACAGAGCGCTCCGCCTCAGTCATTTCAGACAGCGTTAACCACAGGTGTCTCTCAGCCACGGTGAGAGAGGCCATGTTCCGCCCAATGGCCTGTGCAGCGGACTTTGTAGCGCGTAGAGCCAGGTCCGTAGCGCTCCTTAAATCCGCGACGCTGATCGATTCCGCGCCTTCCTCGTCCATTTTTCGGAGAAGGTCGGCCTGGAAGATCTGCAGAATGGCCATAGTGTGTAAGGCTGACGCGGCTTGCCCGGCGGCGGTGTATGCGCGACCGTGCATGGCTGACGTCACTCGGCAGGCTTTAGATGGTAGCGTTGTCTGCGCTCGCCGTCCAGCAGAGGGCGGGCAGAGATGAGAAGCTACCGCTGCTTCCACTGGGGGAAGAGAAAGGTACCCTTTGTCTTTCGCACCGTCCACAGTGGAGAATGCAGCTGAGACAGAAGTACGCACCCTGGCCGAGAGGGGGGCGCCCCAGGACCTCGCGACTTCTTCGTGAAGCTCAGGAAGAAAAGGCGCGGGCCTGGATTGTGACGGCGCGTGGTCCTTCTTGAGGAAGCATCCGTCCAGTCGGTTGCGCGCGGGCTGCGCGGGCGCTTCCCAGTCGAGGCCGAGGTTGTCGACGGCTTGGGAGAGCAGACGCATCAGCTCTGATTCAATGCCTGCTCGTTTTCCTGAAGGCTCGCGGATAGCAGAGGGGAGGTCCACAGAGCTCGCCCAATCCTCACTATCTGATGCCAGGAGAGAACAGGCCTCGGCTGTTTCGTCGACCTCTATGGCGGAAGCGGCGGCGAGCGGCGGCCGCTGTCCGTCGGGGAGGGACTCGAGCGACGCCGGCGAAGCTGGCGGGCGAACCGGCGAGCTTTCGTGGGCAGGAGAAGGCTCGGGGCCGCGCTGGGCACGGCGCTTCTTGCGGCGCGGCGCTACAGCGGGCTGAAGTGCAGGCTCTGAGAAGGATGCCAGGCGAGTCCTCAGAGTCACCATAGGCAGTAGCTCACAGTGATGGCATCCGCCGTCGACGAGAGCGAGAGCCGCATGATCCTCACCCAGGCAGGAAACGCAGATGACATGGCGATCCTCCTCACTGAGTGTGGCTCGACACGAGCCGCAGGACCTATGCATCTTGAAAAAGACGCAGCTCTTTTAGGAGAGAGAGAGAGACAGTGGAAAAATGTGTGTCGCAGCGGCGAACACACACACACACTTGCAATAAAGGATATGACGCCGGAAAGCGTAGCAGGTACGGCGGCTAAAGGCGGCGATGCCAGCGACTTCAGACTCAAAGGCTCGTCCCGCTGTGTGCTTATCTCAACGGCGCGGCTTCTCACTCCGGATCCAGCGATGCGTGATGCTTCGCTGAAGAGATGAAAATCAGTATACCAGCCTAATCGAGCCGTATTTATAAGGGCGGGACCACGCCCTTTCTGGCGGGACGTGACGAAATGGGCGCAAAGTGCCCCCATTGGGTATGTGTCACGCAGGGCCACTCTCGATAGGCTGCTGCTGTTGCCGCAGGGCAGCCAATAGGCACGCAAGCCGTCTTGCCTATGTCTGCATGCTGCTGCACAGCGTTTTGCATTAATTCAAAATTAAGGATAATTTTTGGCTTCAATATCTCGTGGAAAAGAGGTTTTCCCCATAGCGTAAGATATTACGCAGTACGAGAGATACTCTCGTAAGAGAACCAGAAGACTTTAGTTCATCTTCGAATAACAAATGAAGATATTTTTAATGAAATCTGAGAGATTTCTGTCTACCACTTTGACTCTTCAAAAAGTTCATAAAGAGATAGTAAAACTTATCCATATGATTTGATCGGTTTGGCCAAAAATTTCTGAAGAGACTTGATTGCTTTATATGATGAACAGATTTAATTTAGGTTTTTATTTACATATAAATATTGATCAGCGAACGTAAACAGAAGCTCAACCTCATTGGTTCTTGCAGAAGCTCAAACGAACATGCTCGAGCTTCCGTTTACCACAACTAATGTGTGAGTTGATGAATGGTTACATGAATAAAACCCTAAATTCAATCTGTTCATCATAAAACGATCGTGTCTCTTCAGAAAATTTGGACTAAACCGCTCAATGCATTAGTTTTACAATCTCTTTACAAACTTTTTGAAGTGTAGCAGGTAGTTGCGTAGCTGTCAATGGAGGGACAGAAAGCTTTTTCAAAGAAAGATTCATTCTGAAAATGAATGAAAGTCTTACGGGTTTGGAACGACATGAGGGTAATTAATAAAAGAATAATAAATGAAGTCACCTGCGTGAACGGCGATATGCAGGAGTTATATTCCGCACAGCTGTCGCTTCCTAAAGCTGGTCGCTGGCCCAGCGCCCGAGCGATACTCTGGTTACTTCTTTCTCTGGATCTTTTAAAATGCAAGGTTTCACAGGTATGCGTGTGGCAAATATGGATTATGTATATGTATTATGCAAATACGGCCTTGGCTGGCACGAACGGCCCTATCCTTTTAATGTAAACAAACCGTCTGGCAATAAATCCTCACTTGTTATTTCCTCGGTTTCACTCCCCAGAGCCGATTCTCAAATACAAGATGTGCTTGTTGAACACGATGCCCTCCCCCCCATTCCCCCACATCGACTCCCAGCATCTTCAGCAGCGTCGCTCGGGGTGAGGGGGTAGAAACAGTCAGTCTTTTAATTTGGCTTATGACAGCCCCTCAGTGTGCGCATGCTGGCAAATCCCCGACTTTTAGACCGGCCTCTCAACCACGACCTAGTACTCATTACTACTGTTTGTTTTGGCAGCGGCCAGATGGTACTTAGGAGCGCCGAGCGGCGCAAGTGTCCCCGCCAACACTCGATATTTATGTTAGGGAACGTGGACACCGGTTTAGTTGAGATAGAATCAATAATACCTTTTAACGCAGGTCTGAAACACTGAGTCTTGAGTGAGAGAGAAAGGAAAATATGTACTTCGGGAAGCAAATCAACCATTTTTTTTTTTTCTCTCCAAGTGTAATTTGGACCCCGACCCTCTTAATTTTCAGTCTTGGGCCACTTGCGGATTGTCAAGGTGCCTAAACTTGGAATAACGTATTATGTTACTTGTCGATATATACCAAGAATGTGATAAACAACAGTAGCATTCTTGGATGTCTGCAAGGAACATACCACTAGTTATACATACCTCCACACCATCAAATGACCTTAGCACTAATGTGATACATGAGGGATCAGGCCCTCAAATGGCGTTAACGCTCCTCTAATGAGAGTCCTCCTTTTGTCTCGAGTGCTGGAAGAGACACTAAACACAAAATTAGCCAAATGAATTACCATCCATCCAACCCAAAACAAGTTGTGCTGTTTACTATGAGGACTAAAGAATTCAGATTGATCAGTCTCTGAGAAAGTCAGAACACAATATGGAAAGCTTAAGAGAAGTCCTTTTTTAGACTTGTTTACAAATCCTTACAATAAGATAGATTTATTAACCCTGCATACGATATTAAGACTCATTTTGTAAGAATGTATCTTTAACACAAATGTATTTTGTCTTACTGCACTGGCAGATCGAGTGAAAATATCTGCCAGATAGAATTACGAGAGAAGCAAAATGACATAATATATTAAGTCTTGTTTTCTGAAACATTTATCAAAATGAAGTGGGGGAAAAAAAAATCTGCCTGTGGGTTAAGAAAAATAATCTTAATTCAAAGGGAAAACAATAAGTTTACTTTTACTTCCCCAGTGGCAGATTTTGTTTCATGTTTTAAGCATAAACAAATTCATTTTTATACATTTTTTTAGAAATCAAGAGTTACTATATTTCGCTTCTCTAGTAAATCTATCTTTATTTAAGAATGTTTAGATACAGTATTTGTTCTGGAAAACTACAAAGCCCCTAAAGGGAAAAGGTGATGGAAAGCTCTATCGCAAACCGTTTGCATTCCCTCGCAAAACCTTTTACCGGCAAAGAACTCAAAAGGTTTGCAGGGGAACGGAAAAGATTTGCGAGAAAACGCAAAAGCATTGAAATAAGATTTTTCCTCCCATCTCATTTTTTTAAACCATCACCAAGACCTTTAGGGGCTCTGTAGAAGACAAGAAAAAAATGCTGAGTTAGACATTTTTAGTCTTAATATTAAATGAATGTATGTTGTTTTAAGGATTTTTAGATATTTTAACAACGACAAAATGATTTTGCAGTGTGCATACTAATGAATTGTATGATGCACTGTAAGTATAAAATCCCCTTTTGCCAGTATGATGTAGAGATCAGGCCAGAAAGTGGAGGCGTAACAAGATCAGGCTTGATTTGAACCTGCAACTACTGTGCCACTGTCTAAAATAAAGCACGGGGTCGTAGGTTCACGTCTTAGAGGGACAATTGAAGACAGTATTTAACCTGGACTGTTTCAACGCAAACCAGCTGTGCAAACAAAAAAGCAGGGCTCCGCGGGCCGCTGGGGATACAGGTGTAATTCAGAAGAATGAATAACCACACTGTGGTCAGGACTGGCATCTGACCCAATGACGTCCAATCATTAAGTGCCACCACACCACAGACCTGTATACAAACCTCCAGATGTTCATAATATGCAAGTCATGGTCAGCATTGGATTTGATTGTTTGCTTTGGTGCAACAGCATTACAGATCTCATAAAAGAAAGGAACTTAGTTCTAGGTTAACTCAAGAGGGATTGTCCCTGGTTCTTCTTTTGTGAGGGGTTGCTTTTACAACACTGTGGCATATTATGAGGGAAAATTGTTCTCCACTGACAGCCATTCAAAATTATTGTTATTGTTAATTCCTCATCCTTTGGATGTGCATGAAAAGTTGATTTGCTTTCACAGTGCAGAAAACAGCATCTTCTCGACATGTCGACAACACAAACCATCCAGTCTCAGCTACAACTGTACAGTGTTTGAGGGTCAAAGTAGATGTTGTTCGCAGGCTGCCAATAAAGACCATAGGCTGGCATTATGCAAATGTGTTATAAACATATGTAGGTTCATTCAGGAAGTGAGACTGGAATTACAGACAACTCGTTTAATGCAGTTCAGAATCTGTTCTTTCTTTTGGAAAACAATTACGTAATTTTCCTGCACATTGATCTCTGAAACTTTTCAGACACTGTACATTCACAAACAGCCATTTTAAACACTACATGAAAGGTAATATCCGTTCAACCTTCGTTGTGGAAAATATCCTCATCTCCGTCTGTCTTCCTGCAACCACCCGTGATAAATAGAGGCACTTTTACTAAACCTACACTAATTAATGCATGTTATGTGCGGCGCTCTGTACAAAAGTGGATTCTGATTAAATAAAACAAGTTTGTATGCAATTTCATGATATTAAAATAGATGATTTATGTTTTCCAATGAAATGGGAAAAAAAGCATGAAATGAGGATAAACTGTTGATCTTTGTATCGAAACTACTGCAGGATTGAATGGAAAAAAGTGATTTTATTATTTATTTTGCATAAAAATAAATATGCATCAAGCTTCAAAGTGGAAAAGTAAAATGTTTTATATCTTTTAAACTATTTATACTTCTGCCTATTTTAACACTTCGTGAAACGTTTATTAAAATTCATAGTTGTTAAAAGATTGGTCATATTACTGATACTAAGTTCCTCTGATTCTCACACAGTTTTAAACTGCAGTACCTCTGATGTCCTTTAGGGGCACCGTCTCTCCCAGTCTGCTGTAAAGGTTTATTGACACTGAAAATATCACCGGCCGGGTCCTCTGGGAGTGGTGGGTCTGCCGACGCCGGCTGTAGTGTTAAGACCAAACAGGACTAATTGAAGGAGACGCTTACATATTCTCCACCGTGTGGCTCAGGGGTGCGTTTGGCCACAGCAGCGGATGCCGCTGGCAGCAAAGTGGGTAGCGGACTCGGCCTAAACCAAGAGATGCAACCCAGGGCACGGAGGTCCTTTCAGGGCAGTAAAACATCGCACACATGAGAAAGGTTTCTGAGTGAGACACAGTTGGTAATAATACTTCACAATTTTGATGAAAATAAACAATTTGTGTGTGAGAGATAACTAAATTTTATATGAAAAAAATTATAAAAATTGTATTTTGTTTAGATAACAATAAAGGGATAGTTCACCCAGAAATTAAAATCCTGTCATTAATTACTCACACTCATGTCGTTTCAAACCCGGAAGACTTTCGTTCATCTGAGAGATTTCTGTTCCTCCATTGACAGCTACGCATCTGCAACTTTGACTCATATAAAGCAATCAAGTCTCTTCAGAAAATTTGGACTAATCTGCTCAATTCATATGGATTATTACGATCTCTTTATGAGCTTTTTGAAGCATCAAAGTAGTTGATGAGAACAGAAATCTCTCAGATTTCATCAAAAAGATCTTCATTTGTGTTCTGAAGATGAATGCAAGTCTTACGGGTTTGGAACGAAATGAAGGTAATTAATGACAGAATTTTCATTTTTCGGGGAACTATCCCTTTAAGCCATTTTAGCTATGTTTATTTAACTGATAAGGTATGAAAATAAACTTTAAAACGAAATTTTACACTTTCTGAGGAAAATGTGATTGAGCATGTTATTTAATTGCCATATAGCCAACTGTATACCTCAAACAAAATATGTCATGAGCACACACAGGTGTTAGCGAAGCTTCTTCACAGTGACTGCATTAAATTCAGGCAAGTGTTTGAGTTGCACTTTTCAACATGTTATCTTTCTTTGCTCCCCTTCTCGTTTTCTTTTCTCAGGATTTTTACGTCTGTTTACGTAAGCAGAGATACATGTTCTGGTATGCCTGCCGCCACGGTGGTGGCGAAGGTTTCATGGGTCACAAACTGACTGCTGTAACAAAAATTGGTTATCCTTTAACGCTCCTGCAGCTTATCAAAATCAACTACGGTATGTGGGTTTGTTCTGTTTGCATTACTGAACTCAACTAGTAAGTCATAACAACTGCTGTCACTGTACATACACTCTCAGAAGAAAAAAGTACTGTCACTGGGACGGTAGGTTCTAATATGTACCATTTAGGTACTGATGTACTCTTTAGGTTTTGTCCCTATTTTTCTGAGAGTGTATAATGAATATAACGCACTAAACTCATTGTGTTAATCACAGAAATCACAAATGAAAGGCTAAGTTTTATTTGACATAGAAGTAATCACTTTTTTATTTATATTGACATTGATTTCTTCCCCCACTTCTGCTTTAATATGGCAATATTTTTCAGTATGAAATGAATTACAACCTTGGTTATGAAAAAAACGTTTTGCGAGAGAGCTGCCAAGCCAGAGGCCAGCTATGTGTGGATCACAGCATCTGGGCGCTGTTCAAAGACACATACCTATCAAATGCCCTGTGAATAGTAAAACACATATCAACTCGACACTAGAGAGTCCTCTGGGCCAAATGAGCAGGAACTTTCAGAAGATAGCTTCAATATCCTCATACACCTGTAGCATGCAAGCCACATACCAAGCTAACAAAAATGTTCTAAGAACGTTTTGCCAATGTTCCCAATAAGTCATGAAAACTTTATTTTTCAATATTCTCTGAACGTTCAATTCGCCAGTTTTAAAAACTTTTGGTAACATTTTATTTTACATTGTCATTGTTACATGTAGTTACTATAGTAATAACTATAAATTATGCATAATTACACGCAACTAACCCTAAACCAAACCAAACCAAACCAAACCAAACCCCATTCCTAACCCTTGTAAGTACATGTAGTTACTTAATATTACTCAGTACTTAAATGTATAATTACAGTGTAACAAAGACACCATAAAATAAAGCGTAACATAACGTTTAGAGAACATTCCATTTATCATTCTTCAAACATTATGGAAATGTTGTTTTTTTAATGTTCCCGGAACATTCTGAAACAAGTACCGTATAAATATTTTAAAAAATGTTAGACAAACTACCATCTATAATACTAAAAAATACGCCCTATGAACAATGTATAAATAACGTTTTGTGCTAACGTTTTGAGATCATTATAAAAGAATAGTATGTCCAAATACTATAGGTGGTGTTTTTTCATGGTCTCTTCAGCAGCGAACTCATTTGTTTTTAAATGTTCTGCAAAAAGTAGAGAACAGAAAATGCCCGGGTGTAAAAAAATACTCACAATGGATATCAATGCTTTGGTCACGCATTCACAGATGCATACTATCCTATTTAAATACAGAGGAACATCAGTATATGTCTGCAATATTTGCCTAAATTTAGCATCATGTGCTTCACCGCAGTAACTTCTCGTATCATATAGCGTGAGTTGAAGGTAGATAATTTGGCACAAAACCTTTAGTATTATGAAATCTGAAGTGAAGCCATTAAGTTAATGACCCGGGTAACTTTGGTTTTGAAGGATGCCATTAGTCTCAGCATGTACTACGGCTAAAATACTTTCATAGATCTCTTTACTGTCAGGGTCTGTATTCACATGTTAACCAGAAAGACAACATCTAAAGACCTAGATAATATCAACATAATCAAATAACGAATGTCAGCACAATACACATGCCAAACCACTATAAAAATCTTGTATGATAAGTACTTGATAAGAACTTCCACCCTAAACAACAAACTGCCCAGTGAAAGTTTAGTGGTTTATTCTGGTTTAACCACGCAGTGGGACCCAAAAAGTTTGAGACCACATTGAAAATCCAGGCCTTTTGTAATTTAAACTTGCATCTGCTATATAAATAAATTGGTAAGTTGCTTGACTTGACTAGTGTTCATATGAATTTTATACATTTATTGTCATTATTAAAGCAGTTTTATGCATCTGATAGAGTACAAGTACAAGAACCGGTGGATGCAATCCTGAAAAAGCGAGAAAAAGATAGAGAGAGAAGAGGGAGATGGCCTAAATCAACCCTTGCCTCTTAATTTAGCCAGCATTCACAGAGACATCATTCATGGTCGTGTTTCTTTGCTCCATGCAGTTTGCTCTATTTGCTTTTAAACGTGTGGCGGAGACCTGGCTCGCACGCCCGAGTCCGATTATAACTTTATATTAGGATCCGAGGGGGAGTCAATTACAGCCAGTCCTGTTTTATAAATCAGGGTGAAAGGAGGAAGGAGGGGGAGCAAATAACACAGGGCCTTCTTAATGCAGATTTGTGAATCCTGACTTGTTTTATTGCTGTTTGAGTAAATTTGCAGTTCATTTCCCATCAGCCCTCTGCTTTATTAATCAGCTCACGGGCATTCAATGTATACCGTCCCAGGAGTGGTGGAGGTTCTGTGTGGTGCTTTGCAGTTGTTGAGTGGGCAGAAAATGAAGGGGGACAGGGTGGACAAGCTCAGTTTATGACAAATTGACCTGGAAGGGAAATTTATCAAATGGCAAGAACTAGCAATAGACTTACAGTTGTAGCGAAATCAAGGAAAGACAGTCTAGCGTCCACCGACGTACAGTATGGAGCTGTTGGAAAAGAAAAAAAGGAGAGATCTTGCCTAACAAACTGCACAGGTGGTTGAAAACCACTAATGAAAAAGAACGTTTATACCAAAGTCTAATGATTAGCAGACTGATGGGGACAATTTCTCTTAATTCAACGCAAATAAGGACGGTAACCACCCAATGATTGCAACACACTGCAAACACTGTTGCAAGAACTCTGTTCTAAAACTGACTGAGCTGCATGTGCCCTACATTGGAAAAAGGAAACCAACCTAAGCTAGTTTTCTGGTCTTAGCTGGTCCCTGTCTGGCCAGGATGGCTGGTTTTAGAGGAGTTTCGGGCACATTTCAGCTGTTAGTTGACCATCTGACCAACTAGCTAAACCAGCCTAACACCAGCATGGAGAACATTGAACAACCATCTTAAAACAGCTAAATCAGTTTTAAACTGGTTTAAGCTGTTTTTGTCAACTGAAACCTATTGACAAATTTTTATTTATGTATAAACTCACTTAATTTTGATAAAAACATTTTTTGAAGCCTGGATTCACAGACAAGACTTAAGCCCAGTTCCAGACTAAAGTGTATGTTTGAGCTGTCTTAACTGAAAGTATCTTGCACTGGCATATCTGCCATGGTTTTGGTTCAAGATGCACACCAGCAATGTTTTTTCAAAGGCACGTTTACTTAAATGTCCTAATTTAACTAAGGCCTAATCCTGGCTTAATCTAAGCCCTGTCTGTGAAACCAGGCCATTATGTCTTAACTTTTTTCCTTCTCCAGTAAATATATCTTGATTTAATGTCCTCGGAAGTGGGAAAGTCCTAGTTCCCAGTTTAACTGCGGTTTTAACTGGAACATCCCATCAAGTCAGAGTTGTGACTGGGAAACTCGGGGAAAGCGCAACAACTCTGACTTCAGAATCCAATATGGCTGCTCAACACATCAACCATAGTGAAACAGTAGTAATATATGGTTTATTAGCACTTCTGTTTGTCTGAGTCTCAATAAACTCAGTGGTGGACACAGTGCTACTATCCAACCACCATTTGTGGACACGATACTTCAACAAAGGTTTGCCTGGATGCATCCATCTTAGTTTTCTGACCACTGGAATGCGGTCAACTCGGGTGTGATGTCATTCCCAACTATGACATCAATCCTCCGAGGTAAATTGAATGCAGCCCAAGAATGTTTAGAAATTTGTACGGGAAAACAAGTCGAAAATACTAGGAAAGTAATTTTTTATTTTTGCAGTGTTTGATTTGAACAATTGCAGGTTTATAAGCTGACTCTTTGTAAGAATACTCTGAGAAGCACTAACATTTTGGATAAAATATTATTTTATATTTTAAAATCAAATATTCTAAATTGAATGAAACTAAACTATTTCATCAATACTTTTCAGTTTTAAATGCATATTTATAATCAACATTTGTCTCACTGAACTGGTCCAAAGTCTTATTGTTTTTGTTTTCCTGTAAGACGGATACATGCGATACTGCCTTCGAGTTTAGCTGAAAAGAAGGTACAGTATCTTTTAAGGAACAGACAGTTAGCTGAAACTGAAAACTTTATCAGGAAATAGTCAGTACTGGTCAAGAGGTTAAGAATTAAAGACCTTCCAACCACCTTTGACAGAACCAGTTGTGGAAATGCCTTTTCTTAACATAGCCAAAACTATCCAATTAGTTGAAACTGGGCCTTTTTATGACATCTGTAAGAGTTAATATTTCTCAACTGTCATTTTTGCTGACCCGAGTGGTCAAAGTTCATTAATCAGACTGACCGCCCCATAATTACCTCGCTTTCTCACTGTGAGCACTACCTGTCAATCTCACAGACTGACAGGTCAGTGACCCAATAGACCACAGACATTTTAATGTCCCAATGGAGATTAGGGAGTGGGACATTTAATTGCCCTCAAAGCGTTTACTGCACCGAGTAAACAGGCTCAGGCATTTACAGTGTGGTATCTTGACTTGTGTTTATGCCAAGAGTACTTTGCGTGTACCCAAAGCAGTGAAAACCCCGACGAGGGAAGGACAGCGCCAACCATACAGACCCCAAATACTGCTCACGCTGAATAAAATTCTGCTTAGGTGAATAACATATTCAATTATTCACCCATCTTTCCATCCATCAGTCAAATGCCTGTGGTTTGGATAAAGAAGTGGACGATTATGTGTGGGTGTAAATACGGGCCCTGGTCCATAGTTTCGCTTTCACTGGATTTATAATGATGATCAGGGACCGCATTTCACCTTCTACTAAATAGCAGAAGCAATTTTAAAGTCAGCATCAAAACTGACTTAATTAACAAACATTTTTGCTCTTATTATGCACAATTCATCAGTGTACAATCCTCTCTATCTCAAATCGACAAATCTCTCTCTCTCTCTCTCTCTCTCTCTCTCTCTCTCTCAAAAAAAAATCCCTGTTTGGATTTAAATAGGCAAATACTTAAGAGTCAATGACTGGATCATTATTGCTGTGATTATTATGTTATATGTTTGGCAACAGTTCTTCTAACCTTAATTGATGGAGTGTGTAGCTTTTCATTTCTTAAACAACCATGTAGGAAGACACATCATGGCCATATTCCAAGATGACAAAGTTAAGATTCATCAGGCTCAAACAGTGAAAGAATGGTTGTAAGGAAGCAAATCATTTTCACACATGAATTGACTCCTCTGAGTCCAAACCTTAAACTCATTGAAAGTCTTTGGGATGTGCTGGAGGAGACTTTACAGACTGCTGGACTCGTGCATTGTCAATACAAGATCTTGGCCAAAAATTGATGTACCTCTTGATGAAAAATAAATGTTGTGATGCCATTTCCAAGAAAGTACAATTTCAGACTTTCTACTTCGAAAAATTAACATTTAATCCAATGTGTTACTTGCCGTTTCTTATTTTTTTTCAAGTTATTGTGAAATTTACTAGCAATTTCGAAGAGGAAATTGTTTCTAAACCATTTTTTATAAAATTAATTTTTATAACATTTTTATAACACTTTTTATTATTTTTAATAAAGTATTTTTAAAAGCCCATCTTGCCAGCGGCCCCTTTAATCTATCTTGTCAGTCATCCCTTTAATTTATCTTGTTTTAAGAATTTTTAGACAATTTAACTGGAAACAAGAGAAAAATACTCATTAAGAATGTTTTTTTTTTTTTTTTTGCAATGGACTTGCATGTTTATTCTGATTTATCCTTCATCTTTAGCACTGACGAATATGCTGTACTTGTCACTTTCAGTAGAAATGCTTTAAAAATTAAAATACTGAGAAATTATGATCACAGATATGCATAACAGCTCCGTATGGCCTGTATGTGTGTGTGTGCATGTGTATTTCACCCCTGGGGGGCCCGCGCCTCCTCCGCTATGCTATGGAAGTGGGGTGAGCCATGGGGGCTCTTTTTCATTAACGTGAGTGACAGAACGTGAGTGTGTGTGGCGAGTAGAACATCAGGTGCTCTTCGCCACTTCATTCAGCAGAGCTGTTGATACGGGCCAACATGATGGGTGTGACGGTGAGGTGAGGGTGGGGGGGCGTCACATTCTGACCTCCTCATTCCCCAGGAAACTCATTTTCTTGTTGCACTTGGCAGGGTTTCAGACTTCAGACCACAATTAGTGAACTAATGCGATGGAGCATTCATTATAGCGTTCTATATGGATTGCATAGTACTGATAACATCATTTTGGCATCGATTCCAACCTCATGATGAAAGAGAGCAATGGAGATACACTTATCTGATGTGTTGTTTGCCGTTTTCAACATGGCTCAATGCAGAACGTGGAACTTTCAAGCAGCTGCTGGTAAATTTGGAGGGCATCTTATTTCACCTCACCTTCAAGTTCATTGCATCTACTGCGTTGAGCCAGAAGCATGTCTTGCTGATATCAGATCTTGGCCATGTGGTCTCGCTTCTCATCGCATCTGCTTCAGATTGTCCATTCCCGCCAAATCAGGAGATCATGTAAAGAGAAAAGATGTAACTGCGTGTTTCTGTTCGGTTTGCAACAATGACATACAGTTTGTTTCTTCAGTTCACATAAAGCATGTTGCAAACAAAAGTTAGGTTTTCTTCCATGCAATTTTTTGGAAATAGCTGAATGGAATCATCAGGATGCAAATAAAATGTTCAAAAATGAGCATCAAAAACTTACACTCACATTTCATTCAGTAAGATATGCACACAAACATATTTATCAAATAAATTGTGCATCAAAGAATCTGTTATCATTCCCATTCAATTCAGTTCTGTCACATGATCCACCAGGAAATTATACAACCTGCTAAGATTTTTTAATGTTTTTGAAAGAAGTCTCATATGCTCACCAAGGCTGTATTTATTTTAACAAAAAATACTTAAACAATATTATATATTTTTTTAATGTAATTTATATATTTATATAGTTTACAGAATATAAACAAAAATATTAAGCAAAACTCTCTTCAACATTGATAATAATAAGAAATGTTTCTTGAGCAGTAAATCAGCATATTAGAATGATTTCTGAAGGATCCCGTGACACTGAAGACTGGAGTAATTATCCTGAAAATTCAGCTTTGCATTAATAGCCTATATTAAAAGAAATTTTTTTTTGAATAATATTTCACAATGCTACCGTTTTTACTGTATTTTTGATTTAAAAAAAATGCAGCATTGGTAAGCAGAAGAGACTAATGTCTTAAATTCACCGGCAAGCTGGACGCGCACCAAACCAGCACTAACCAGCATGAGAGTTCTTGCTTGTCTAAGCTGTCCTATTTAACAGAGATTTTCAGCTCTTTGCTCACAGTCCTCATCGAGTCTGCAGATGTCTGAGGGTACAAACTTTTCCTCTCTTAACACACCCCAATTTTATCAGACCAGAGATTGGAGGGGTGATCCATTTGGCATGACATGTGAAGGCCTCTCGAGCAGAGGACCAAGACGAACGAACACATTGTTTCTAACACTATTTTTACAGGATACGCTGCCTGACACATGTGCGGCTAAACGATTCTCTACCGCGGAGTAATGATGCTCGCTGTGTCAAGATTTAGTCAGCTGCGTCTGACCCCAGAAAACAATAAAAGCAGAACTGATGAGCTAATAGATCAGGTCAGGTAAGAGCTGGCCAACAGAGCGCAGGGCTTCTTCCTCCCTCTCTCCGGTCCTCCGACCGGGCGCTTGGCGCGAGACCGGCCTCACAGCTGGTTATCGTTAATGTCTCGGCATGCATGACCACCTGTTATCAATAAACTCTTGCGCTCTCTCCCTTTTTCTCAGCTCGGTCTGTCTGCAGCGCTGGCTCATCCCAGGGAGTTAAAAACACCCCTTTGCTCTCCAAGGGACCACATTCCTCCCTGTACGTGGGAATTAATCATGTGAAAAGTTGTAAGCCAATACACATTAGTTTATGCTTGATGAGCAGGCAAATGTATTAGCCTGTGCTGCGTGTGGACGTAAAGACCCACGGGATGGAGGCTGTTGTGAAAGACAAACTCGCTCTTGTAAGGAATGAAAGATAAACGGCATCAAGACGGCTGGAAAGAGAGATGGGCTTTTCCTAAACCTCATCCCAGTGGACTTCCTCATCATCCTAATGGCAGATGCAAAAAACACTTTTTTGAATTACTGTCGTCATTAAGAATGGCTGAATTTGGTGGATTAGATAATCGTTTGATCTGTTTCCGAAGTTTTCAGAGTTTTCAGAGTTAACAACAAGATGGTTTGCATCCTGAAACACTTGTAGCATTTAGCTAAATCGAGAAGGGCGTCCGTTGCAATAAACCAACACATGTTTCTGTGCAATGCCGTGTGGCTCATCATAATGAATGGAAATACATCTGCATTTAATGGCCATTCATGGAACCCCGGCGTTTAAATCTCGATTTGATTACACTCTTTTCATATCCTCAAATATTTAGTTTATTTGACAATCAATAAGAAGAGGGCAGTTTCATCATAGTTCATTAATTTGCTTCTGTTTAAAGTTGGGTTTGTTTAGATGTCAATAAGAATCTGGCTGTTTCACTTGTGCTCTGATACCAGCGGTGACGTGCTTCCATAAACGGCCCCTTGAGCGACCACGTTCTGATTTGTAAACTGTTAAAGCTCTAAACGCTGTTTAGGAACTTAGGGCTGTAGCAATGAAATCAACTGTTAATGAGCATCAGGAGAACCAGAGTCAAGTGCTTATGGAGGTGTTTATGTTTGTAGACATGAATGGATACTTAAAAGTAAATGCCTGATGCCAAAGAAGAACTTTCAAACAACCTGCACTGGTGCTTTAAAAATATCCAGAAACTAATATTCTCATGTGCAAAATCATCAAGAACTCCCTCTCCAAAAAGGCATATAGCCAACCCTCAAGAACACTATAGACAAGAAAAAGCCTAAGGGTAGCTACTTTTACACTACAACAATGTACTAAAAACGGAAAAGTTTTTCATTTGCATTTTTCAACGTACAGACGACAATGTTGTCAAAAAGATCCCCTTTCACACGGGTCAGCAAAAACGACTAAAAACGCTGTATTATGCTGCCAGGTCAGTAGTTGGCAAAAAATTCACGTTTTTGATGTTTACATGGAGACGATAACGGTATCTTTTTCAAATACTTGCACTTTCAAACCCCTTTTCAAAAGCTTGTGTTTGCAGGCCCCCAAAATGCCATCGTCGTGTAAATGAACAGCCAAAGAGCATACAAAGTTTTTCATTTTTATTTATTTTTTTGTCCATTTTTAGGCCCCTAAGAGTCTTTTAGGAAGCTACACTTTCCCCATTAACAGCAATTATTTGACATTCTTCAAACGTCAGCAAGCAGCGTTTCTCTCTAGGGTTTATGGGATTGATTCACATCTATCTCCACCAGTTTCCATTTTTGGATTTCTGGGAACATGTCCTGCTTAATCTAAGCAGATATTGTAGCTATTGCATATTATAGCAGAATTGCATTATCTTGGAAGCCTCCGAAGACTCCCAGTAGTGTTTGGTTGGAAGATTCAATGTTTTTCCTCAAGCTTAAGTCAAACTCTCTTCTAGAGTTTTCTCTCCCAGAAATAGCAACTATTCTTTTTATATGTGGTGGTTTATAAAGGCTTTTCTTAGATTCATGTTTTTATGCTCACCACTGATTATTGCCTGATGAAATAGATTGGAGTTTTTAGGATCAAGAAAAAGTTTGACAGATACTGTCATGAAGAAATGAGGGCACTGTTCATTGAGTCCAGCTCACTGTAAACTCTCACTGTTAAATCAAGCACATGGGAATTCGGCTGTACAGTAACTACTTCAACAGTCTGTCTTAAATTAGAACCTGAGGAGAATGTAAGCCAAACGAAAATGAATGAATACAGTCAATGCAGTATTTCTAATACTAGAAATGGTATGCCATGAAAATGCCTTCAATACTGTGTTGCAAAAATCACAAATGAGACATTTTTAATATCTTAATTGTTTCTTCTAGACAGCTATGAGTTCTAATTGAGAGTAAATAATCTTAAATGTGTCTCCTATAAACTTTAAGAGATCTTAACTTTGTTGCAATTTCCTAAGATACTAAAGCCTGGAATCAATGCTATTTTATTAAAATATTGCTATTTATCATGTATGTACTATATTACATGTATAATATATGTATGTATATTAAAACTTGTTCTTGATTCTAAAAAAAAGATAATATAAATATAAAATGAATATGAATATAAAAAATTGCTCACGTACAGTAAAACTTTGATAGGACAAGCTATTTTAATATAAAAAATGTATCATAAATTGCAATTTGACAAAATTATGCATATATACACACACACACACACACACACACACACACACACACACACACACACACACACACACACACACACACATATATATATATATTATAATTTTTAATAAAATTGTTCTATCCTATAAATACTCAGTGGTGAATATAAGAACATTAATCTAATAAAATCATTTATAAACCAAATATGAACTAGCAAACATTTATTTATAATTTAATATACTGCACATTTACGTGTTCTGAGCTATGAAAGAGAAATCTCAGTAATGGGTTTCTAATTCTGCCTTTCCCTCTCGCCTCTATTTTCTCTAGCACACTGACAGTGCGTCATGCTCACCTTAGCAGCTTGAAAAGACAGAAGAATCCCAGCTGAGATGAGGCAGATACTGGCCTGCTAGGGGTAAACTAACAGATAGCGGTAAACAATGTACAGTGTCTTCGGCCCCTGCTCCAGGCCCAGGTGAGGACGTCTTCTGCCCCTGCAGGTGATCTTGATAAGAGGATTCGTTTATAAAACATCTCCCCAACAGCTGTGCAAGACACTTGGCACAAAAATGCTGCACTTATTCATCAACACTGGGTATGATGATGAATTGGCTCTTCACTTTCTTTGCCACGGGCCATGAGGAAGTATAAAAGCTGGATCTGGATTTAGGGAAGATGTTAAAGGAAGACAGTTAATCACTTTTAAATGAAAAGCACATAATATAATTTAAAGTATTATAACACTAATTTGAACCAAATACAGGCACAAACCATTTAAATAGGTATATGGTCTATCTATCTATCTATCTATCTATCTATCTATCTATCTATCTATCTATCTATCTATCTATCTATCTATCTATCTATCTATCTATCTATCTATCTATCTATCTATCTATCTATCTATCTATCTATCTATCTATCTATCTATCTATCTATCTATCTTTGGACCAACATGTAGGTCTAGGAACGTGACTGGATTTCTCTTGTACTATTTAATCCTACTAGAACTAGTCAAAACAAAAGATTATTTAAATGTTTTACAGGGTGGAGATCTTCTCAAACATGGAGTTTGAAATGTGTTCGTGACTTTCAACTTCACAAACAACATTCTCTGTCTGCTTAAAACTCTCTTGGGATTTTCTAACTTCACGACAACATCAGTGATGCTGTACTTGCCTTGTGAATGTGAATGTGTTTTTGTTTTCTTCCTATAAGCAGCACACACTTTTTGGAATAAATATGCTGACGAGGTGCCTGAAACATTCCAGTTTTAATAAAGCACAGCTCTGCTGAGATGTGAGCAAAACATTCAGAGTGACAAAAGCGTCTCGATGGCAAACTCGAGTCATACAGACACACGCACAGAACCCGGCACAATTAAATCTTTAATCAGAACAGGATGTGCCATGAGGAAGGCAGAGCGGGTGTGAGGGTCCAGACCAACAGATGTAGATCAATAGAGGAAACTGTGTCTCCCCACAAATCAATTAGCCAGAGGTATTCAAAGTCTCCCTTTTGATGAGGGTATTTTTTCATGTTTTTACCTTTTTTTCCCAACATCAACCAGACCATGATGGAAAGCAACGTGACTTTAAATGCTCTGATCTGAAGTTTTGATTGAATCCACATTTTCAGCATCTATATGTCTTTTAAGGCGTAGCTGCTTTTCTATTCAAATTATATATTTAAGAAGTGTTTTTGATCAAAAGGTAGTTGCCTTTTTGGAGTCTGCGTTTTTTATTTGACTATGACAAAATGTGAGGCTTCAGTAATAAGTGATGCGGTGAATGATTCTGACCCGAGAGCTCAGTGCACATGGTTCCTAATGTAAATCCCCATGAACATTGCATCAACTGAGACCAAACACGCTGACAATCTGACTGATGAATTATACACCAGCTAAACACATGATAAGATTGCTCTATAAATAGAAAAACAAGAATCAATCCAGAGCACAGGCCTATTTATTAAGAACGGCACGCCACACCACTATGCAACACGTATGTAAGGAAAACCACCTACAGTGACTGGAGTTCTTACTGAAATAAACATCACACAATTTTAGGGTGAATCTGCATGAAATCTGTCAAGAACATGTTTGGGTCATATTTCACCCAAAATCAATATATTTTATTTTTCTGATAGTGGATGGATGGATGGATGGATGGATTGGGATTGGATGGATGGATTGGAATTAGATTGGATGGATGGATGGATGGATGGATGGATGGATTGGGATTGGATGGATGGATGGATGGATGGATTGGGATTGGATGGATGGATGGATGGATTGGGATTGGATGGATGGATTGGAATTAGATTGGATGGATGGATGAATGGATGGATGGATGGATGAACAGACGGATGGATGGGCTACTAACAAGATTTCAGAGTGAATCTCATTAAAATATGTCCAGGTCACATTTCAATCCAAAGCTTCAAATAGCTTAATGTTTTCATGAGAAATCGTGAAATCGTGTTTGTTCGTGTAATACCATTTCAGTTCCAGCCTGACCTGTAGAAAAGCAGTAGTTTAAAGGAAAAAAAAAAAATCACCATTTCAGGTTTTCAGTCCTGCTTCTATCAAAGCCTGGTTCTTTAAAAAGAGCTGTACATAATCACGGGTTCAGTAATGAGGCCACACACACTGAGACGCACAATTTCATTTGTTGTCGGTCTATGAAAACAAATATAGCGTGTGCAAATAGCAAAAAATTAGCCAATTACAGTAGCATCTCAATCATCATCTAAGCAGTGTGAAAAACAGTCTCATTATCCAGATGTATCACTAGTAACTTCAAAGTGAACGACCATCCTGTTCAGTCTTTGCAATTGTGCACATTAGCTAAATTATATAGCATATTAGTTGATTTACGGTGTTTATTTCACATGATAACAGGCGGTTTTTCGTTTTAATTATAACATGAAGCTTTCCGCTGTAATCATGTGTTTTAGTGTACAACTTGACATGTGAAAGCCAGCTGTTCAAATACTAAATAACAGCTGGTGTTGAAATGCTAAAGTGAGAATATTCTTTAGCTAGCTGATCTAAGATGATTCCGAAAACCTTTTGGATCATTTCAACCCCTGGCTCAGCTGTTGAATGAGGGTTTTAGTTAAAGGACACTGTAAACTTTGCTTAAAGCTCTCTGTGGGGAGGGAAACATACCGATGTAATCAGTGAGCTTTGAACATCTACTCTTCCTTTTGAAATGTCTGAAACAGTCAAAACACGGGCTTACGGCAAACTAAGTATATTGTATTCACTGACACGATTCAAACTTTCCAAAACATATTGAAATTGCCCATTGTGATTGCTCTCCGTGCTTTTTAACACTTGATAAAATTCCATCTTTTTATTAATAGATTGGGTAAATATTTAGATCATTAATCCTAAAATAAGATATAAGAGGATTTTAACTTCCTTTCGCAATGATAGCTCAATCAAATCCCTTTTAAATACGTTTATGTCCTTCTTGTATGTCACATTTTATGTCACTTCCAGTTCCATTGTCCTGAAGTCAATTTATTAATTTTTTTTTAAATGGGTTTTTGGTAAAATGCCTGAAATACGGTCTGTGAATACAAGCTCAAAATATTATTTTATGCAATAATCCAAAAGCCAATGAAAAAAATCCTATAGGGTTTTTGTTGATGGAACCAGGGTGATGCAGCGCTCTACTGATACAGTAGAAAACCAGCAAGAACAAAAATGGTCAAATCTTGACTAACCGGACCTCAGGGAATAAAATGTACTGGTTACTGGCCTGAATTCCCATTAAAACCTGCAGGGATGCTACATTACGAACAAGGGCTGATGGTTCATGCACCCGAGCGGCTCTGTGTTTTTGAGGAAAGACAGATGCAGCTCTGTAACCATGACTACCATACAGTAAAAGTTTGCCCTAAAGTGTTTTGAGGGCATGCAAGGTTTAATATCACAAGGGATGCTTTCACGCTTTCGCTGGGAATCGAACATGAACTTGTCCCGGGACACAACATCAGTCTGAATTCTCCCCATTACGTTTTAGAGCCCAATCTTAAGTGCAAAATGTAATCTGGAGTCAGTCTCTTTTACGCAGACTGTAATAAAAACACAGCCGTGGCTTAATGCCCGCCGTCTTCGTAAAGCAGGATATTGCTGAGCTCTGAGTCTCTGGAACACCTCAACGTTCAGTTTATATGGGCCTGTGTGCTTTCGTGCCGGAGGGGTTGATGGCTGAGCGGTGTGAGTGTCATGGTACAAATCATGACAACAGCTACGCAGTTTAAGATACTTGGTATTTATTGTCGTCTATAAAAGCGACTTGATGGGATTTTTAAAGCTTTTATTGACTTCTCCACATACAGAGACGACACTCGTGGAAGTGTTTGTCTGCTGGGATCTGGAATGTTCTCTGGGCTCTGCTTCGCACACCAGGGGGCATCTCTCATAAGACACCTTATCCTTATTCCGTCCACTGCATCTACAGAGCAGAAATCTCATCAAGGTAAACTCCTTAAGAACTTCTGCTGTGTCCTGGATATAGTTTCTCCTGCCCTGTGGAAGTTTTCAATTAAAGTATAAATAAATATGAGCTGGGATATTCGTTTGGACTGTCAAATTAAATTCTTTTTTTTCCCAATGAGCTTAAAATGACACTGAAATGTCACAAACTCGACCTCTGAAAACATCTCAAAGGTTGTGTTGAAAATCTCAGAGCATGTCATACATTGGTTTGTCTTTTTTATATAATGCACTAATTTGAAATCAATTTGAAATGCGTTTGAAAGATGAAATCCAGTAAATAATCACTTAGAAACCATCCAGAACATCTTAGCAACCTCATAGGAACACCATGAAAACCACCCTACTAACCGCATAGCAATGGCGTGAAAACCACCTACAACACCCTAGCAACCTCTATGAGCCTCAAGTTTCTTAAAGCCTACTAGAACACACTAGTAACCCCATAGTAACAACCTAGCAACTTTCTTTAAAACATATTAGAACACCCTAGTAACCACATAGCAACACCATGAAAGCCATCAACAACACCCTAGAAACCTCATAGCAACTTCCTTAAAGCCTATTAAAACATCCTAGTAACCACATAGCAACACAATGAAAACCACATACAACACCCTAGCAACCTCAAAGAAACTTCATTAAAGCCTTCTAGAATACCCTAGTAACCACATAACAACACCATGAAAACCACAGACAACACCCTAGCAACCACATTGCAACTTCCTTAAAGGGATACTCCACTTTTTTGGGAAATAGGCTCATTTTACAACTCCCCCAGAGTTAAACTGTTGAGTTTTACCGTTTTTGAATCCATTCAGCCGATCTCCGGTTCTGGCGGTACCACTTTTAGCATAGCTTAGCATACATCATTGAAGTGGACAAGACCATTAGCATTTCTCAAAAAAAATAAATGACCAAAGTGTTTCGATATTTTTCCTATTTAAAACTTGACTCTTCTGTAGTTACATCGTGCACTAAGACCGACGGAAAATGTAAAGTTGCGATTTTCTAGGCTGATATGGCTAGGAACTATACTCTCATTCCTGCGTAATAATCAAGAAACTTTACTGCCGTACCATGAGTGCAGCAGGCGTAATGATATGACACAGCGCAGTTGACGGAAGGTAGCCTATTTTCAGGCGCTGAGTCATATCATTGCGCCTGCTGCACTCAGCATGTATGCTAAGCTATGCTAAAAGTGGTACCGCCAGAACCGGAGATCGGCTGAATGGATTCAAAAACGGTAAAACTCAACAGTTTAACTGTGGGGGAGTTGTAAAATTAGCCTATTTCCAAAAAAAAGTGGAGTATCCCTTTAAAGCCTACTAAAACATCCTATTAACCACATAGCAACACCATGAAAACCACCTAAAACAACCCTAGCAACCACACAGAAACTTAAAGCATACTAGAACACCCTAGTAACCACATAGCAACACCATAAAAACAACCTAAAACAACCTCACAGAAACTTCATTTAAGCCTTTTAGAACATCCTAGTAACCACATAGCAACACCCTCGCAACTTCCTTAAAGCCTACTAGAACACCCTAATAATGACATAGCAACACCCTAGCAACTTCCTTAAAGCCTACTAGAACACCCTAGCAACCGTATAGCAACACCATGAAAACCACCTACAATACCCCAGCAACCTCAGGAACTTCTTAAAAACCTAATAGAACACATTGAAATCAATCTAGAATACTCTAGCAACCACATAGCAACACCCTGAAAGCTACCTAGGACACCCTAGCAACTGTATAGCAATGCACTGAAAACTACCTCATACACCCTAGCTACCGCATAGCAACACCCTGAAAATCACCTAGAACACCTTAGCAACCACATAGCAATGCCTTGGCAACACAGCATCACACCTGAAACCTCATAAATGTAAAAATCTAGTACTTGTCACATGAATAGCATTCAGAGGGTTTTAGCTTCAGCTAAATCATTTGGTATTTTAACTTGAGTCAAGCTGCTTTAACTCCAACTATTCTGCTGACAAACACGGTGCCAGAACTGACAGGTAGAGACATGGAATATTACAGTGTGCTATTTGATCTATGCCGTGATCCCTGTCTATCAGTCATGTTGACCTGTGACGGATTACCCTGTAATTTGGGACTACACTTTTCGCAGTGTGATTGGCAATGGTACCAGACTTTATTCTTTCTGCATCTGTTTGTAATTGTATCAGAATAACCGAAGAGAGAAGAACAAGCGTCCCTCTGGAAACTTGAAGCTCACGGGGTCATCTTTCTCCTAATATCCTGCACGAGATGCAATTCATCCATAAGTCAAGTGTGTTTAACAGAAAGCACGTTGAAATATGTGGACATCATTCCTCTGAAACCTAGGCTAGATATAGAAATTAAATCATTCTAATATGCTGATTTGCTGCTCAAGAAACATTTCTTATTATCAATGGTGAAAACAGTTGTGCTGCTTAATTTTTTTTGTGGAAACTTTTCTTCAGGATGAATATAGAAATAGATTTGAAAATTTGCTGAGGAAAGGAATTACCTTGTGTAGGTTGCTAATGTTAGCATTCCCTAGCTAGGATGACTTTTAAAAAATAAAAATGAAATATCAACTTTACAACTACTGTGGTAAACGTCTTGAAATGTTTCTACGGCTGCGTCCGAATGCTTTAAAATACTATCTTAGGAGGGTGGGAAGGCATCAAGGCACGTCCAAATACAATATTAGTTTCACTTCCTGTCTCCTGAGATACCTTCATATGATCAACTTTTGAAAGTAACATAGATGTATCCTTCGCTGCCTTAAAAAATCCCTCAATCCCGTGCCGTGACATTTGAGGTAAAAACTAAAAATGGACATCTGAACGGTGTAGTTGGTGGTCAGTTTGTGTGTGAAACGGGGATCAGACTACAGAAGTCTCAGGACGATTTATGTCCGATTTACCCCTCCCGACATCCAGAGAAAAAATATTGCGTCCAGGGCTTCGGTCTCCAGATTATCTGGTAATGTGAGGCGTTTACAGATCAAATTTTAAACCTCACGATCTGCTCGCGGACACGTCAACCTGTCTGAACATATCAAACATGTTTGATATTTAGGATTTTAAATCGGGATGATTACGACTATGATTACTTCAGTTCTTCCACAATAGCCAATGAGAGACAAGTTCACAAGGAGACGGAAGTGACAGACCGTGAAACAACAATCAGCTGTACGGGTCAGAAGGATCTCCAGACGGAGATGGAGGAACGGCTGGTGGAAATGTGGCAACAACATGATGTCTTGCCTTTATAATCTCTCCTCATATAATGTCTAGCAAGTTGCCGCGACACAGTATCCATTTTGTTTACATCCGCTTGAGATCATGTGAGGTGCTAAATCTGGCAAGATAATAATGTAGATTTTCAAATTTTGTAGTGTGTGGAGGTTTGAGATTTGAAAGAAGAAAATTTGTGAATATTCTCCTTATGTGCGTGATGCAACCGGATTTCTCAATCGGTTAAGATTTAAAAACTCATGTAATCTGAGCTTAAATGTACGTTTTTGACCAACCTTTTCCACTTCTGATGTAATTTCTAGCGAGAAATACTATTATTTTGCTGTAGATCATTAAACCGTTATGATGTTTTGTGAGGTACCTTCATGCGCAAATGATAGGGCAGCGAGGCAACAAGTCAAGTCAACTACCTAAGCTTTCAGACGCTGCCTATGTTTTGCCTCAGAAAAATTTGAATTTCAAAGACTCAAATGATTCAAATGAAAAGATTTCAAATGTGCAAATCATTTGCATTAAATGCTCTATATTTGACGAAAGGCATTATGTAGTAGTGTCACAGAGCCATACAATAAAGAATAAATGTTTGTTGGTGGTCAACCAACACAATACGACATTTGTCCATTAATTGATCAAGTCGTTTCATAAATAAACTCAAGCGCACAGCAAAAACACATTTGTTTGAAAGGAGGAAAAAGCCCCGCTGTTCTACACGGAGTACTGCTGATAATGATTAGCTGATGCTGAAACCAATCCTGAACAATACAAGTTCAGAGGAGTCACTTAAGTGATGTGGGAAGGAAAGTGTTTTCGACCGTGTGGAGGAAACATTCCAAGACAATGAAGTCTGGATTGGAAAAAGACGATGGAGGCGTGTGGAGCTCAGCGAGACTGGTGCGATGGGCCGGGGCGCACATTCCATGGCATCTCGCGTGTCCTCGCCGTGTGACCGCTGGATCGCTGCACTAATTCGCGGTTGGGATTCATTAATGCGACCGGCCAGACAGTCATCGCCCTGATGATTGGTCACATCATCGCTGATGGGAAATGATGCGGTTCAACCTGATTGTTTGAGAAAGAAACCTTTCTCACGGTTATGAGGAATAACAAGTCATGACCTAAAATTCTTCTTAAAAATCATAAAAATGTATCCTTCTGCCGATGAAAAGACAAGTAGTTTAACTGCCAATCGTTCGGTTTTTTGGCAAAACATGGAAATCGAAGTGCAATAATGATCTTACTGAACTCCAGCAAGCAACGAAGCACTAGAGCATCATGGGTACACGTATGGCTCTTTTCCTATTCTCTGTGCCTGTTCACTACACATTTGTGTTTAATTTGATGGCAAGGGGAGAGAGGAACAGCTTGATGAATGAGGTTACAGTCTCTGTCATCGCTCAACACGAGGCTGGTGTAGTCCTCACAATGGACTCATTTTCCTAATAATTTCCAGTCCCTCGTAAAGAGAGAGATTGGGAAAAACACCCAAGAATGGGAAAATAATCCACCATAGCAGATTAGCGTTTAAAAGGCACTCTGATGGACTGACACAGGTCAATGCGGTCATTCCAGATGCAGTACATTCAGATGCGGAGGCCAATTTCAACCTAGGTTTAATGGAGAAATTAGAACATGTATCCCATAATGCAAACCAAATAGTCAAGCTCAGTGGTTCTCAACGGGTGGGTCATGACCCAAAAGTGGACCACAGGTCTCTTTTGAGGAGAGAAAAACAATGCTAAATCCAAATGATAAAATGCCTCTTAATTTGGGGAGCAACATTTATCCATTTAAACATTTCCAATATATGTCAAAGGTTGTGCATCCAATCAAATTCTATAGCATTTTAGTGCAAATTCATCTGTCAAAATAGTCAAATTAGATGTCGAAACTATGTAAGGTTAAAGAAAATAATTCAAAGCCTAAATCAAATAAAATTAAAGGGACAGTTCACCCAAAAATGAAAATTATGTCATAATTTACTCACCCTCAGTTGTTCCAAACCTGTACACTGTAAATTTGAATAAGTTGAGACTACTCAAATGATTTGAGGAAAGTGATTCCCTCAGTTAAATTGAGTAATGGAGAAATTGACAACTCAATTAAATTGAGTTGACCTAATGTGGAATTTTCATTGCATTAACTTAAATGTTTGAGTACAGATAACTTAAAAGGCAAATAGACCAAACTCACACTTTCCAGTTCCTATATTTTTGTTTACTTCTATTAAATAATTTATAAATCATTGAAACAAGTTTTGTTTATCACATCAACAGCTTTATTAGGGTTACACTATGAATTCCTTTCTCCAGCTGAACACAAGAAGATATTTTTTTAAAGAATATGGGTAACTAAACAGTTGATGGATCCCATTGACTTCCATAATATGGAAAAAGAAATACTATGGAAGTCAATGGGGCCTAACTGTTTGGTAACTGGATTCTTCAAAATACTTTCTTTTGTGTTCAGCTAAAGAAGAACAACTCATACAGGCTTGGAACATCTTGCGGTGTGTAATGTAAAATCTGGGTTCTAGCAAAACCAGTTCTGAACCACTGCTTTACCAGATGATTTGTATCTATTGCAAATTACAGCACATGTGTCCTGCAGACACAGGTTAGGTGTCTTGCTCAAAGACATGATGCTGACCACCAGCCAAGATCTTTACCACCACACTAGTGACTGTTTGCTGCTTGCCATTCCGGCCTACAGGATAATCAAAACGAGAACTTAAAAATGAATGTCTGTAATTTTCTTAAATCTTGTTTCAACCACAGATGTCGAGCTCAGAATTCCATTGGTTGCCTTTATGAATACATAATAATAATTTAATGAGAATCACGACAGGAAAACGGGAATTGAATGTTGAATGAGAAGAACATTCTCATGAAATAGTCACCCTAAACAGGCTTCATTAGAAACATAACTTGGGCATGTTTTAATGAGATGTACCCATAAACCTGCCCTTGATCCTATTACCATTTTCTCCTGGCACGGTCTTTTGTTTTTAGCACACATCTGTCTATGCTGCGTGACATGTCGTGTAATGTTGTACCATTAAATGTTCTTCTTTCTAAATGATCATTCCTGCACATTTGCCAAAAGTTAAAAGAGTCCCGTACTGGGGTTATTAATGGCCTGTGATGTTGGTTTGATGTGCATTTGTAAGTGTTTTGTGGACTCTGGGTTTGACCTGAGGGGCTGCTGATCCAGTAATAGATCTCTTTTCCTTTAAATGAAGTGAAGATAAACTCTCATTGAAATTCAATCCTGTGAAAATCCTCAAGGCGTAAACAAGCCGGTTCTGTTGGGGGCAATTTTCACCTCGCAAAATAAACCAAACTCCATTACAATAAAGCAAGCAAGTGGAACATCAAAGAGAGCAGGGGAGCAGCCATGAAGTAAGCTGGATAATAAAATTTAAGTAAATCGTGCAGGACATGTGATTCTTAAAAGGTGCAAATGATTACCAAAGAGGAGGCTCTGTGTTCGGAAGAAGGAAGTGGAAAATGCTGAAAATTAATGAAGCTAAAACTAACAATAGTGCAGTATTGCTTGAACAAAGATGCTGCCTTAAAACGCCACATAATTAGTTGCTCCTTCTTCAAGAATCTGCCATGAATGAAAGCAGAACTGACATTTGTTGTTGCAGCTTTGCAAATAACAGGTGTGGCTGTAAAAGCATGAACATCACGAATGGAAAGCAAAGCACAGTGAACGATGCAGTGGATGTGCAGTGTGTTAAACTTTCACCCACTAATAAAAGCGCAGTTGTCACGCAATGCAGGATGCAGGGAAGAGCATGCAGGCGTATCTTCTCAAACAGCAGCCGTTCGCTCTTGCAGCCTCGGTCTCGCTCCATTGGAAGTTGTCAGGTTTCAAAGACCACTTGGGATGGTTTTGCAATCATTTTACCCATCATCCATACATGGATATTAACCATGTCATAATGGAAGATTTATGGGCTTGTTCCTCTTCTCTTTCAGACTTCAATGTAAGGATTCACTGAAACAAGAAAACAAGCACCTTGAATTCTGAAGTCCTTCATTTGGTTTGTGCGAGGAACAAACTGAAATCAAGTCATTATTTGACCTTTTTTTCATTATTTCATTACATTATTTCATTTTAAGAATCTTGATTTGTGAATCAGGTCAAAACAAATCCCCTCATTACAATGATTCATTGATGAATTAGTCTGATCTGATTCTCAAGTTCAACTCACTGACCTAAAGGTTATATTACCAACAACAAAAGCCAAAAACAATGGATATTTGTCTACTGGTTAATATTAGCCATTAGTCTGTGTGGCCTACGATGAAAAGTAGTTTTAGTTATTACGGGGAGAAAAAAAGACTTCAAACCGACTGCGTGCACGAAACTGATGGCGCAAATCTTGTTTGTTCGCATTCTTTTGTGAACAAATCATTGATTTCAAGAGTAATCCTTCAAAACCTCTTCTAATGCAGCTAGAGATCCATGGAAAGCCAAATACCGTATGACATCTGCTTGTGTGACCCTTCGGCTCCGTCAGCCTCATCCCGTCTCTGCTGTGCTGTGAAAGGCAGGAAACGACAGTCTCATGGTCAAAAAATGATGGGTTGTAAAATAATGATTTAATATTGTGCTTCACAGTAGTGACAGGGGTGTGGAACGGACTTTGATGATTGTTGAATAGGCAATGCTGTCGTGAAGGGGCAGTCGTGTTTGAGGCTGGATATTAGCATGAACTTCTCCTCAATCTGTTCATCATGCACAGAAAAGCATTAGCAAACCCAATGAACCCTGAGCAGGAATATTAATGCAACGTTCAAGGTGGTAAATACAAGTATGTGCTGAGAAAAAGCTTTTTACCTGATTTACATATGATAAATGTATGGACTTTAATCAATTTAATGGACTTTATCCTTTTTGGTTCCACTGAAACTTTGTAACATTGCAAAATCTTGCAATTTGAAAAACCTATGAGAAATCTGTACATTTACACTACACTATCGTTCAAAAGTTTGGAGTATGATTTTTTGTAATGTTTTTGGACAAAGTTTTAGCTCATCAAGGCTGCCTTTATTTGATCAAAAATACAATAAGAACTGTAATATTCTGAAATATTATTACAATTCAAAATTTGTTTTTCTATTTGAATATATGTTAAAATGGAATTTATTCCTGCAATTACTCCAGTCTTAAGTGTCACATGATCCTTCAGAAATGCTGATTTGCTGCTCAAGAAATATATTTTTATTATTATCAATGTTGAAATCACCGCTTAATATTTTTGCTATATATTTTTCTGGATTTTTTGATGAATCAAAAATTTTTGCTGTTACTGTTGATCAATTTAATGCATCCTTGTTTAAAAGCATACATTTCTTTAAAAAAACGTATAGAGTACAGTGCAAAATTATAAATAAATAAATAAAATTAGATACAAAAAACTTCTCTTAAGTGTTGTTGTCTTATTGTCAAGTTAGAATACCTAGAATTTACTTGGGAAGCAACACTACATAAGATATTAAGTCTTAAAGGGATAGTTCACCCAAAAATGAAAATTCTGTCATTAATTACGAAATTACATGTCGTTCCAAACCTGTAAGACTTTCGTTCATCTTTGGAACACAAATGAAGATCTTTTTGATGAAATCTGAGCGGTTTAGTCCAAATTTTCTGAAGACACTCAATCGCTTTATATGATGAACAGATTGAATTTAGGCTTTTATGAGGGTGAGTAATTTATGACAGAAAATTCATTTTTGGGTGAACTATCCCTTTAAGAAAGTGTATTTTGTCTTTAAAATCTGTCCGCCAGCTAATAAATGAACCTTTTACTTATTAATATCTTGCGTTTGTTGAGATCAAGTGAAACTCATGTTATACTAAACTACAACAACACATGGTTCAGAAGGGAAATGTTTGTCTTGGACGTCAGTCTCTTTACATCACACTGAACTACACGATCACAACTGGCCTGAAAGTGGACACATTGAGCCTTACGGGCCTGTTGGCAGACGTGCCACACGCCGGTCTCGGGAGAGCCTGGGTGGGCAGATAAGTGATCTAGACAGAGAGAGAGAGAGAGAAAGAGAGAGAGAGAGAGTTTTTAACCTGTGTTATTGCATTCTTCTGTCTAATAAAGCCTCCTCTCCCACACGCTCTCGCTTAGATAAGCAGCGTTAAGGGCCTGTTTGTTTAACATCCAGATTTAAAACTGGAGGTCTTAAGTAGCTACATCTCAGTTGAAAAGATTGCTGACGTTATCTGACAAGGCCAATTTAATTATCTGTAACTGTAACGTCGTGTTTACACTGAGAGTGAGCGATGGGATGCAACAAAACTAGATCGCTCTCATAATGTCACGCTGCAGTGTAAACAGTGTCAAGGGTTCATACTGACAGCAATCTGCAGCAACCAGAACGCATTCATTTTCAATGAGAGTCGAGGCCATCTGAGCCAACAGTGATGCTCACATTATTCTTGTTTTGGTCCGAATCTGCTAGAATGCATTATGATTAAGTCAGATTGTTTTTTTAAAATTCATTGAAGTGCACAAGTGAGAAAAATATATGTGTGTTATTGTTATCATACTTAGTGATTTATAAGTTTTGATTTTATTGATTTTAAGATTTTATGTCTTTTATGCTCACCAAGGCTGCATTTATTTAATCAAAAATGCAGTACAAACTATTGTATAATATTGTGAAATATTATTACAATTTAAAATAACTGCTTTCTATTTGAATATATTGTAAGTGTAATTTATTCCTGTCATCAAAGCTGAATTTTCAGCATCATTACTCCAGTCTTCAGTGTCACATGATCCTTCAAAAATCATTCTTATGTTCTGATTTGAAAAATTTCTAATTATTATCAATGTTGAAAAACAATTATCAATGTTGGAATTCGTGATATATATTTGTTGGATTCTTTGTTACAAAAAAAAAGAAGAAATCTTTTGTAAGATTATAAATGTCTTTACTCTTTTGATCAATTTAACGCATCCTTACTGAATAAAAGTATCACTTTATTTAAAAAAAAAAATCTTACTGACCAAAAACTTTTGAACAGCAGTGTATATTAATAATCAAAAATGTGTCTCTTTCACCATCACATTGCATTCTGGGATTGTTTTCACTTTGAAGGATACATGCAATACTGCCTTAGAAATTGATAAAATAAATATAATTATGCTTCTTACCTTATATAATTACTATCTCTTTAACGTTCGGTTTCCTCCATTGCAGATTTTGGTTTAGCTTTAGAGATGCGGAACAATGTCGGACAGAGAAGGAAAACATAAAAATTTCTTTTTATTATTTCTTTAGCAAAAAGTTCTGCGAATGCAAAGTTTCTCAATGGAATGCACAACATTTACGAGAGAATGCAAAAGCATTGACAAATAATTCTTCCTCCCCATCTAATTTGTTTTTCATTTACCATGTCCCTTTAGGGGCTCAGTAACATATCTAACATTCTGTGATGCCCCAAATACAGTTCAACCCCGTATAAAAGCAAAGGTGTTAGAGCAGAGTTTATTTGTGGCCCGGTGAGGTGACTCAATCTGTGCTGTGAAGCACAGGCAACTGAAAGCAAAACAGACATTATCAACTGCAGGCTTTTACACGGCTTCCTGGCAGGCCTCTCCTGGGGAAGAGTGTGTGCCGTTCACTCACAGAAAGGATCTCTACGGCCTGACATAGAGAACGCTGTAATTGGTATTTGTGGCGAGAGGCTGGCGGCCAAGGCCTCCCGTCTCAAGTACAAGATAAGGATTTCTGCATGCAATTACAGCTAATGCCGCATTTAGCGAGGCACGGAGGATGGGGTTTAGCGGGAACATACCTAGAGCGCGCTGGAAAATACGGACCACAAAGTCACACAAACATATGCATACGCATCCACGCACATGCACATTAACTCAAATGTGTGCGCAACAACTTTACAGCTTTTTCATGTTGAAACACACCCACACAAACAATAAAAGGTGTCACTTTTAAACTAACCGTGCTGATTGTTTATTTGGCATTTGGGACTTTTTCCTAATGGAGGTTTAGGGTGGGCTGCCAAAATGGATGAGAAGGGAGAGAGAGAGAGCGTCTGCAAGCAAGCAAGCAACATGCAACAAAACTAAAACATTCTCATTATTATCAATGATACAACATGGTTTTCTAAATAAACTGATGCAGAGAATTAAAAATGCTTACTTTAAAAAATGCCAATACTTAATCAAGAATAATTTACTTGAGAAGCAAAATGACTTATGATAAATTGATCACAATTAAGTGAGTTTATTCTTAAAACATATCTTCCAATGGTATAAGAAAATTAAACTTAATTAAGAGGCAAAACAAAATTATTTTTCTTACCATATATATATATATAATTCACTTATGCCGCTTATATCACTTATTCACATATGCACAAGTTCACTTAATTCTGGTTATTTTTTCACAAATCAAGACATATCTACAGTCATTTTCTCTCTCAAGTAAACGTATCTTGATGTAATGAAAACAAGACAAAAAGTCCTGAATAAGTAAATTTAAGTAAGTTTTTTGCAGTGATCAAAATTTCATTATTTGCTCTTACTTTTGCCTCTCCAATCAATTCTGGATTGATTCAATCAAGTCCTGCATCTTGTTTCTGTTGAAAATTGTGTTTTAGTTGGAAATACACTATAGTAGTCAAATGGGTTATAAATGTAATTTTATGTTGACATTTGCTTTGAGCACCAATATTAACAGCTTGCAATTTTCACATTACACACAAGCAGTGTGGACATACATAAGGGTTTCGACTCTGAGCATATATATATATATATATATATTGTTTGCCGTTCCATGCTAATAAACCCATCAACACAATCTTTTGCAATATTGGTTTCTATGTAAAAAGTGAACTACTCACCAATTGTCATGCTGAAAGGCACACAAACACTTTCTTCAAGCTTCTTTTTTAAATCTATCAGCTTGAAGAAAAGAAGAAGAAAAAGAAGAAAAAAAATCATGGTGTATATAATGCCTTCACTACTGTCTCTCAGCATGTGGTGATTGAAAAGCTCATGCAGTACCGTGTTTCACCAGTGGGGGGCAACAGGAGATGAAAAAACTCTAATTGACTGTCAAAGAAACACAAACATGTCAATTCAGCTGCCTGTGATATGTTGCCTTTTATCTTATGAACAAAAGTAGTGCAAAATACATGTCTATCATGACTGTGAAATTCATTACAGCGTAGCTTGACTCATCAAATCAGTAAATGTTGTAATGGTGGTGATGGAGCACTATCATCTTCATATTTTTTTCATAAAACAATAATAGACTCCGTTATGAAATCAAACTACCAACATACACCTGCAAAAACTTATTTTGGTGTCTGAATTTGGAAACCAGCAAAGCAGAAAAGAAAATGCCGAGCTGAACTGCTATCCAAGTTCATTTTATATACTTCTGTAGCCTATACTCTAATTTTATAGAACACTTGTTTCATTTGTCTATTTTTATTTTTCCCAAGTTAACATCTGAGTCAAAGTTGATGTTGAAATGTTGAAAACATGGCTGAGTCGTTAAAGAGGTGGAAAAGGAAAAGAAAACACTTTAAAGGCACGCTCATTAAAAGCTCAGCGATGGCACGTGAAGCTTTGTTTACAACAATGAGCCCAGGAGTAAATAACTGCTGGGGGAAGCAGGGGGTTAATGTGTCTGTGGTTTGGCTAGATCTGCCGCCCGGAGCAGGAGTCAGAACATCATTAAACCTAATGGATAGGATGTGGTTTCCCTCTGGAGCAGCGCAGTCGCCCCAGGGAGAAAGACACGCCGCTCAGGTGAACAGAACCTCCCTATAATGCTCTGCCATTGGACCGTGGACGCGTCCAGTCACTCTACTCTCACGATCAGGAAAAGAAACGGATTGGTCAGCTGAAACGACCAATGAAATTGAGTATCTAATACTAATCTTACTAGCCTGTGATCTTTGGCCATCGGATGAGATGCATCACATACTCTGTGGTTTTTCATGGAATGCATCTCCAAGGCAAATTTATGGACTGATGAAATGTCTTATGATGAAGCTGAAATCACTTGTAGAAAGAGGTCATTAAGGTCAGGGTAGAAGTTGTGCCACACATTTGATGAGATCCCAGAGGAAAGTTTTATTGTATAAAGGTTGCTGTTTCACGGCTCAGTCGATTTAAATATCGACGTTGTTTCTCAAAAATACCTTGGGAGAAATAAAACGACACAAATAAGTTAAATGTTGACATACAAAATAGACAACCCAGGTTCATCTGGGAAAAAAGTGCCTGTGTTACTTTGCGTTTAAAAGTGCTTTGCGTTACTTCAGCAAAACTGTATTATGTTGCTTCTTGCAAGTTTCGCGACTCTTTCAAAGTGAAAGCACTAAAATCATGTATAGTTTTATCTGAAACAGATGAACGTGAATCTGGCAATGTTTTATCACATTAGTCGTTGCACATAGCTACAGAAGTGTTGCCAATTCCGTGATTTTCCCGTGGAATTGGGCTATTATTTATGGAAGCTTGTTTCCACCACAGAATAAAAAAGGTAATTGCGACTTTTTATTTCACAATTCTTTTCAAAAGAAAATACTTTTTTCTTGCAATTGTAAATTTACATCTCAGAATTGCGTGATATAAAGTTGCAATTGCAAGTTATAAAGTCAGAAATGTGCAAGAAAAAAAGTAAGAATTGTGAGATAAAAAGTCACAATTATCTTTTAAATTGTTTTATTCCGTGGCAGAAACAAAGTCTCATAACTTCTACACTGTTGGAATAGCAATTGGGCTTGCTTTTTTTTTTTTTTTAAACGGTGCAGTATGTGATTTCCAAGAATCATTGTTGAACAGTGTTGATATTTGAAATCAACCCAGACAAACACGCCCCTCCCTTCATTGCTCCGCCCCAAAATGCACGAACATGCAATGCAAGAGTGGATGACTCTTTATCATAGCTGAAGCGACAAGGAAACACAACAAGGAAACACAAAAAATTAGCATACAGTGCACAAGATTATACAAGCAAGAGTTGGTTGTTAGTTTAATTACAACTCATTATTAATTCTCTTAAGGGAAAACTTATTTTAGTTGCCAGAAGCACACACTCAAAACCAATGTTACTCACGTATGGACCAGAAACAACACAACCTCTGCGTCCGTTTTCTTGGGTCTCTCCAGCGCTGGGAAGCTTTTCTAATATTAACACGGGACCTAAACCTCTTGCCTGATCGTAATCCTCCTTTTTCCTCTGACATTTTCTCTTTTGTAATGTCTCTCAACCATCTCTCTTTCTACAGTCTTTCTTCAGACCTCCCTCTTGCTCACTCTCTCCTCCCCCCATTACGAGTGGACACGCCCCCTTCTGCTGATTTACTACAAGTTTGTTATGGTGCTCAATCCAATCCACTTTCAACAGCGTTTTTTATAAATCGCTTACTGCACCTTTAAATGTGATGCTAAAAGGTTATTATTGTATTTGAAAATAACATGCTGCCTTCACTAAGGGCCCATATACACGACACCGTTTTCAACTAAACACTGAAAACTTTTTATGTGTTTTAGCCGTTCATTTACATGACAACAGCGTTTTGGTGGCTTGAAAATGCTAATTTCTCACACCATTATCGTTTTCGTGTAAACTACAGAAACGCGAATCTGTGAAAACGGTGACACAGCGTTTTTAGTTGTTTTTGTGGATCCATGTGAACGGGGATCGTTTTGATAACGTTGTTATCTGTTCAAAGAAAAAACGTTTTCGTTTTTAGTTCATCGTTGTCCTGTGAACGTTCCCTAAACCCTACCCTAAACTTACCGATAGTGATAACAGAAACAAACGAGACAAAAAAACAAATTTGCTGAAGAAACCATGCATTTTAGTATGCTTCTAGTATTTGAGCTCTTTTACCGTGACTCACATCCAAGAGCTCCACATCGTAATGCTGTACCATGAGCTACAGAGGTAAGAAAAGCCAAACATGCAGCTGGTTATGTGATGCAAACTTTAAAATGTATTAGTTTACAAATATGGTAAAAGTGGTTTGAGATCATAAAAGTATTGTGAAAGGAACTGTGTGAAAATAAGTGTTTAATAATCAATAATCTGCCTCTTTAATCATAGCAAAAAAGTTTGGAATAAATGTTGTTTGTGTTTTACTGCCACTAGTGTTCATATTAGCTGGAAACGGCAATGAATGTTTTTCCAATGACCCTCAGTTGAAATTGACAAGGATATCATACCTTGGGTCATTTACACCTGAAAGAATTGGATGAGAAACATAATATCTCTGACTTATGATTCTACACTTTAGTTATTCACAATTTTAGACTTTGTTGAGATCTGAAACTCTGGACGAGACACATGTGACACTATTGGAGTCTTTTTCCCCGAAGAAAATCTCATTGCTGTCTAGGAGAAATAGTTATTAAAGAGATCTAATTTCCTATGGGACAAGCTTTTAAATGCTAAACCTGCTGTTAAATACAACATGACATGTTTGGATGATCACGGCCCTCATTCAACATGAAACATGAGGATGTCATTTTTTAAGGATCTCATGCTGCTGAGTGCTCTGAAAATGCTTTTCTGAGAATATATAGCAGCAGAAAAGATGTACATATTTTCACGAAACGCACAAACCGCGAACATCACACATGTCGACAAGAGCAGATTTACTCGTGCTTGCTTAAGCTCGCTGTGCAAAGACCGCACTCACAGTTTCAGGACGAGGAAGGGTTGATTGGACGTTTGACAAATTGAACCCCGTGCACCAGGCCCCCCAGACACCCATATGACTTACATTGTCTGTGTCTTTTCAGCACTGGAGAGGCAGGGAGTGTGTTGGGGCGAGGCATGCTGTGCACACACATACATACACACACACACACACACACACACTCGAGCCCAATGTGGGAGGCAGAAAAGGGGCTGTAACAGGGTTGACGGCTGCTGGATTATTTTCATTTCCATGGAGTTCTGCAGTGCGTCTTATTGTGTCTGCTGCATGTTTTTGTGTGTGTGTGAGCACTATCAGCAGCCTTTCCTGGCCCGTGGCCTATTCGCACAGTGATTCATGACAAAGGTAACCGTGGCCAGCCCCCACAATGCTTTGCTCCCCAGCTCCCAGGCAACAGGCGGTTCCCCCTCTCCCCTTCTCTCTTATAGCTGGGAAATACCTAATGAGTTTTTACGGCCAGAAATCTGGCAAAATTTACGGTTATTGTGATAACCCACGAGTCCAGCAACAATTTAGGCAGGCAGATATATAGCTGTTTTAATAAGGGCTGATTTAGTGTTATTGCTGCTAAAGGATTCCTTTCACAGTAATAGTTACAAACCGCCCCCTGTGCAATTAAACTAGTCGACTTGATGGAGCACTTTCAAACATTGAGTAGGACGCTGCTTGGTCCCAACACCTCTCTCTCTCTCTCTCTCTCTCTCTCTCTCTCTCTCTCTCTCTCTCTCTCTCTCTCTCTCTCTCTCTCTCTCTCTCTCTCTCTCTCTCTCCTGGTCTTGTCTTTAGCTCTCGTCTTTTTCCTCCACAGCTACAGTTCCTCCCAAATGAAGACCAAGGCTACATTCACACTACAAGCTTTTGTTGTGTTTTTATGTTACATGTTTTTGTACATGTACATGTTTTTATCTTTTAAATGTGGCATATATATATATATATATATATATATATATATATATATATATAATAACAGTATTATATAATATACACTCACCTAAAGGATTATTAGGAACACCATACTAATACTGTGTTTCACCCCCTTTCGCCTTCAGAACTGCCTTAATTCTACGTGGCATTGATTCAACAAGGTGCTGAAAGCATTCTTTAGAAATTGGCCCATATTGATAGGATAGCTTCTTGTAGTTGATGGAGATTAGTGGGATGCACATCCAGGGCACGAAGCTCCCGTTCCACCACATCCCAAAGATGCTCTATTGGGTTGAGATCTGGTGACTGTGGGGGCCATTTTAGTACAGTGAACTCATTGTCATGTTCAAGAAACCAATTTGAAATGATTCAAGCTTTGTGACATGGTGCATTATCCTGCTGGAAGTAGCCATCAGAGGATGGGTACATGGTGGCCATAAAAGGATGGACATGGTCAGAAACAATGCTCAGGTAGGCCGTGGCATTTAAACGATGCCCAAATGGCACTAAGGGGCCTAAAGTGTGCCAAGAAAACGTCCCCCACACCATTACACCATCTGAATGTCTTCAACTGTCCAATTTTGGTGAGCTCTTGCAAATTGTAGCCTCTTTTTCCTATTTGTAGTGGAGATGAGTGGTACCCGGTGGGGTCTTCTGCTGTTGTAGCCCATCCGCCTCAAGGTTGTGCGTGTTGTGGCTTCACAAATGCTTTGCTGCATACCTCGGTTGTAACGAGTGGTTATTTCAGTCAAAGTTGCTCTTTTATCAGCTTGAATCAGTCGGCCCATTCTCCTCTGACCTCTAGCATCAACAAGGCATTTTCGCCCACAGGACTGTCGCATACTGGATGTTTTTCCCTTTTCACACCATTCTTTGTAAACCCTAGAAATGGTTGTGCGTGAAAATCCCAGTAACTGAGCAGATTGTGAAATACTCAGACCGGCCCGTCTGGCACCAACAACCATGCCAAGCTCAAAATTGCTTAAATCACCTTTCTTTCCCATTCTGACATTCAGTTTGGAGTTCAGGAGATTGTCTTGACCAGGACCACTCCCCTAAAAGCATTGAAGCAACTGCCATGTGATTGGTTGATTAGATAATTGCACTAATGAGAAATTGAACAGGAGTTCCTAATAATCCTTTAGGTGAGTGTATATAATACTGTTAAATTGTATATATATATAAAAAGTTAAATGACCAAAAATATTATTTATTATAATCCTTTAATAAATACAGTTAAATGATAAATAAATATATATATATATATATATATATATATATATATATATATATATATATATATATATATATATATATATATATATATCAGACTGACTCTGCTTTGTGCTGTTCACGTTGTCATCCACACCACAGAACATGAGAGAGTCACATGAGAGAGAAAAAACATATATGAGTCACAAAAGTTATAGAAATGAAATATATGAAAAAAAAATACAATTAATAAGAATTATAATCTCCATGGGATGTTAAATTAGTGCACTAAGCAGAAACAGACCACATGCATGCAGAAATAAATACATATATTCAGGAACGATAATAACTGCAGATCACATATCAAATAATCTTTTCTCGCAGTCATATCCTATTCTGGACGGAGCACAAGCCAAATGTAAACATATTTGTTTGATTAATCTCTCCTAAACCTCCTATGTAAATCATGCCACCTCAGAAAAAGCAATGAAGTCACGTCTGGTCAAAATTCCTTTGCTAATTTCTAAAAGGTTTGGACAAAAAAAAAAAAAAAAAAAGAAAAGAAAAGACCCTGCTAAATCATTTCATTTTGGCATGTCTAATAATGTTTATTATATCTTGTCAGGATTTAAATATTGCTTAAAGAATTTGCACATATTTCCACTTAACGTAGACGTGGCAACAAATCCTAAACCCAGACGAACAGAAAATATAGTTTTTAATCAAACTAATGAATCAACATTCAGGCTGCATGCTTGATTGATGCCTAAACCCTCCTTGTGTTTTAAAACGCTGATGAAATCTTTCGTTGAGGTCCTCTCTCTCCGATTTGCTCTCTACATACAATGTGGAGCATATAGCAGCACAGATTCATGAAAATAATGCCATTCCCAGAGGTGTAAAAGCAAGCAGGTTAGCGTAGAGCGGAGGGTCGGAGATGTTTGTTATTGTACCTTTAAAACGTTAAGGTTCTCTCTTCTCGGCCGCCCGTGCCAAGTACAAACAGCCACTGAGCCCCAGCAGAGACCACTTGGCAACGTGCTGAGTGGTAACTCAATATTATTAGCTGCTAATAGAGAAGAGGAGGGGGGTCGGTGAATGAGTCCTGACGTGATGTTTATGGAGCGGTGAGAGAGGGCAGGACGCTGTGGCTGTCAGGTGAAGCCGTGAAGGCAGGTTTGACTCATCACAACCGGGAGTAGAAGGCTGGATGGGGTTGAATTGGGAATCCTATCTAACCTCTTAAAAATAAAGGTTCCAAAGGATTTTTTTTTTTTTTTTTTGCAGCGATGACATAGAAGAACCTGAATCTGTAAACCTGAATCTAACTAAAGGAGATTTTTTTTCCCCTTGTGTCTTCGGTGTGTGGTTCTGTTCTGTGATTGTAGCCTACTGTATATTTGTCTGGAAATCTGAAAATATTACAATAAATATAATATTTAAAATAAGAAAAGAAAATCTTTTTACAGTAAAGTAAATTAAATGGAAAATAGTGTTGTCAAATGTACTGACTTCGGTACCAAGTCGGTACTGAAATTGTAAAAATGTGATGATTCCAACATTTCCCTTTTGAGCGATGTTGAATGGATTCTTAAACAAAAAAAAATTGTGATTGGCCGATTGGCCATTGTGTTGACGCGCTCAACATATATGTCTCTGATTGGCCATTGGGTTAACGCGCTCAACATATATGTCTCTGATTGGCCATTGTGTTGACATTCTCAACATATATGTCTCTGATTGGCCATTGTGTTGACGCTCTCAACATATATGTCTCTGATTGGCCATTGGGTTTTTGCGCTCAACATATATGTCTCTGATTGGCCATTGTGTTGACATTCTCAATATATGTCTCTGATTGGCCATTGTGTTGACATTCTCAACATATATGTCTCTGATTGGCCATTGTGTTGACGCGCTCTACATATATGTCTCTGATTGGCCATTGGGTTTTTGTGCTCAACATATATGTCTCTGATTGGCCATTGTGTTGACACTCTCAACATATATGTCTCTGATTGGCCATTGTGTTGACACTCTCAAGATATATGTCTCTGATTGGCCATTGGGTTAACGCGCTAAACATATATGTCTCTGATTGGCCATTGGGTTAACGCGCTAAACACATATGTCTCTGATTGGCCATTGTGTTGACATTCTCAACATATATGTCTCTGATTGGCCATTGTGTTGACGTTCTCAACATATATGTCTCTGATTGGCCATTGGGTTTTTGCGCTCAACATATATGTCTCTGATTGGCCATTGTGTTGACACTCTCAACATATATGTCTCTGATTGGCCATTGTGTTGACGCGCTCTACATATATGTCTCTGATTGGCCATTGTGTTGACATTCTCAACATATATGTCTCTGATTGGCCATTGTGTTGACACGCTCTACATATATGTCTCTGATTGGCCATTGGGTTTTTGCGCTCAACATATATGTCTCTGATTGGCCATTGTGTTGACACTCTCAACATATATGTCTCTGATTGGCCATTGTGTTGACACTCTCAACATATATGTCTCTGATTGGCCATTGGGTTAACGCGCTCAACATATATGTCTCTGATTGGCCATTGTGTTGACACTCTCAACATATATGTCTCTGATTGGCCATTGTGTTGACGCGCTCTACATATATGTCTCTGATTGGCCATTGGGTTTTTGCGCTCAACATATATGTCTCTGATTGGCCATTTTGTTGACGCTCTCAACATATATGTCTCTGATTGGCCATTGGGTTTTTGCGTTCAACATATATGTCTCTGATTGGCCATTGTGTTGACACTCTCAACATATACAGGTCCTTCTCAAAAAATTAGCATATTGTGATAAAGTTCATTATTTTCCATAATATAATGATAAAAATTAAACTTTCATATATTTTAGATTCATTGCACACCAACTGAAATATTTCAGGTCTTTTATTGTTTTAATACTGATGATTTTGGCATACAGCTCATGAAAACCCCAAATTCCTATCTCAAAAAAATTGCATATCATGAAAAGGTTCTCTAAACGAGCTATTAACCTAATCATCTGAATCAACCAATTAACTCTAAACCTATCTTTTAAAAACTCCCAGCCTGTTTCATTACTCAAAACCGCAATCATGGGTAAGACTGCCGACCTGACTGCTGTCCAGAAGGCCATCATTGACACCCTCAAGCAAGAGGGTAAGACACAGAAAGAAATTTCTGAACAAATAGGCTGTTCCCAGAGTGCTGTATCAAGGCACCTCAGTGGGAAGTCTGTGGGAAGGAAAAAGTGTGGCAAAAAACGCTGCACAACGAGAAGAGGTGACCGGACCCTGAGGAAGATTGTGGAGAAGGACCGATTCCAGACCTTGGGGGACCTGCGGAAGCAGTGGACTGAGTCTGGAGTAGAAACATCCAGAGCCACCGTGCACAGGCGTGTGCAGGAAATGGGCTACAGGTGCCGCATTCCCCAGGTCAAGCCACTTTTGAACCAGAAACAGCGGGCAGAAGCGCCTGACCTGGGCTACAGAGAAGCAGCACTGGACTGTTGCTCAGTGGTCCAAAGTACTTTTTTCGGATGAAAGCAAATTTTGCATGTCATTCGGAAATCAAGGTGCCAGAGTCTGGAGGAAGACTGGGGAGAAGGAAATGCCAAAATGCCTGAAGTCCAGTGTCAAGTACCCACAGTCAGTGATGGTCTGGGGTGCCATGTCAGCTGCTGGTGTTGGTCCACTGTGTTTTATCAAGGGCAGGGTCAATGCAGCTAGCTATCAGGAGATTTTGGAGCACTTCATGCTTCCATCTGATTTCATTTTTCAGCACGACCTGGCACCTGCTCAGATGCCAAAACCACTGGTAAATGGTTTACTGACCATGGTATTACTGTGCTCAATTGGCCTGCCAACTCTCCTGACCTGAACCCCATAGAGAATCTGTGGGATATTGTGAAGAGAAAGTTGAGAGATGCAAGACCCAACACTCTGGATGAGCTTAAGGCCGCTATCGAAGCATCCTGGGCCTCCATAACACCTCAGCAGTGCCACAAGCTGATTGCCTCCATGCCACGCCGCATTGAAGCAGTCATTTCTGCAAAAGGATTCCCGACCAAGTATTGAGTGCATAACTGAACATAATTATTTGAAGGTTGACTTTTTTTGTATTAAAAACACTTCTTTTATTGGTCTGATGAAATATGCTAATTTTTTTAGATAGGAATTTTGGGTTTTCATGAGCTGTATGCCAAAATCATCAGTATTAAAACAATAAAAGACCTGAAATATTTCAGTTGGTGTGCAATGAATCTAAAATATACGAAAGTTTAATTTTTATCATTACATTATGGAAAATAATGAACTTTATCACAATATGCTAATTTTTTGAGAAGGACCTGTATGTCTCTGATTGGCCATTGTGTTGACGCGCTCTACATATATGTCTCTGATTGGCCATTGGGTTTTTGCGCTCAACATATATGTCTCTGATTGGCCATTGTGTTGACACTCTCAACATATATGTCTCTGATTGGCCATTGGGTTTTTGCGCTCAACATATATGTCTCTGATTGGCCATTTTGTTGACGCTCTCAACATATATGTCTCTGATTGGCCATTGGGTTTTTGCGCTCAACATATATGTCTCTGATTGGCCATTGTGTTGACACTCTCAACATATACGTCTCTGATTGGCCATTGTGTTGACACACGGGAGCGTTTAAAAGCAGGCGTCTATTAGCGGATCCCTAATATATCCGCTGATAGACGGATCCGCTGATAGACGCCGCTTTCAAACACTCCCGTGTGTATCTATGTAAGTGCTCGGTGAAGAGCGGCAAAGATGTAATTGCTGATCATTGTAGCCAATCACTGAAAAATATGTTGAGCGCATCAACACAATGGCCAATCAGAAGTGTTTAAGAATCCGTTCAACAGCGCTCAAAATGCTATGAGGGAAATGCTGGTATTGTCAAATTTTTAAATTTCAGTACCAACTTGGTATCGAAGTCGGTACTTTTTGACAACTCTAATGGAAAACAATTATTTCTGACAGATTTGCGCTTTTCTTTTTTTCTTTTTTTGGAAAGGTCAGACTTATCCTTGACATAAAAAAATCTCCCATAAAAACTCACCCAGTTTTTGATGATGCTTTTCATTGTGACCCCAAAGAACCGGATGCCATCACCCTCCAGGTGGATCCCCTCTGCGCCGAGGTCGGCCCATCTGGCTGCGCGTGTAATTGGTTCAGGTTTATTGCGATTTGACTTTATTAAGACAAGCGTGGAATGCGCAGCCCTGATGTCAGTAACCCGAGAATGAGAGGGAGGGAGAGAGATAGAATAATCAAGAAGTGGATGAGAGGACAGAATGCCCTGTAGATGAACTTCATAAAGGTCTTTTCAGTTCTTCATCCCATCTAATCTTGGGAAATAAAAGGATGTAAAACACTGAAGGTGTGCGTACGGGCGGGATCCAGAGGATTACGGCACACGTAGGAGTCGAGGAGTGCATGTCTGAAGACGGTAGCCTGTTTTGACTAAATGAGTGAAGTTATGAGGTGACAGATGCCTCCCCGCAGCCTCAGAAACACTCTCACTTTACTTAATCAACGCCTCCGCACAATGATCAATAAAACAAACTGGAGCACACAACGCCTCAGTTTTATAAACTCTGGGCGGTTGTGTGAACGTAATGACGGCTCTGAGTGATGGAAGAGCTGTTAAACTGTGAAGTGCAGAACCTTCTTGTGCTCTGGGTGGGCTTCTGGGTTTGGAAGAGGATGAAAAAATATCTGATGAGTCCAACATATATTATTAGCTCATATAGGACAAGCAATGGTAAATTTGACCTCACTGTTAACATAGGAAAATAGAGAAAAGTTGTTTAAAATAATTTTTTTAAGACCACTAGCAGCTCCAAACTGAACATAAAATACAGTAACATGCACTGTAACATGCAAAAATTAAATAGTGTCCATACGGATTTCATGTTGTCTTTAAATACATAGTAATGAAAGTGAATGCTGCTCTGAAAAACAATGTTTTTGGTCAGTGAGATTTATTTGAAAGAAACTTATTCAGCAAGGGTGCACTGAATTAATCAAAAGTGAAAGTAAAGATATTTACAATATTTAAAATATATATATATTTCAAGTAAATTCTGTTCAATTTAACTTTCCATTCATCAAGGAACCCTGAACCTTTTCAACATTTATAATAATCAGAAATGTTTCTTGAGCAGCAAAACAGCATATTAGAATTATTTCTGAAGGATCATGTGACACTGAAGACTGGAGTAATGATACTGAAGATTTAGCTTTGCATCACATCAATAAATTACATTTGAAAATATATTTAAATAGAAAACCGCTATTTTGAATTGCAATAATATTTCACAATTTTGAACTGTATTTTTAATCAAATAAATGCAGCCTTGGTGAGCATAAGAGACTTATTCCAAAAACATTAAAAACAATATTGTATGAGGGGAAAAAAAAGAAAATCATTACAAAAAAAGAGACAAAGTATTTGCATTTGCAAGATTTCTCATTTTACCTGGTGGGTCAGAAATGAGGTTCTGGTAACCCACTGTTCTCAGACTCTCATTTGTAAACCTCTTTTCTGGCTGTCTGCACAAGGCACTAACAATCCACCTGTTGGAGAGTAAGACGATACTCTGCAGAAGCTGCGACTGTGAGTTTTAGAGAACACACTCGCTTGCTTACGGCCAGATGGTCTGAGGGCCGGTGAGTGAGTTATATTATTTCTCATTACAGCTCAGAGCTCACAGATGAATGATGCTTGGATGTGACTTGAAAACGTAGAGTATCATTCATTTAAATGATACACTCAATCCTTCACTGGGGAATCTCATCCTCCTCCACCCAGATTTGAAACGACATTGACCATAAACAGAGGAAATGAAGTGAAGAAGCTTACATTACCACAGCTAATATTATGGAAGTATATCAAGGTCAATCACGTTTAAAGAGTGACGCTCAGCTAAACAAAGCTAAATCGCCTATAAAACATTAGATTTATGCTGGCAGTGATTGCCGAAAAATGCCTGCTCGTATGTCTTCTCTCAAAATAAGGCATAAATCTGAAACGAACAGTGACTTTTTACCATGCAAAACACAGTATGCATTAAATAAAAAGTTTCAGTGAAACTAAAAATTGCTCGCATAATGTTCTCTCCAGGTGCTTAAGCTAAACTCCCCAGCTCTATACGTCGTGTGACATCTGGACATATGAAAAATGACGAATCAATAGCAGCCTTGAATAAGCACCTCTATTTATTGAAGCAGAAGGCACAATAGCGGTGTTGTTGAAACGCAGCTCAAAACTTGACCACACGGGCCCCAAATGAATGAGGACCTATTCACAATGTGTTTGTCCTGGCCAGAGCCTCCATTTGACCCATCCATCAAGCCAGCTTTAGTTTGTCACACAGTTCTATCCTCTTCAAAATTAAACATAAGGAGACTTTCACAAATATCAACGCAAATGGAGTTTGTAGAGGTTGCAAGTTGTTTAAAGCGCATTAAGAGCTGCTTTTAGAAAATGCACTTGAAAGATATGAATGCTGAATACATTTGACTTTGACCAAAAAGGAAGGTCTTAAAGTCAATAATTGCATTCCTTAAAACTCATCTTTGATCACCAAAATGGCATATTTAAGAGTTTTTTCCTTGAAAAAAAAAATTCTTCATGCCTTAAAATAGCTTGAATGTAACACTACACCCTTGACTCATTTAGTATATACGGTTCTATGGATATGCAAATGAGCCCCGCCTCCACTCACTCACAGCTGCTCAGAGATCCACTCATTGACGATCACATGTTGACCTGATTGGTTGCAAGGTAGTTTGTGACGTCAGAAACACCAGCGATTTCAAACCGCGTTTTTGAGACTGTCTTTGGTTCACTGCAGTTTTAAGGAGAAATACTCAGCAATGGTGTTGACTTGTGAATTTGCTCATGGTTTGTCTTAAACCATATTAAAAACACCATATAAAGAATATTAAAAACTTGATTTTCTTTAGGAAGACTTTAAGGCTTGTTCACACCAAGGAGGATAGCTATAATGGTAACGATAAATCAGAATCAGATTAGGATTAGCATAGGATTAATAATTATTAATAGCATAGGACAAATTTTATTTCTAGCTGATGAACGTTAAAAACATTGTCAGCCAATCAGAATACATCCTGCTTTAAGGAGCTTGAGCGGTAGACGACAAAACGACAGCATTTTCTTTGAATAAACAGAATGATATTGTCCGTTGGTGTGGACGCTAATACTTACTTAGGCTACTTACTTACTAATACAGTTATCATTATGGTTATCTTTAGTTATTGTTCTTGGTGTGAACGAATGGGCCTTTAGTCAGGATAAAGTCTAGCCTGCATTATCTTGGTTATCTTGGCTAAGAACAGTCCACGTACATTGAGTCCTAAGAAAGCAATGCGACAGATTTCCATCAATAAGGAATTTGCTTGTCCAAACTGAAAACAAAACAAAAAAATCTTTGTGATGCAAAACATTTACAGGTAATCACATCAGAGGAAAAATTAACTCTTTCCCCACCACTTACGGAAATGTGCGGCTTTCCATGTTTTTACTGTTATAGGGTGGGGTTGGGGGGGGGGGGGGGGCGCTATTATGCATCTTCTGAAAGAGTACATAATCTCTAGATCAAAAAACATGTGAAGAAGAAGCAGAAACAAGCGAAATAATATGCATATGTAAAATAATGCAATCATCTATATTAAACAGCATATAAATCAAAACTGCCTAATGTTACTGAATGAAATGTCGACCCAGGACGAGCTAGGACTGTGAAACTTTGAGGTGTTGATGGACTCGGTCTACTCCATCTATGTTTTAATCATCGTTCTGAATCTGATCCAGATGTAGACTTTGACAAAAATTCGATTTTCTCAGCTTTTGCTCAAAATGTTGCTTTTTATGAAACTTACCCACATTCAAGTGTTGATCAAAAAAGGATGCATGAAGCTAAAATAAAACATTTTTTTTTATAAGACAACAATAAAACAACCTTTTTTTTTTGTTTATAAGCAGAGGCTCTGTTCTTTCTTTTGAAAAACTGCATGCTCAGATATTCATACAACAAAATATACTGGGGGGCCATGAAACTTTTGTGAAAATTATCAAAAATGTTGGGGCTAGCTGGCAACTTTTTAAAAAAAAGCTGGTGGGGAAATAGTTAATTTAAAAATATAAGAAATAATGGGTTTATAATTAACAAAAGTTTAAAAACATAAAAGAACTGGACATATGTAGATCGGGACCTAGAAAAAGACCCTCAAAAAGTCTTTATGAATATCACTTTCATCGTATCCCTTATGGAAATACAGTTTTCAAATGTAAAAATCCCAAAATAATGGAATTAACAATGGATTTAACAAAATATCATTCATGGATTTAATGCCATGAATTTTGTAAACTATGGCAAATCTAACTAACTAAACCAGATGAAATTTAATCTCTCTTGCATCTGAGAAATTTTAAAGACATGCACAATGCTTTCAATCAACTTTTTTTTAATGCTGATTATTTTGACTGTTCATGTTTCAACCCATTGCATAAGTTACACTTGAGAGTCTCTGTCACAGTCAAGCAAGACCACCAAGATGCACCTCTGTGAAAGTCCCTCTCCGCGAGATCTTTCCCAAGCTCAAGGAAAACCCTAACAAGCAGAATGAGAAACAGGTGATGAAATCATGGGAGCTGGCAGCCAACCTCTGCTGTTCAATGCAATATATTAAGTCATGGTATATATACAAAACCGAGTACTCTAAATGCAAAGGAGATGCAAGCCTTCTTCAAATATTGCAATGCACAATTCATGTTTGACCCTGGCAAGATGCAGCTGAATAAAACGAGCCACACATGATGAACAACACCAACTAGCATCAAGTCAATCACGAACCGGACTTCAGAGAAACAAAGATGTATAATAACTGAATTGAAAACCTCATACTAAAGACATCAGTAACTGTTTCCTCAGACAACAATTGGTGCAAAATCTGCAATAGCTCTTAATAAAACGCCTAGGAGTTATGAATGACAGAAGAGAACCTGTAAACCTCACCATGCAGCGGCATAAATCTGGAAGCTGTGTTTTCCTGCTCAAGAAGCAGACAATTTATGCATCCTTGAGTGGGAGCCAAGTCATTTTAGCAGACTTATCCAATACAGCAATAAAACTTCACTATTCAGAACCTACGCAACCTTAATTTATTCCTGTCAAAAAGTTTAATTGTACATTTCTTTTGCACAGAGACATAAAACATCTTATCTTTTGAGTTACAGGAATCTTATGGCCAAGCTTACGGCCAATGAATCAACTGGCAGGAAGATGTTACAGCGTGGAGTGCTACCATCTTGCCGTCAGTTTTGTTTTCCTACAGTGATGCATTGCTACAGTCATGCATCATGAATTGTTGATAGTGTTACAGGGTGAACGGTCAGCATAATTGATTACCCCTAAGTAATTTTATCTAATGACATAAACGTCCTCCAACTCGCTACAGATTTCGGAACTGGATAATTCTGAGTTATGAAATAAAATCATCTGACCTCACCAATGACTTAAATAGATCCTGGACTGAAGCTTCATTTGGTTTTAATGTTGTCCTGCAATGTTTGGAACAGAGCCTAACAACCTATCAAAAGAAATGATGAAATTACAAAATAAACTTTGGAAAATTGAGACTTCGTCTAATGGGAGCTAATAAGCTAAGACTCTACGCTGTTGGGAAAAACACTAGAGCTATGCGATTTAATTAAAAATGTGTTTATGTGGCGTGACTTTTGCCGTTTTTGTTGGATTCGAATAGTGAACTGCAGTTAATGATTTTGGACGTGTACGTTTTCGTCAAGAGTGAAATAAGTCCTGGTTTACAGCGATGTTATCGTTACTGAAACATGCAGTTTTACATGCCCTGAAATCAAGAAATTATGAAACGCAATAATTATAGATCAATGCAGAGATCTCGGTTCACCCTTGACCTTTCAAGCAAGATGATTACGGTTACAAAAAAGCTTTTTGTGTGTTCATAATTGGCCGTTTAAGCGAGCGTGCTGGCTGTTTAATTTGGGACTCTGTCCAGGGTTGCTCAAGCAGGAATGAAGATTGACACTTCGGGATTAAAACCAACATCAAATTAAATCTAAACACAGAGAAAGCTCAGAGAGGTAGTCGTAGGTAATTAGATGGAGAACACCAGGAGGTTCTTATCCAAGATCGCCATGCTCCATTACAGAGATTTTTACAGAGTCTGAGAAAATAAAGATGTATAATAGAGAAGTGCTAATTTGAAGACCCCAACTTCTCTGCCTATAATGAGATGTGTGCTTAGACTGTGTGATGGGCAAAAACTGCAGTCTGGATCAAAAAATGGAGCAACTTTGCTTGGTCTGAACTAGAGCTTACCACTCAAATTAAAACAAGCAGCACTTGCATTTGTCTGCCACAAATCTTTATAAATGGATAAAGAAAGTCAGCTGCATAAATGAGAATTAAGAAAATGATCAGGCCTTCAATGATTTCATTGCAACAACAACACAAATTATAATAATAAATTATCACTATTTAATAATCTCTAAAACTTGAGTGACATTCAGATGATAGGAGGAATTACTGGCTGAAAACCAAGTCGGCGACATGAATTTCTGTTGAACTTTGTATTTTGTCTGTATTTGAGGTCTGTATTCTCAGGCGTGCATAATTCTATACATTTCAAGCCTACGCATTATTCTTGCTAAATAGATGAATAAAATCTTTTGTCGACTGTAAAGATCAGTACTAAAGATGACACAATGCTCTCTGAATGTAGGATTGGTCCGATGGTGTAATTACTCCGGCTGAATTATGATGCTGTTTTGACCTGCTTTCCCTCCACAGTTGTATAGATGTCTCATTGAGCCATTTGAAATTCCTCTCCGCATGGCCAAGCGGACTGCAAATTTACATTTTCCACAAGGAGCTGAACATATCTCTAAACTTGACGATTTCATCTGTAACCCCAGAGGTTAACTGGCCTTGGTCGGAGCAGCTTGCCAGTGCCAAACTCCTGGGTTTGGCTGTAATAATTTAAACATAGGTTATGGAGTAAAGCTAATACGTTCCAAATGGGCGTCCTGCAACTTCTCATTTTTGTGATGTTTACACAGCTTTGCTGGTCTTGAGTAACGAGGCTGTGGCTCAATGAGATCTGAGGGCAGTCTTCCTAAACGCCACTGATGGAGAGACACTTTACACTAGTATGAAAAGGCTACACATGCACTGTAAAAAATGACACTGAATTTCTGGCCACTGATGAAATTTACAGCAATTCACTGTAATGGCTCTATAATTATTTTATGGTTGTATACATTTTTTACAGTGATTTGTTGAGAAACAACAAATGATCTGCCCTTATAGTAAAATCAAACTATAAATATATAAATAAATAATAAAGAAACAAAAATAAAATAAATAAATAAATAGCTCTACAATTATGTTATGGTTATTTATATTTTTTAAAGTAATTTGTTGAGAAATCTGACCTTATGGTAAAATCAAACTAGAAATAAAATAAAAACTAACTAACTAAATAAATACATAAAACAACATAAATAAATATTAAAAGAACATAAATAAATAATTAAACAAATAAATAAATGAATAAACAGCTTTACAATTTTTTATGGTTATTTATTTTTTACAGTAATTTGTTGAAGACACATCAAATGATCTGGCCTTATAGTAAAATAACGTAATACATACATACATACGAAAATACTGTCATTTGTTGCGTACTGACAAATACTGTCATGTGAAAATTTACAGTCATTTGTTGAGAAGAATCAAATTATAAATAATAAATAAAAAAACAAATTATTGTGATTGATTGATTGATTGATTGATTGATTGATTGATTGATTGATTGATTGATTGATTGATTGATTGATTGCACAATCAAGGAAGACCATTTAATTTTCTCTCAATCACTCAAATCACAGTAAATATAAAAAAGTGCAAATTGATTTTAAATAATCTTAACTTATCTTAAATTATCTTAACTAATCAGATAAATGTTCCTTCATGTTTTGTTTTGACTATGAAATGGCATGTTGACATGTTTGACGTGTTTGACATGTTTTGACTATGAAACGGCTAGACATGTGCAGGTTCTCATAGCTGCCGGTTGAAGCATGATGCAGAGGGAGTACAAATGCAGACACATTAATGGCCACAAAAATCCAGTGTGGCCATATAGATTACAGACATACCGCTTTTTATAGCACAGTCGAACCCTTTACAAAATTGCAGCATGATAACCACAGTTTCCCTCAGAATACCACAGGTAGTACAGTTATTATTTATTACATTAAAACTATGGTAACCACTGTCATCAAAGAAGTCAAAATGAAAGAAAGTCTTACACTATTGGAAGTATATCCCATATTAATTATAGTTTTACAAGGTTAACTGTAGTAACTGTGGTATTTCGGCAAGAACTATGGTTACCATGGTCAGTTTTTGTAACGGGCAAAAAGATCTCTAAAATATTATGAAGACCCAAAATCATTTATTGACCTCCATTTCATTACCACACCAAATTATTTTATTTCCTCTGTGAAACACAAAATCATAGGTTAGGTCTTCCAAAAAGTCATATGCATTTGGAAAAGTATTAAGGTGCAGTAAATGATTAAAAAATGTTTATTTCTAGGTCAACTATCCCTTCAATCTCAGTGAACATCACATGTTCTATCAAACAACGCAGCAATTTATGAATTAAATGAATTGTCCCTGTTGGAGCTACACGATTCTAGTTAAATTGAGAAAAACTTTTTTTGTTTTAAACAGAGATCACAATTTGTTCAGACCATGATTCTGAACAGACAACTAAAAAAATGTTAATTGCTGCAGTTAAAGTAAATGTCAATCTATTTAAAATGTTTAATTTATCTTAATGAATTATTGTAAAAAATCGGTTTGGATGAATGATTCAATGACTCACTCATAAATACTTCATTACTTGATGAATCAGCGTTTTTGAACGAACAAAAAAATGTTTTAACAGTCACTTGTAATCAATACAATCTTTATTTAAAGCGCCATGTTACTTTCAACAATTGATTTGCTCTGTTTTGATCGCTACCTTAGACATCAGTGTTTATATAACTTTTAGCCCAGTACTTCTGTGATAATATGAATATTTGTAACACAGGAGTAATGAAATTGTTTGGTTGAAAATAAGCTGTTTGTGAAGCTGTTTCATATGATAACTGCTCTCTCTCTTTGAATCGAGAATGCAATCTTTTAACAAATAATCGTGCAGCTCTAGTGCCTGTTCTTACTGTAAACCACATCAAATCGACTTCATGTAGTGCATAACAAATTACAAATTAGCTGATCTGATTTGCCCTGAGCTCAGAGGTTCATAATATGGGCATTAAAAAGTGCTGGTCTGCATGTTTTTTTCTGAGGTTGACTTGGCATGCTCATGTTGTGGTCTAGTGGCTGCCAACCTAAATATTCACACTCTGGCACCCTCATACCACCGTCTCTCTCTGCTTAGCTTGCAACGTCAAAACTTTTTTTGTTGTTTTTACTTCCTTTGGCTCTGCGAGTGCTAGACGGTGTTGTGGTTTCAATGAGCAAATTTTAGCTGTGTTGTCATGTCGGCCTTTTCTTCGTTCACTGCTAATGTGCCACATTACGAAAATGCATGAGCAGGTGCTGGTGTTTGTACACATAAGATAATGTGGATGTAGGTTCAGTCCAAGTTCAGATGTTAGAGCTGATTGTTTTGTTTGGCGTTACACTGATCTGCTCTAGAAATTTGGATTCGCAGCTAATTTCATTACCAATATAATTAATCACATGTTGCTGTGGATAAAAGCCTAAGCTACTGTACATAAATAAATGTAAAATATAAATAAGTAAATTAGATGTTTACATTTTCAGATGCATACTTATACCTCAAAAACAGCATGAGAGCTACGATAGTACTTGTCTAATCAATCTGATTAGATTTTTTTTTCTGGTGGATAAAGCGGGCAAAAAATCCCATAGACTCACAATAAAGGAAAAGCAGAGTCACATGTAGAGATGAAAAGACTTGGGTCAGTAAGTGGCCACTTAAAATACCATAGAAACGCCCTAGTAACCAGCCAAAACACTGAAAACTGCATAGCAACACTCAAGGAAAGACCAAGTCATATCTTGAGACTATCAAACTGTCTTGGGGCAGTAAGTAACCACTTAAAACACCCTAGCAACCAGCCAAAACAGCAAAACAACCACCAAGCAATGCCCTAGTACCAGTCAAAACAATCTATCAACCACATAGCAACACTGAAAGAGAGACCAAGTCAAAAGCATGTCTAGAGACCAGAATATCATACAGTCTTGGGCCAGTAAGTAACCACTTAAAACACCCTAGCAACCACCCAAAACAGCATTGCAACCACCAAGAAACACCCTAGTAACCAGCCAAATCAAACTGCATAGCAACACTGAAGGAGAGACTGTCATATGGACATGTTCCAATCTGACTTTAGATCATTACATAGCACTGAGTCAGCTTTGTTGAGGGTAACGAATGATATCTTGCTTGCTTTAGATTCAGGCTCTTGTGTTGTGCTGGTTTTGTTAGACCTGAGCGCTGCATTTGATACCATGGACCACAACATTCTTCTTGAACGGCTAGAATATATGGTGGGTGTCAAGGGCACTGTATTACAATGGTTTGCTTCCTACCTCGAAAAGAGGACTTTTTCTGTAAATTTAGGAAATTGTTCCTCGTCATCTGCGCCTGTTTTATTTGGTGTGCCCCAGGGATCTATTTTGGGACCTTTATTGTTTTCTCTTTATATGCTCCCCTTGGCTCTCATTTTTCAGAAGTATAACATTTCATATCACTGCTATGCAGATGATTCTCAGCTTTACCTTCCAGTAAGGCTTGACAACACTGCTTCATTTGATGTGTTATTTGAATGTGTAGTTGATATTAAGAGGTGGATGACAAATAATTTTCTGCAGTTAAATGAGGATAAAACAGAGGTTTTAATTCTGGGCTGTCTGGCAGATTCCACTCCTGCTCTGAAAGCCCAGTTAGGTCCTCTTTCAACAAAAGTATGCAAACAAATAAAAAACCTTGGAGTGATCTTTAACTCTTCACTATTTTTCGACAAACAAATTAGTGCTGTTATTAGAGGAAGCTTTTTCCATTTAAGATCACTTGCAAAGTTGAAGAATGTTCTTTCAAGCAAAGATTTACAAGTTGCAATTCATGCATTTGTAACATCACGATTAGACTATTGCAACTCTCTTTATTGTGGTCTTTCTCAATCTACATTACCGCGATTACAAATTGTTCAAAATGCGGCTGCACGACCTTTGAGTGGGTCTAAAAAGAGGGATCATATTTCTCCTTCTGGCGAAGGACGGCCGAGGGACGTGAGAGAATGGCGCGAGGTCGGTGGCGCGATTGCTAATGAGCAGCACCTGTGAGGCACACCGGTCTCGCATCTCTCACGGAGGAGCGGAAGCATAAAGGGGGAGCGACAACGTTGATGATCGAGAGAGGAACAGGCCTGATTTTAGTTGTTTGGTTTTTTGTATTTGTGTTTTATTTTAGCCAGCAGTCGTCCGCGAGGGGCTGCTGGCCGTTATTTTTATTTTGGGTAAGCCACCAGTCGTCCGCGAGGGGCTGCTGGCGGTATTTTAGTTTTTTTTTTTTTTTTTTAATAAAGTTTGTTTAAATGTTCGCCGGTTCCCGCCTCCTTCTTCCCTGAACATTGCTACTCTCCTGTTTTGGCATCCCTTCACTGGCTTCCCATTAAGTTTAGAGTTGATTTTAAGATCCTTATGTTTGTATATAAGGCGTTGTCTGGCTGTGCACCAAGGTACATTTGTGATCTTATTGTGCCATACTGTCCTGCTAGGGCACTCAGATCTTAAAATTTCTTGCTTTTAAATGTGTCACGATGTCGCTACAAATTAAAAGGTGATCGGGCTTTTTCTGTCGCTGGTGATCGGGCTTTTTCAGATCATTCCTAAGCTTTGGAATGCTCTTCCTTATCATGTGAGGTCTGCTCCTTCATTGGGTATTTTTAAATCTACTCTGAAAACACATTTTTATTCTTTAGCTTTTGGAAACTTGTAATTGTTTTTATAGCATAGTTCTGCTATGCACTATGTACAGCACTTTGGATCAATTTGTATTGTGTTAAATGTGCTTTATAAATAAAGGTTGTTGTTGTTGTTGTTGTTGATATCTTGAGACCAGAATATTATACACTCTTGGGCCAGTAAGAAACCACCTAAAACACCCTAGTAACCATCCAAAACAGCATAGCAACCACCAAGCATCACCCTAGTAACCATCCAAAACACTATAGCAACTGGATAGATGCAACATGCTAAAAACCAGTCAGGCTGATAATCGCCATAGTATGATAAGTTTTGCACCAAGTTTTTTTTAAGAAAAGAAAAAATGATCATATTATATAATTTAAATGACAAAAGAATAACTTAAGTTCCCAAAGCACAATCGTTTTATAACAGTACTTTGATGTGAAAGATAATACAAATAATAATAATAATAAACATTTAGCTGCCATATGCAGCTCTACATGGACATCTAAAGCACCTCAAATCATAAATACAATAAAAATCATTTTATTTTATCATTTGCAGAACCATCTGATCAGATTTTATTTATTTCTGCCACTGTTTACCTTAAAGAGCCTGTTGTTGTTAAGCTAGTGTCATCTCTCTAAAGTGTACATGACATCACTCCAAGTCAGCCAATCAGACGAACCAGCTGTTCATTTCCCATGCCTGCACCACTATCATAATTTCCTCACATCATTGTTTTGCAACATGCTGTTTCTATGGCAACACAGCAGCAGAACCCGTGACAATGTCAGGATGACACGATCAGGTCAGCGGGTACAGTGGCGCAAGGCTCGGGAAACCTCGTTGCACCGGCATTCCCAGGAACGCCAGCGGCCCATCCTTGCTCTGAGAACGGCAGCTCTATTTCTGCAGCGTGACAAAGATCTGCCTTTCCACACCCAGGACGCCCAGCCAGACCACAACACAAGGAGGCACCTTTCCTCCTTCAGAGAGCCAAGAACAACCAATGACAGCGTGTAGAAAGGAAGAGAATCGTTCACTAAAAAAGTGACATGACGTGTGGCCAAGTATGGTGTCCCATTCTCAGAATTTGAGCTCTGCATTTCACTCATCCAAGTGCACACACAACGCAGTGAGTATTGAACACACACACACACACACCGTGAAAACACACCCAGAGCAGTGGGAAGCCATTTTTTGCTGCAGCACCCAGGGAGCGATTGGGGGTTAGGTGACTTGCTCAAGGGCACCTCAGTTGTGGGTAATGAGAGTGGAAGAGAGTGCTGTTCATTCATTCCCCCACCAACATCTCCTGCCAGTACTGAGACTCGAACAAGCCACCTTTGGGTTACTCTCTAACCATTAGGCCACAACTGCACAATTCTGGATGGCCATTATGTGCCATCTAGAAACTGCAAGCGAACGTCGTCTTGTGGTACCATCTCAAAGAGGCACAAAATCTCTTTCCGGACCTTTACCTGGACTGTTCCCTGCTGGTGGAAAGATCTGCCTAACTCAACCAGAGCTGCTGAGTCAGTAGCCATTTTCAAGAAACGGCTGAAGACGCATCCTTTTCGGCAGCACTTGATCCAGTAATACTAACACTTTCTCTTCTCTTCTATTCTATTTATATATAAAAAAATAAAAAATAAAAATTAAATTACATGTACTGCGTTAGATTAAACTGAGAAGGGTCATAGCACCTGCATATTGTTGTCCTACTGTTAGTTTAACTGCTTCTATTGTTCTCATTTGTAAGTCGCTTTGGATAAAAGCGTCTGCTAAATGAATAAATGTAAATGTAAACTGCCCCAAAAGGATGAGAAGAAGAAAAATTATTCAAAAACAGAGTACATTGATTGAACCATCAGCATCATTTTCTTTCCATTGACAAAACAGAAATGAATTGTGCTGTCAGGATGGTATTGGGGTATAGGGCATATCACTTTTGATATACAGTTAACACTGATTTAAAAAACAATATATATATTAAGTTCAAGTTAAAAAGGATGAAAAGGATGGAAATAAAGAGTTAAAGTTTACCATTATGTGAAGAATTGACAGCTTCACTAAGAGTGAATGAAACCAACTAATACCACAACACATCACAGAATGCAAGAAATCCATTGTAAACACTTAATAATTATTGCTTTCAAACAACAGAATATTTACATCCACCATGTATTGTATACTGGAAGATCTGGAAGTGCTGTTTCTTTGCAATACATAGAGATATTACCAACAGGATAGAAAGTGATTTTGTTGACACATGGGGAAAAAAACTATACAATATTATAAATTAAAAGTATGGGTAGGCAAAGTTTTTCGTAAACACTTTTTTTCATTGAAACATCCTGAAGGCAATCAATCATAGATGTGGTCTTAAATGTACATATCTTCCGTGGAAGTCTCAGGAGCAAAAAAAAATTCTTCCAATCATTGCATTCGCTTGCTATTGTCAGCCTCTCCAAAATTGCCTTCCCTGCCTTTAAACAAATATTCTCAAGAAAACACATTTTGTTTGAAAGATGTTGATTAGAGAAAGAAATTAAGGTTTGACCAGCACCCAGGGTTCATGCTGAAAATGACAACATCTGCTCATACTAAATTAATGTTTATTTGCAGGTGAAGTGTCTAATATATTCACTATAGTGGCATCAAATGGAATTATATTCTGTATTCATATTTTTTCATAATTTTTTAAGTCATTATCGGAGTGTCATTATTTTTAAGCTCATTACTTTTTTCAAATCTGTTTCATGGAACTAGTAGCACAGAAATTACACACTTAATTTTACACCTGTAATTGTTTCATTTGGTTAGCATGCCATAAAATGCTGCCTTCACATGCAGTTCACTAGATTTTGGCACATGAAAACATCTTTCGAATATCCGACAGAACCCATGTTTGTGACATATTACAGATAAACAAACATTTTTAAGATGACATCTTCCAGAGGAACTCACACACATAGAACAGACGTTTTGGCAATGCTTGTATGTTATCAGGGCCTGAGCACATTCCAGACTAACACCCCCTACAGTATCTGAACTTCTGATAATGACAAACATCATATTGCAGCCCTTTCCTAACACATTTTGACTTGGTGTATGAGTTCATTTTTAAATGGTTGTTTGGCAGCATTTTCCAGAGCGTGTGAAATGACAGCGAGCGTCTGGTGAGGTTGACCGCATCTCTGCTGACATCTGCAGAGCTGCCGAGAGGAACTAATAATGTGGGACTAAAAGAAATTTAGTGAAAGATTTAGTGAATTTAGTGAATTTCCTTTCAGTGAAAGAAACCAGTTTCATGTGCATCTCAACCAGCATTATCATTATGCTGTCTGTAGAAAGCTGTTTTTTCCTTTTAGAACACACAGAGAGGATAATTGTATGGTTGAGTTAACGTTAATGAGCTCTGGCAGTCAGTCTAATGGACAAAAAAATGTTCAACTTTACTTTTAAAAGCAGGGAATAAAAAACAATAATAAATAGCCTAATCTTTTTTTTTTTTTAAGGAAATGTGCATGGTGCATGACTGTGAAACGCCTGGTTGGTTGCCTTGGCATTGCTAGGCGGTTACTTACAGGCCCACCCCTAAGATGAGTTGCATATTGAAGTTTAATACTTCAGGCGGGGGGTTTATTCAGCCCTGGGAAGGGTCAGATACATGGCAAGCTCTTGCTTCTTATCTCGCCGTGTTGTTGGGAGTTTCACAGCTGGGCATTGCTGCTGCCGCTGTCATTTCCGTCTCATTTCAGCCCAGGATATTACTCACAGCATCAACAAACTGAAGGGGAAAATGGAGATCACCCTGCGTGTGCGGGATGACCGACACATGCCTGAAGGGGCGGGGCTTCCCGGAGGAAGAAGAAAACAGGAAACAGGAAGTCACATTTCTGATCAGCATATTCACCTTCTTAACATTGTGACTTGATTGTGTGAAGGCTTCTGGTCTCATTCACTTCAGTTAATTTAGCTGTACAAAACTCTGTTATGTTGCATGTTACGGATATGGTGGCTGTAATCAAGCGCACAACGAAGGAGACACTATAGGAGACTTTAATTCAATACTTAAACAAGGATACATACAACCACATATCGATGAGAACTGAAATAATGCAAGACAAGGGACTGACTGAAACAGACGGCTTAGGCTATGTTTACACGGAAACGATCTGAAGAGAAAACGCAAAAGTGGCGTTGCGTTATCACTTTTTATTCTGCGTTTAGACGAGCGTTATGGGGGGGGGGAAATCTGCGTGCATATGATGACGCAAAAGTGTGAGAAATTCGATGTAGTATGCACTCCAGGCGGCTAGGTGGCAATATGAAGCACTGCAACACAACAACACCAAGTCCGCGCGCCTGCGTTAGCAGTGCGAAATCAAAACATGGCGAAGCGAACAGCAAAAAGACTCTTGTACATTTTTCTCAAAGCTGCTAGGGCAACTTGAAGGTCCGACGTATGGAAAAATCCGACATGTTGGTTGTTATTTTCCTGTACTGGCGCATGCCTGTGACGTAAACGTGTACGCGACGAAAGATCAAGATCAAAGATTCAAGATCAAGTGGAAAAGTGTGGTAGATTAGATTAGTTTATTACTTAGTATTATTTATAATTTCAGTATATAATGGACTTTATAATGCGCACTTTCCTCTCGACAAAACACACAACAACACACGTCAGCGTTGAGAAAGCTGCAGCAGTTAAGAAAGCATCTGATCATAGTGATGTGAATATGTTTGCACAAGCAACTCACCGGAAACATGTTGACAGATGAGGTCATTAAAACTACACTGTTATGATAGTTTGATTATAAAGTATATTTGAGACTATATACATCTGTCAAACTATAGTTTGAATTAATGCCTTTTCTTTGCATGACACATTGACATTACAGTACAGGATAGCTCTTTCTACATTATTCTGAACATTGTATTTTTATTTTTGTCATTGAATGGAAGAGAGATTATCGTCACATCCTTTTGATTTTCCCGGCCAGAACGTCCTGAGTCTATCACATAAAAATCAGTCTACAGGCTTTCGACAGGCTTTTTTTAATTTATTTTTATGCGATTATAATTAAATGCGATTAATGTATGAAAATTCTTACATGTAGCCTAATTAATACATACCATGATAATACTAAAATAGCACTGTTTCACAGAAGAAAGAAAGTCATGTGGGTTTTGCATGTCATGAGGGGTGAATAAATGATGATTAGCACAGAATGTTGTCCTTGCTTGAAGCAAACGAAACATCCCCCATCTTGACACTATTTCAATCAAACGTCCAAAGCACAAATCCATCAACACAGACATTTCATGCGAGAATGTTGACTTCAGGATGCTGATGTATGGATCAACGGTTGCACAAACGCCTCTTCCCTTACAGGGACCTGACACAGTGTACGGGTACACTCTGACATTCCTTTACCCACAATGCATTTCCAATATAGTGATCAATGGGACACGGTTACTAAGGGCTACCACTCCGTCGAGCCTAAGCAATGTGTAAGTTCCCATAAAGAAGGGATTTGGGGCTCCTTGCTCATGGTAACGGTTCTTAGTGACCTTTCAGACAATGGCAGACAGGGCAGTAAATGGGGAGCCAAAGCTTTAGAGGACTGAAGAAGAGTTATGGCTAGGAAGGGCTTGTTTCCCATAATAAACCAGATCCACAGTCTAGAGGGATTCTGGTACGAACCAGCCCCCCTCCTTCACTCTGACATTCAAGAATGTCCCTCCACTGCAACTACAGCTGATCTGTAGAAAGTACAACCTGAGCTAGAGAAATATTATGATCAGTAATGCTTTAGTTGGATTTTGAGCAATGCATTTTGAGCATAATACAGGGGTTAAGGGAACCAATCATTAGTCATGACGAAAGACATTTGACATTATACAATTCATGCATAAGCACAGTTTTAAGCACAGTTTAAAACCGTGATTTATTTAATCTTGGTACTTTCTATCTATCTACTTATTTGACTTATTAGTCATATTATGATAGCTTGTATTACATGACTGAGTAATGGAGCTCGACAAATGCAGTCAACTCTAAACAACTATAAAATGGAATGAAATTATATACTTTTTTTCTTCACTATATTGTAGTAAGAATTTAAATGATGTTACTTGTTGGGTGTCAATTTTTTTTGGAGGGGTGTGTGTGTGTGTGTGTGTGTGTGTGTGTGTGTGTGTGTGTGTGTGTGTGTGTGTGTGTGTGTGTTTGTGTGTGTGTGTGTGTGTGTGTGTGTGTGTGTGTGTGTGTGTGTGTGTGTGTGTGTGTGTGTGTGTGTGTGTGTGTGTGTGTGTGAGAGTGTGTAAAATGTCGGGAACACATTAGAAGTATACAGTAATAGAGTATTTACAGATCATTTGTAAACTACTGTATCAGTTTATAGTTAATTAATAGTTTATAAACTGTAGTTAATACATTAATAGACTATTCCTTGTCATAATTCATTATCACTCCAATTAACAAATTATTATTGTTTAATTAGCTCATATAAAGAGTTAGATTTATTTACTTATTAACCGTAAATAGTTCTCACTTTAGATGAGATTTAAGTGCTTTAAACCAACCTTTATTGGAAATGAATTGCATAAGTATTAAGAGTTCCTTAAAATGTTTATAATTCAAATACATTAAGCCTATACCCAAGCATAACCACTTAAAAGAAATAACATAATGTTGTCAATATGAAATCCAAATACTCATTAGGTCACGTTGTTAAAAAAATAGTTAAGGTTAGGGGACATAATATACAGTTTGTACAGTATAAATTATTTCAACGGAAAGTTCCCATAAAACATGGAAACCAAACGCGAGCGTGTGTGTGTGTGTGTGTGTGTGTGTGTGTGTGTGTGTGTGTGTGTGTGTGTGTGTGTGTGTGTGTGTGTGTGTGTGTGTGTGTGTGTGTGTGTGTGTGTGTGCGTGTGCGTGTGCGTGTGTGTGAGTGCGTGCATGTGTTTAATGTATTTGTAAATGTTTTAAGGAACAAATGTGAGTTGAATATGAATGCAATTTATATGAGCTAATTAAACAATAATCATTTATTAATTACAGTGACAATGAATGAAGAACTCACTATTGGTATAATGTATTAACTACAGTTTATAAACTATTAGTTTATAGTCAACTAATAGTTTATAAACTATAGTTAATACATTAATGATAAATGCAAATGATTTATAAGTGATTTGTTACTGTATTATAAAGTGTTACCAAACTGTCCATTAGTGCGCACTTTTTCCAGTGCTCTTCATTGAGAATCTAGGATAAAATCATTAGCGTTAAACTCAATCCAACTGCCAAGTTTGTGTAAATTTAGTCCAGCAGGAGTGGATGATCTATATTTGGCTTCTTTGCTCTTTTCTCAAGTGTTTATTTGTCTCATAATTCCATTCATCATGAAAAAGCAAAACCTGAGATGAGATGTGTCAGAGTGGATTTAAAGAGCTTAAGACATGTTGCTCTAACAAAAACCTCAGAGAACTGAAGCTACACGGCAACCCGGAAAAAAATTGATTCCAGCTGTCAAGTCGCAAACTTGGCTGGAACATCACAAAAGCAGCAGCTGAGGATAAAACACCAGCGACTCATGGCTTCGGTTAGAATCGATTCCAAATCAAGCTTGTTAAAAAAGGCAACAATACAAATCATTCCAAGCACCTTCTCAAACTCTTCCCTCACGATTGGACTCTGCAGAGAACAAAGCTTCCCTTAATTCAACTTCTGTTGTGCGTGTGGATCATGTTTGCGTTGAACACACCTGCACTGACGCGAACACTTCTCCAACCCCGGTTTGAAGAGTCTTGGGGTTTTTATTGTGCATGTCCTTGTAGGGAATGAGGAATGAAAAAAGAAAACGGAAACTTCAGAATGCTAAATGTGGTCTTATGGGTGTTTAGGAAGAAACAAGCAAGGCTGAACGCTCAGCGTTCTTGCATATGATGCTCATAAGAACTGTCAGAGCGGCAAGTACCGTAATGTAATGAATCAAGGTGGACAATTACTCAATGCATTAAAAATAATAATATATCTATATAATATATATATATACATATGTATATAAAGAAATATTTTTTCTACACAAATAGTGTCATCAAATTGCTAAAAAAAAAAGCTCTCCTCATTGGCACGCCATTGGTTGAGCCGATTCTCAGATCTGTCAATACAAGGTGCTAAATTTACTGTATATCATTAAAGTGACTGTTGTTACAATGAATATATCAACATGCAATTAATAAAAGGAGAGAGATGGTAAAATCTCAGTTTAGTTGAAGAGTAATGGAGAGCAAGGTGGTTTTGATGACCCCCGCCATACACACACACACACACACACACACACATACGTTTAACATGGAGGAAACACTTTGCAGGCTATGGCAAGCTGTGCTGAATATGCATGAGATCTCTCTGCCAAGAGCACAACACATATGACCTATAAATGTTCTTTGAGAAAAGTCTCATCTGAGAGAAATCACTTTCATCAGTAATACAGTGACTGCAATTATTATAATATATAATATAATTATAATTTTCCACTTTGTCATCTGCGCTATATGGCAAAAAAATATAACTTTGTCTGGCCAAAATATATTTAAAATATATGTTGTAAACAGCACAGTTTAATGACATATATTCTTCAAATTGATAATATATATATTTTTAAACCTTCAAATGCTGAAATATATTACAAAATGTACTTCAAAGGAAATAAAAAAATATTTTCAGTCTTTAAATTCATATTGGGTAAATGCTAAATGTATTTATGACCAACATTTTTGAGGAAAAGAAAAAACTAAAATGTATTGAAAACTTTTCTGTATGTTAAAATTATATAAGAAACATATTTTTGAAGTATATTTTCAAATATATCTGAAAAAAGGACTAGTACTAATAGTTTTTACCTAATTTTACTTAATTTGTCCATTTGTACTGCATTTGTTTACTTATGTGAAGTATGTTTACGACCATTCTCAGCTGGTATAAAAACCTTACAATACCTTTGTAAAATACCTTAAAATACCTTACAGCGCCATTCAGAAACAGAGAAGTTTTGGCTTAGAAATCTGTGGAATTATGCCAGATAAGCATGTAGGCAAAAAAAAAAAAAAAATAGATGTGGTGGAGCTCAAGCGTATGTCTTGAAAAACCTCCTTCTCTCTGTCAGACACTCGCTAACAATGACGGATGGATGAGGAGAATGAAAGCAGAGGATGTTGCTTCCTCTCCAAGAAAATCCCATTCTATCAATCAGCAGGAAGACCTTAATTACACCGTTTGGATTCGCACAGCTTCCAGGTCACACCTGATGACGTGTCGTGATGCACTGCATGCTTTCTGTCATTCTTTTCCTTCTGGGCTGATCTTGTGTCATCGGAGTACAGTTTGGAATTTGAGGAATATGCCAAACCCTGAACCTCTTGTCAAGGGTTTGAGAATGGTTGTGTCTCCCTGGAGTTGTACATCAGTTTAATGATTGTGCCGGTGCATGTGATGTCACATATTCACGAGTCCTAATACAGAATTTAACATTTGATTATCAAATCAAATCAGTCTTTCCAATTGAAACCATTCATTTAAGAATCATTATAATCTTAAAATTAATTGTTTTGTGTTAAAAACAAGTTAAGCAAGTCTATTTTTGACTTTTCAGGCCCTTCAGTTTGTAAAAGTAGTAAACTTGAATGGAAGTAATTCTAGCATCTGTTTTTATTAACGCATTTTTATTCTATACAATAATCAATTATTCCACATAAAACTTGTGTTGTTTCAGCTGTAAAGTTGTCTTTTTTAGCACTGGGACTAAACATCCTTACATACTTACTGTATGTGTTTACCATTTGAAAATTGTATTTAACTTTGCATTGACAAGGTTAGTAAGTGATTTTATCACACTAGATGGTAACACTTTATTTCGATGGTCCACTTTAGACATATAAGTAACTTTGCAACTAGGTGTCAACTAACTCTCATTAGAGTATTAGTAGATTGTCTGCTTAATATCTGCTAACACTTTATTTTGATGCTCCCCTACAGGTATTCTAATGACTATAAGTAATTTTGCAACTACATGTCAACTTATTCTACTAGCTCGAATCCTAACAGTCTACTAACAGGGTTAGTTGACATAGTTGCAAAGTAGACGGTCTAAAGTGGACCATCGAAATAAAGTGTAACCCAACAGGGTAAGGTAAATATATATCAAATTAACATCCAAGCAAATGTTCAAAACTCTGCATTTTAATGTTTATTCTGGTGCAATGCCCTATAGACTTTTATTATAACTGCCTTACTTTAAATACAATTTTTGCTTGTTTTTACGAACTGAGGAAATTGTACACTAATTAAATGTCACATTTGACTGAAACCAAAACATCACCTTTGTCTTGATTTATAACAATAAAGCTGGCTTTTGGGAACCACTGAGCTCATTCTAGTTTGCAATGTAAAGTTATTCTTCTTGATTTCTTGATTGTGCTCATGTATCATACGGTCCTCTTGGCTGTGATCACGGCCGTTCTTCTTGACGTTCTTCTTATCGGCGTGTTGAGGGGTGTGTTCAGAGGTGATGTCATTTCTCCGGGAGACCAGTGTGGTCCTGGGAACCGTTCTACTGTTGCTTTAATGGTGACATGAAGTCCTGATCCATTTCCTGTTTCCTGGCAGAGTAACTTGGCAGCTTCCACAGCTTAAAACCGGCATTTAGTGTCAAGAGCAGCCTTAACAAAAACCTTGTTAGCAGCAAGTCAGGCACTAATTAACCGGCATTAATTTGGCCTGGCAAGGACACATCATTATAATACCCAACAAAGGGAAAGGGGACAGCAGACCGTGAAACACACCAGTGCAACACTTTCTCCAACAGACACACATATCACATCTCCAAGCAGTCATAATATGGAGAACATTTGCATTCGCTGCTTTTTCTGGGAAAGAGGAATCATTGAAGAGTTTTATCAGGCCTCTGCGCTCCTTCAGGTCCCGACACGTTAGGAAATTTAGGACTTGGCAAGTCGGAGCCTGCTGAGTGACTTATTGCAGGATTCAGCAGTGATAAATTCTCACTAATGGTTTCAGAGTTTGAAAAAGTGTTCGGCTTGAAGGGGACATGAGGAGCGATATGAGAGGAATCAAATCTGTTCGTCTCAGCAATTTTGGGTTCACAGACTAGAAAAATGTAAATGTCTGATTTCTATAAAATGATGGTCAGAGGACAAATTTGATTTGAAAAAAGTTTAATTCTTGAAGTCTAAATGCACGATTCCCATTTGTGAACGAATTGTTTTTGAATGAATCGTTTAAGTAAATTGATCGAGTTAATTTATGAATGCCTAAACGTGAAAGATGCACAATTTAAATGACATAAGTACATTATTAGTCTTTTTTTCTATAGATTGATAAAAGTTAGGCTGAGAAGTTGATAAAACGTTTGATGCTTAAAGTTATAGTTCACCTAAAAAAAAAAAATCTGCTGTTTCTTTCTTTCTTCTGTGCAAACATAAAACAGATATTTTGAGAAATGTCTCAGTGCACAGATTTTTGTCCATACATTTCAAGTCAGTGGTAACCAAAACATAATCAAAATATTTTCTTTTCATTTTCAATTTTGGGTGGACTATCCCTTTAAACACCATTTCTCGAGTCTCTTGGTAGATCTGTAGACATGCAGATTTTTACATAGATAATGAGACTTTCTTCATTCCAGGCCAGGCCTTTTAAAATAACTGATATTGCAGGTTTTCCATGATCATGAGAACTCTGTAAAAGACAAAAATTAGACACCAACAAGCAATTAACACTTTATTGCAATAATTTGAATCTCATCCTGCACCGTTTGTGACATCAGTAATTCCCTAAATTATGCAACTTGTTATTAAAGAAAATAGTTTTTAAGCACCACATCAGGTGGAAATAACTCCTTAAAGAAACATGCATATATTTCTTACTGTGTTCTTGAAAAATGTTTGCTTCTGGAGACAGCGAGGTGTCGTTGAAGGCACTCGTTGGCAGACGTCAGGGAAGGGAGTATGGACTTCCCACGAAGCCTAAGTTTGGGCACTTTGCCACCAGCAAAGATTATCTTTCCACCCTCACAATGGCGAGAGCAATTCCTCCTCACTGAGAGATGTTAATTTAAATGTCCTGCACTGGGAGAATGCCCCACACTAGATTACAGCAATAAAGCTGATGTTCAACTTTTATTTCTACTGAAAAGAAAAGTGGTGCAGTTACAGATTTTACAAATACACACATGCACAATGTGTCTTTCATCGGCAGCATTGGGGATATTTTGTTTGAATGATGGTGTGGATCACTGCCATGGGGGGTCTTTCCCCGAAACAATGCCAACAATTAAAATCAGATGTTACACAAGCACTTGGGCCTTGGGAAATCACACAGTACAAGCCAAAAGCGTTTGGGAAATACACACGGTAGTGCTCTTAGCGGAGAAGCACTATTATGTTACCGTGTTTGCGCATGTCGTTTTTAACGTATCCATTAAAGGCGGACTGAATGCTCACAACAGTAACTGATGTTACTCTGTTGATCCAGTGCCAGGGGGGTCATCACGTATTTATTCTAGATGGTTCCCCCTCCATCAACACTAGACTACAGAGTGACTTTCTCTCCCTCGTATGTTCAAGACGTCAGTGATGTCTTTCGCAAAGGCCACCATAAACTAGTCTGATTAAAACGCATCATTTTGTTCAGCGTTTTAATAAGGATAAGACAACAAGAATGCATTATGATTAACTAAACATTTTAAATAAAACATACTGGATGTATATATAGTGCATGGCTAATGTTTAAAGTTTTTTTTATTATTGCTAACTGTTGCCACTGTTGCCTTTGGCTTGCTCAGTTGGGGATATTCAAATTAATTAACCAATCATACCATTGATCCGCTCTACCAAACTTGGATGTCTTTTTTCCAGTAATAAACAAACATTGTTAAGTTGTTTTGATTGATACTGTGAAGCAGCTTTGATACAATCTGTATTGTGAAAAGCGCTATATAAATATATTTGACTTGACTTGACTAACTATACTGTGATCAACAATATGTTTTAGTTGTGGATGGATGGGTTAAATATATACCCATATAAGACATATAATGCCAAATCCAGTACTCACCGGGTTGCTGAAGCACCTCCGCTATCGTTCGCCAGCATTTATATATTTTTTACTCTGTCGTGGTAGTACCATGAGGAAACACCATATAGGAAGAAGTATTGTTGCCAAAGATTCACAAACCTTTACTCTATTGTATGATATCATCTAGCAGCACCGATACCATCATCCCTCTTTCATTTCGCCGTGTTTGAAAGCTGTGTACGGAAGAGCTTCTGTGCTCTTATTGGTCAACGTTAAAGATGTCGGAAAAAATCGACGCAGCGTTGGTTGTCCTTCACTGTGACACACTACACGAGATTAAACTATCAATCCTTGCTTTCCAACACCCATTTCACACACCTTATGTCAAGCGGATCGTGCCAAAAATTGGGCTGATATCGTGTAGTCTGAACCCAGCATTGAGCAACCCAATCTTACAGGAAAACGTAACTTTTTTACTAGATGGCATTTTCATATGAATTCGTACACACAAAACCCTCCCTCAAAACATAACCTTCACTCGGGCATAAGGAGAGAAAACATACAAATGAGATAATTCGCCAACAATTCACCATTACATAAAATTCTTACGAACCACCATAAGATTGTGTAGGAATTAAGACCTCTGCTCCATTCCCTTTATTCTTGTTGGTATATTTGCATAATTAGACTCAACTGATCATATTGGTCGCTGTTGCTCATGTCTACAGATAGCCACAAATATAATTGACACAAATTCCTATAAATTGTGCCATCATCCACTGCAGTTCTCAAACAGTGGCCTCTCTAAGCCTTACAAAACAATTTATTAGTTTTTTTTAGCATCAGGCTATATATTGTGTGTGAGTCTCCAGTGAGCACCTTTTTTTCCCACAGAGCAACATCATCCCAGGAGGTAAATTGGCAGAAATCCTGTAATCCACTGGAGGGGGATGGCGGGTCCACAATTACAGCAGGACTACCTTGGGAACCGAAAGTTGGCAAAGGCCTCGCTGGGACCATTGGGCTGTCAGCACCAGGAGAAATTAACTGACATCAAACACCGTACCTCACAAGCTTAGACATGTCCAGCACACAATCACACAAAGAGAGAAAAGAGAGAGAGACACCAGACAGTGGAGGAGAACCAGAGAGAGAGAGAGAGAGAGACAGGAAAAGACAGGGAGTTTAAACAAGGGAGAGAGAGAGAGGGGAACATAAGAGAGATAGACAGGAAAAGAGATGGAGATTAGAAAAGTGATGGAAAGAGAGAGAAAGAGAAAGGGGAGAGAGAGAATTTGATAAATCTGATTAGATATGTTCCTTATACATAGGGGTGTTTGACCTCCATAATTACGGTTCGAGGCCCACCCAAAACGAGGGGTCTTAAAAAGTACACACTATATATATATAAAAGTATATATATATATATATATATATATATATATATATATATATATATATATATATATATATACACACACACTGAACAAATTTATAAATGCAACACTTTTGTTTTTGCCCCCAAGACTTTTTCTATGTACAAAATAGGCCTATTTCTCTCAAAGATTTTTCACAAATCTGTCTAAATCTGTGTTAGAGAGCACTTCTCCTTTGCCGAGATAATCCATTCACCTCACAGGTGTGGCATATCAAGATGCTGATTAGACAGCATTATTATTGCACAGGTGTGCCTTAGGCTGGCCACTCTAAAAGGCCACTCTAAAATGTGCAGTTTTACTGTATTGGGGGGGTCCGAAAACCAGTCAGTATCTGGTGTGACCACCATTTGCCTCACGCAATGCAACACATCTCCTTCACATAGAGGTTATCAGATTGTTGATTGTGGCCTGTGGAATGTTGGTCCACTCCTCTTCGATGGCTGTGCGAAGTTGCTGGTTATTGGCAGGACCTGGAACACGCTGTTGTATACGCCGATACGATCCATCAATGGCTGACATGTCCGGTGAGTATGCTGGCCATGCAAGAACCGGAATGTTTTCAGCTTCCAGGAATTGTGTACAGATTCTTGCAACATGGGGCCATGCATTATCATGCTGCAACATGAGGTGATGGTCGTGGATGAATGGCACAATATTGGGCCTCAGGATCTCGTCAAGGTATCATTGTGCATTCAAATTGCCATCAATAAAATGGAACTGTGTTCGTTGTTCATACGCCTGCCCATACCATAACCCCACCGCCACCAATGGGCCAATCGATCCGAAACACTGACATCAGCAAACCGCTCACCCACACGACGCCATACAAGCTGTCTGCCATCTGCCCTGTACAGTGAAAACCGGGATTCATACATGAAGAGAACACCTCTCCAAAGTGCCAGACGCCATGGAATGTGAACATTTGCCCACTAAAGTCGGTTACGACGACGAATTGAAGTCAGGTCAAGACCCTGATTAGGATGATGAGCATGCAGATGAGCTTCCCTGAGACGGTTTCTGACAGTTTGTGCAGAAATTTACATGTGGTCTGTGGTTGGCAGGTCGGTTAGATGTACTGCCAAATTCTCTGAAATGCCTTTGGAGACGGCTTATGGTAGAGAAATGAACATTCAGTTCATGGACAACAGCTCTGGTGGACATTCCTGCAGTCAGCATACTGTACCAATTGCACGTTCCCTCAAAACTTGCGATATCTGTGGCATTGTGCTTTGTGATAAAACTGCACATTTTAGAGTGGCCTTTTATTGTGGCCAGCCTAAGGTACACCTGTGCAATAATCATGCTGTCTAATCAGCATCTTGATATGCCACACCTGTGAGGTGGATGGATTATCTCGGCAAAGGAGAAGTGCTCACTAACACAGATTTAGACAGATTTGTGAACAATATTTGAGAGAAATAGACCTTTTGTGAACATAGAAAAAGTCTTAGATCTTTAAGTTCAGCTCATGAAAAATTGGGGCAAAAACAAAAGTGTTACGTTTATAATGTTCAGTGTATGTGAGTATATATATACTACCCACCTATCTGTCAATTTTACTCTCTATATACTCTTTATAAGGGTTTTCATATATTTTCCAATGTAATCTATTCCTATTATGCACAGCTGAATGCACATGTGCTTTTACTTATTTTTTCATTTCTCTAATTGGAATATTTTGAACAAAGCCAGGTCCTTAATGACATCATCCAGAAAGTGACATCATTTTGGTGGGAAAAAACAGTCAAACAAACATTTGTTTAACGTGTAACTTCACAAACATTTGTTGATATTATTGCGTTTATAAAAACACATTAATATCAAAATAACTTAAAAATTACAAAAGATAGTTAGCTTACCTTTCAGCCTAATTCGTCATGTAAGGTGTCAGTCCCTCACTGAGCAATGACTAACCTGAGCTCTTTATTTCCACCTTGATCAATAGAAACATTACAACATTTTATTTTGTCATTGTGGCTTCCTCCACAATCCGCCACGCAGCACTGCTCACCTCATACAATAGCTATGTTTCCATCCATTTATTTTTATGCGAATGTTGGGATATTGCATTAAAAAAAATGCTGGATGGAAACACAAGGATTGCCAGTCTAAAATGCCTGAGCCAAAGTCTGTTCATCAAAATGGTTGGGCATAATAACCTCACAGAAATGTCCCAAACACCAGGCATCCGAGTCCGAAGGTCTAACAGTGTCTATTGCGTTTCGTCTGTGTGCTCTGAAGAGCAGGTAATTTATGATGTACGAAAAAAAGCCACAGTGGCTTCGTTGATTGCAGCAACTTCCATTTTTATTACAGATATTTTCTTCAAATTTCCCAGGAAGTGACAATTTTGTTGTCTTGAACACATGGGATGGAAGTGCTGCTTTATTCGCAAATGTGTTATGCAACATTCCAATTTTGTGCGCAAGTTAAATTCGCATCTTTGGATTGAAATATAGCTAATGACAAAGTCTGCATCTGTACTTGACGAAACCAACCAGCCCCTGTGAAGGGCCAAGAAACCGCCACTGGACCACAGGCTGCACCTAAAGCAAGAGTCTGATTCATTAGGTAAACAGTCTGCCATTAATGAAGGCAATTTCCCTGGCAGCTTTGAACTTATTGCAAACAGCAAAGAAAGCATAAACTGAAATATAAGAGTGAAAGCGACGCCTGACGATGTTTTGATTTAACACTACGGGAGGTTGCGGGTTAAAGAATGCATTGCCGAATCAGCAGCGCAGAGGGTGCAAAAGTTTCAATGGTTTGTTTGTGAGTCTTTCCTGGACACAACAAAAGGGTTGTGCTGGAATATTTTGTGGAAAACGATTGCAAGTGTTTGTATCCCATCTGCACATCTTTGGGATGTTTATTTACACAGCTGTAGTTTCAGATCATATTAATTCAAGTTTGTTGACATGTTTATTTACTTTGGCTTTCTTCTTTTTATTTGGAATCTATTAATTTAAAAAATATATATATTTGTACAGATTTTGCCATGTTGGACTGATCATTGATCATTCTCAGTTTGTTGTTGACATTGGATGATAGAGAGACACCTTCACTAACCCTCTGTGGCCTACGACACACCCATATGAAATCAATGCATTTCTAGTGTAAACTCTAGTGTGTGGTGCCCTAAGGAGATGCAGAGTTGGCATGGCATTTTTGGCATACAAAAGACAAAGCAGCCAGTTTGGCTGGTACAGTAGATGCGTTTCAGACCCGTTTGTTCAGTGTGATAATGCAGCTGGTCTATGTTAGCCCCAAAATGCAATATGGTTCAGCTCAACCCTATTTGTATTGGCCATTTCACGGTGTACCGTGTATACAATGTCAGGACAGACGGGCTGTTGACAGCCTGTTTATTTGGACAATGCACAGATGTAAGAACAACTCAGCAGATTCTCAAAACAGACTTTAAAATGCTGTACTGTTTCTCTCTCTCTCTCAAGCAAGAAAGAAAAACGTTGAATCAAAATCTGATTCACAGTTAAAAGGTTAGTTCACCCAAAAATGGAAATTCTGTCATTAATTACTCACCCTCCTGTCGTTCCAAACCTGTACGACTTTCATTCATTTTATGAACACAAATGAAGATCTTTTTGATGAAATCTGAGACATTTCTATCACGGGTTCCACAAAAATATTAGGCAGCAAAACTGTTTTCAACATTGATAATATTAAGACATGTTTCTTGATCAGCAAATCAGCATATTAGAATGACTTCTGAAGCATCATGTGACACTGAAGACTGGAGTAATGATGCTGAAAATTCAGCTTTGTCATCACAGCAATAAATAAAAAAGATATTTTAATAATATTTCACAATTTTATATTTTACTGTATATTTGATCAAATAAATACAGCCTTGCTGAACATTAAATCTTCTTTTAAAAACATAAAATGTTTATGTCTATATAGTGTTTTAAAATAAAATTGCATGAACAAATGTTTCATTGATTAACCCATAAAGACAGTGGCTGCATTCAAAATCACATAGGCTTCTTCAAAAGTATGCGACAAAAAGAAGTGTGTCCGCATTCACAGTCCTCAGAGAAGGAAAAAATTACCCGGATGACCTACTGCTTCTGCTGAGTGTGCATACGATGGACACTTTACTATCCCATGAGGCCACGGGAGAGGATTTGTGAATATCAGTGAAGTGACACAACAGACGCTGGTCACTTGACAATGACAACATGCGAATTTAGTAATTCTGGATTACATACTATAGAATTAACTTTTTTAGCTGGTGCAAAGTATTATTGATAATAAGTACCTACTCAGGAGTATGCGATTTCAGATGCAGCCAGTCACTTGCTTTGTTTCTGAATGAATCAGTGTTTTAAATAAAATGATTCAATGACTCACTCATATAGGTAACTTGTCACCCCCTACTGGCGTAACGTTGTAACCTGCAGAAAGACAATACAGCTTTATTACAACAACTTGCTCAATAGATTCCAAAAACTTTGAACTTGAACTTTTGAACATTCTTCCAAATATCCCCTGATCTATTTAACAAAAGTAAATAATACAGGTTTGGAACAACCTGTGTGTGAGGTTTAGTTACAGCTTCTTCAGCAGGCGGTGAACAGCAAGCAGACTGCAGTGGCTAGTGCTCTTCAAACTGTAGCAGGTGGTTCTTATATGGCCTTTGCACTCTCTAATTATTCAAGAGCGCTGGGCTTGTACACCGTGCCGTAGTTCAGGGTACTGCACCTGTCAGCTGGTTATTAACACCAGTGCATTTCTCTTAACCCAGCAGTGTTTTACAGGCTGCTCCCTCTGGCTCTGTGTTAGCCGTGCACATACACACCACTGACATCAATTAGCCTATTAAAAAAAAAAGCGTGGCCAGAGCTTGGCCAGGGGTCTAAATATAGCTCCGCTGCACATTAGCAAATTTATATTCTGAAAAAGAAAGGATGAGAGAATAACAATGCAATATCATCATTACACCACTAGACTCCGAGTAACATGTAAACTGATTACATGCACATTCAGAACTCAGAATGATTGAACGAGGTTAAAGTCAACATAAAGCACATAACATTAATTGGCATTAAAAAATATGCATTAACTATTGACAAGGCTGCACTGTCTGCAACAGTAGCATGAAAATGGCTGATTCACTAAATAGTGCAAAATAAAACCAGAGACGTGAAATCTGATTTCATGTTGACTTTAAATAAAGCATAATACGGCTGTATTATGTTGTAAACTCACATATTCCAGATGCTTTCCAACACAGTTACGCTGGCAATAATTCATAACAGCAATAAGAGTTAGTGACAGGTGCATATTTTCCATGTAATTGATAATAAACAGGTTTTCCTGCCTTTCACGGTTCATTTCTTAGAGGGCATCCACACCCAGGTTGTGCCAATATTCATTTAGAGAGCTGTGGTTCACTAGATCTGCCTGCTAAACGTTCCTCATTCCTGGCCTTACCGTTCCGAGGTAACGGAGAATTGTTTATTTTTTTGTGCTCCTGGACTGTGAAAACATCAGTGCAGAACTGAGACAGAAGCCTGAGCAACATCACCATTAACTGATAAACAGTTTGACACATCTCATTTCTGCTTTCAAACATCTTGAATATTTAGCTCTTGGAATGACATTAATAAAAGTTAAACTCTACTACCAAATACGTATTTGATATGATTATTTTTTATGTTTATTTGTTATTAATAATTTATAAATAAATACTTTTAAATATTTGTATTTATTTAAACATTAAATGGTGTTTCATGTATCCCATAATCACATCTATAAAGTGATAATTATATATATATATATTAGTAGTTTAATATTCAAAATAACATGCACTGATGAATTGTTCACTATAAGACCAGAAAAGGGGTATGAAGTAAATATGATCAATTTTGAATCAATGTTAACTTAAAATATTATTAAATAATAAAAAAATATTGTATAAATTACATATTAATATTAAATATAATATTTAAAAATATGGACTATCTAAAATATTTATAATAAATATATAGTATTTTAATTATAAAATTACCTCTCCTGGTGTCCAAGTAAAATCTCTTAGTAATGTCTGGAATACTGAGATTAATTATATATTGCACATTGTCTAGACTAAATTAATTGGCCATTGAAAAACCAGTCTGGAATGGCACTTTAATGGTTATGTTTTACAGCAAGTTAAATCACAAAATGCTTAACAATAATAACCAGTGTTTAAGGGAAACATACTATGTCAGTCTCACTCAGTAAAGAAAAAAAAAATGCTCAGTCATAAATGTTGCTCAGCAATTTGTCTCCTACTCTTAAGGAATTAGTTCAGAGATGCAGGACTGTCAGCTGGCACAAAACCCCTCAAGCCCAGAATAGTGGTGGTTTTTAATAACCATGTTCAAACTACGACGACGGTATGTTATTAAAGAAAATTACCTCTCCAGACCTTCCAATGGGCTGTTTGGGTGGGCAGGGGTGGCCACCCATGAATGAATGTATTAAAAATGACAGCCTGTTTATTCTGAAATGGAGGATGACCGTTTTACCATGATGAATGAGTCTTTAAGAGAGCTTCACGCAGCTTCTTAAACTGGCACTTCTTCTGCATCTGTAATTTGAAGAATAGTAAATGTGTGACTTTAGTGATGCAACACATTGCACACATGAGAATATCTGGAGACTAACTTTATTTGGCGCTAAACTGTGTTGTTTTTGGATGTGAAAACTGTTATGTGCCTTAAAACTGAACCATCAGTAACTTAGAACAGTCCCATGACTGAAATCAAGATAAAAATCGAAATAAAGCCTGGTTAGGGTTTTATGTGGACATTGGCCATGTTGCAAATCAAGCTCAACAATTTAGACATAGGCTACAATTTCTTGTTTTGGGGCTCCTGGCTAGTGACATAATGCCATCAAACGCACGTAAAGGGAGCAGATCCTGGATGAAGATCAGGAGCGAGAGACATCTTTCCTACCGCCTTCCCTCCCTCTGCCGAGGGCCCGCAATCGCGCCGCGGTCGAACTCCTGATTGAAAGTGGCAGTTTAACGAGAGCGTTTCCTCTCAGACTACAGTCCCAGTTCAGGAGGCCATGCGATCGCTTTCACAAGCCCTGTGGTTCGTCCCTTCCCATTTAGATTACAATCCTGAAAAATATAGGTCACACCACAGAGAAATCCCATCCCTTCACCGAAGAGCAGAGAAAACCATTCCTGTTTGTGCAGTGCAGGGGAATTTTAGTGTCTGTGGAAATGTGGGTCTGAAAGTTGTAATTGACCTATGACAGATAACTGATTGACAGCCTGAATAGCCAATCAAATGGCTGTGTTGAGAAGCCTTGTTGCAATCCGCCAATTCGTCCATCAAGCTTTACTGAACTTCCGGATGCATCCAAACCTCTTTTTTTTTAATCAAATTCCTTTGACTATGGTAAAAAGGTTACTATGTTATTCGGATACTAGGTATGCAGAGTGGCTAGTTAATGGAGTTTTGTTCGATTTTTGCTAAATCGTACATAGTTTACGAGTTGCCCAATTTGTAGGAATGACCTGCCCCTGACTCCGCCCCTCGTACAAATTCCTACCAATTGGTCATGAGATAGTGTTGGTAATAAATAATGCAGCCAAAGTTAACTTTAGGAAAATCTGTGGTAACACTTTATTTTGATTGTCCACTTTAGACATTCTACTAACTATAAGTAACTTTACAACTACATGTCAACTAACTGTCATAAGAGTATTAGTAGACTGTATGCAGAATATCTGCTACCACTTTATTTTAATGGTCCCCCAACAGAAATTCTTCTGACAATAAGTACCTTGGCAACTACAAGTCAATTTATTCTACTAACCCGAACCCTAACACCTAACCATAACCTAACAAGTCTATACTGACAGTCTACTAATACTCTAATGACAGTTAGTTGACATGTAGTTGCAAAGTTACTTATAGCTAGTAGAATGTCTAAAGTGGACTATCGAAATAAAGTGGAACCAAATCTGCATCTTCAAAGTGTTAATTAATGTCAATATTTATGACAAGTCGACTGTCCGATATCTTGACACTTGGGTAGATTTCCCCATTGTAATTTCACTATTTTCTCATCTTCTCCTGTTATAACATAACACATTTTTTCCAAGGTCATTCGGTACATCAGCAAGCGAGCCGACTTGTGCAGTCATTTTGTTTGACGCACATAAATACAGAGCAACCGCCCTCAAAAAGCAGTGGGTGTAGTTAAATAACCACTGCAAGGTCATAAGGTCAATTATGAGTGCTAATGACCGTTCAAAAGCGTCATCATGCACTTGGCTTCTTCCTAAAGAAAGTTCCCCTGTTTCTCCAAGGTTCGGGTTTGGAAGTGACAGGTAGGTGGAGTGCGAGATGCTGAGACTGCGGTCATACCTGGGCGTATTTGCTCAACAAGCCCCCGATGACAGACTGGGCTCAGGGAACAATAGTTCCCTTGCAGCTCCTTATCGCGGGGTATGTACCACTGGGAACCTGCCACAGGAGCGACCCGTGTAAGCTGAAGCTACGGCGCTGGATTTCCAAGTGGGTCAGCAGCCAAACCCAGAACCGCCTCCATCTCTAGGACGAAGGGGCAAGGCCAGGGGTGACTCAACCATGAGCAAAACTCTTGTTAAACGTGAACTCCTGTCTTATCCCTTTTGGAAAACTCCCAAAAAGCCTTCAAAAACATCCTTCTGAGCCTCTAAATGTTAGGATACGTCTATATTAATCGAGATACATTTGAAAATGCAGCTTTTTGGCCTTCCTTTCACACTGAGAGGGCGTTTTTGTCCTGCGAAAACTGAGCTTTTTGAAGACACTCTCCAAAGTGGATAAATTTAAAAAGGCTCTTTTGCGTCTGCGTATCTCACATACGCAGTAAGATAATTTAAGCATTTTCTGACGCTTGAAATGCTAGTGTGGACAGAGAGCGTTTTGGAACAAAAATGCTGCTTTAAAATGTATTCGGAGACGTAGCCTAACTTGAAGAGCTTATCCATCATGCTATACTATTTACATCAGCATCTGCGGGTTAGTTGAGCAATGAACACCATCGGTATCGACAATGAAAACAGGAGCGCAGGTATGTCCGTCACCGCATGTACCAGGAGGTTTGGAAACACTCATCATTGAGTGAGCTCTTCTAATCCTCTGGTACCTCGGAGGGGGCCAAAAACACTCAATCCCTCTTCTGTGTTAGCCAGTGGGATTTCCCTCTTTAATTAATTCAGGATTTGTAGAGAGTGCAGAGGTCAGATGTGAGGAGAGACGCAGGATTGATTTTCGCTTGTAAGATCTTGAGGCCTATTGTGTGCCATGCTTAAACGGGGGAAATGTGCATTTGTATGTTACACGTTTGGGAAGATGTCAACGAATAAAATACACTGCTTAAATGGAACTGTAAAAATATTAAAAAAATAGAAAAAAGCACAGAAACTGAATTTGGAATAGCATATTACTCTTACTATTGTTTCCATAGTGTATAAAGATACTGATGTTATATCCAAATTCACCCTTCATTTAAATATCAGGCTCAAAAGAGTAATTTACTCATGAATCGGAATACAGTGGTTGCGAAGTGTGTTTGTGAATCACTAAAAAGAACCCGCTCGTAAGAGTCATTTACCAACGAATCGTGGTTGAGCGGCATTTTTTTGATTGAATAAAAGATTCAGTTCACAAGAGTCACTAGTCATCTCATATTCTCTTGAGCATGAACTTATTTTGAAAAGTAATTACTCCATGACCGTTAAAAAGTATGTTTTATATAGTATGAATGTGTGTAGTATGAAAGTAATCCGGACATACTACATTCACCTTGTCATTATCATGTGACCTATCAGTGTCAGTTATGTTGCTTCACTGCCATTTATAAATCCTCTCCCGTGGCCTCATGGGATAGTAAAGTGTCCATGAGTGCACACTTCAGATTCTCACAGGAAGTAGTAGGTCATCCGTGTCCTTTTCGCCTTCTCTTTTACGTGAATTAAAAAGAGAAGGCGAAATTTGTCTACTGTGAATTCGGACATAGTTTTTTGTTTACTGTTTTCGCCTACTATATAGTGAGGAACTATACGGTTTCGGATGAAGCCCAGGTTTGTTGGACTTGAAGCGGAGCTGCACAGACCGATCAGTGTATGACATTAAAGTACCGCGAGAGCGATTAGAAAGCATACGGTCATCTGCTCTCTGATCTCTCTATAATAATAGTTTGGTGTCATACACCGATCGGTCTGTGCAGCGCCACTTTAACACACCTACTTACTAATGAATCGGACAACATTTGTTGTGCTGCATTTTATTCACAAAAAAAAAAATCAGCTAATTTGCTTTTGAATTGGACTACAAGATGCTGTCTAATATCCAGTACTATATAAGAAAGGCGGTATTAGGAAGTCAGCGTACAATTTTTTTTTTTGCAGTTCAGGAACTGAGTGAGTAACAATGCGCATGTGCAAGCAATGCTTGTTGACGTAAAAGTTGAGAAATGCAATGTTAATGTTTCTGACTTAATTGCCAAAAGATAAATGTTCTTTAACAGCTGCTCTATTTTGTGGTCAATATAGGAGAAGTATTCAAAACTGATTGTAAAGAATGTTATTAAAAAAACTAAATCACAATATGTGTGCTTGATACAGTTTATACCTAATAATAACAATAAAAGTGAAACATCTAGCTTGCTAACACTGAATTGAACGTGCACTAAATTCATTTAAAGGGGACATACATATTTTTCTTTACCATATGTGATAACCCTACTGATTTGGTAAGAATGTAATTGCTTCCTGTTTAGTTGACCCATGTTGCCCTTCTCTCTTGCTTCACTGAAACATCAGACAATGTTAAGGTCAGAGGTCAAAGCTATCAAGGGCACTTGTAGAACGATACTGTTGGTCCTCGAGAAAACTGAGCCAAAGATCACAGGGTTATTTCTTGGAAAGACTCAGTCAGTGCACCAAGCACCGCTTGATAAATACAGTGATTTATGTTGTTAATGACTAGCTGTTAATTAAAGGATGATCAGGTGTGTTAATGTAAAAACATAATTTATGTAATGGCTCTACTTACAATTGGGGGTAAACAGACTCTGAAATTCATAAAGTCTACACATAGGAAATTAATAAGTGATGTTTTGCCACGGGTTAGAGATTTAAATAAACTCCAAGTGTTAAATGGAAGAGTATAGTCTGCCCTGAATAAAACTTTAAATTATGTTATTTATGGAGGCAAATTCTGATATATACTATATTCATAGTGATCAGACTTAAACTTTTGACTTGCGGCCAATAAAACTGACGAAACAATCTCATAGATTTAGACTGAAGGAGGGAGATGAAAACAATGCAGTGGCATGTCTCATGTTAATCTGCTCTGAAAGACAAATCCTCCGCTGTGCCTCTTCGGATCGCCCATTAAGCGTAACTTCTGGGAGGCGAGGACCACAGAACGTGCAATAAAACACGACAATGCAAATATACACAGTAAGAACATAATGTTTCCTGAGGGGCAGGTGAGGTCTGGACTAGAGGAGGGGTGAGTTAAAGCTCTGTAAATCATATCAGGCGCCCCTCAAATGCCAGTTCACCCCCATTTTCACTCATTTTCTTGCTCTCCCAGGTTTCAGGTGTTTTTTGTCGTGTCATTTCCCATGAAGCCCTTGTCAGTTATTTTGCTGACTGATACGCTACCTTGGGCTTACGATCCCTAGCGTCTGCAGGTCGTAATGCTTCATGCTGAAGGAGGGCAGAGTTACTGCTGTTTGGAGAGTCGTCACTGGTCAAATATGAGCTCAGCCAGATCCACTCACACAATTCACTGAGATTTATGGGAAGTTTGCCAGTGTTGTGACATTTAGGAAAGTATTTAAAGTATCGGTCATGCTCAGAACCTTGGACATACTGAAGTTTTTCTCCTCTCCTCTTATAGGCAGATAATAGAAATAACCCTAAATCAGTTACATATTTAAGTTAATTTAAACATTCATTCATGTTTGCCATCACTTAAATAATATGTAAAGAGGTCTCTGGAAAGAAATGATGGATGGAACCAATTTATATTAATTAAATTCTTATTGATCATATTTCGTTATTGTATGTAATATTTTTTTTATTTAAGATGTTTCATTTAGTTATTTAACATTGTGATTGCACCAGTAAACTAAATGTTTATGGAATTTAAATAATATTTAAATTGGTATCATTATTATTATTAATAATTATTTATAACAATGACAAAAAGCATATTAAAAATAGTAATTATTGTTCTTGATAATATATCAAAATTAATGTTTGGAAACCATTAATTAAATTAATTTAATATTTATTTAGCATATTAAATGTCCTTGTGATTTTATTATATCAGAAGTAATAAACTGCTGTGGTCAATTTGGGGTCAGTAAGTTTTGTGTTTTTGAAACAAGTCTCTTCTGCTCCCCAAGGCACCATTTATTTAATCAAAAATACAGTAAAACAGTAATATTGTTAAATATTATTATAGTTTTAAATAACAGTTTTCTATTTGAATATGTTTTAAAATGTAATTTATTCCTGTGATCACAGCTGAATTTTCAGCATCATTACTCCAGTCTTCAGTGTCACATGATCCTTCAGAAATCATTCTAATATGCTGATTTGCTGCTCAAGAAACATGTCTGATTATTATCAATGTTAAAAACAGTTGTGCTGCTTAATATTTCTGTGGAAACCATGTTATAAAAAAAAAATTCAGGATTTTTTTATCAATATAAAGTTCAAAAGAACAGAATTTATTTTAAAATAGAAACATTATAAAACATTGTAACATTGTAAGTGTATTTACTGTCACTTTTGATCAAATATTGCATCTTTACTGACCCCAAATTATAGTGTAGATTTTTTTGATTATACTATATCAAAAATAATAGCTGGAATTTTGAAACAATTTTAATTCATATTTTATGTATCGTATTTGCTGTTCTTGTGCTTAAAGGGATAGTTCACCCAAAAATGAAAATTCTGTCAGTATTTACTCACCCTCATGTTGTTCCAACCCCGTAAGACCTTCGTTCATCATCGGAACACGAATTAAGATATTTTTGATTAAATCTGAGAGCTGGATCACTCCTCCATACTAGTCCATAGGCTTCTAAGGGATTAAAACTTATTAAAAGTTATTAAAGACATTGTTAAAATAGTCCAAGTGACTACAGTGGCTCAATCTTAACGACGAGAATACTTTTTGTGCGCAAAAAATACTAAAATAACGACTTTATTTCAACTATTAATTTCCTTCTCTGTGGGCCTCGAGTGAGTTCACTAGTGTAATAGCGTAGCGCTTCTGTGTTGTACGTCACACGCATCACACACATGACCAGCGTCGGCCAATAGTGAGCCTACGTGTGACATAGCTCTACGCAATCACACTACGTTAACTGACTAGAGGCCAACAGAGAAGGATAATGAATAGTTGAAATAAAGTCGTTATTTTTGTTTGTTTTTGCGCACAAAAAGTATTCTCGTCGCTTGATAAACTTAAGATTGAGCCACTGTAGTTACTTGGACTATTTTAACGATGTCTTTAATAACTTTTCGGGGAACAAGTTTCAATCCCTGAAGAAGCCTATGGACTAGTATGGAGGAGTGATCCAGCTCTCAGATTTAATCAAAAATATCTTAATTCTTGTTCCGAAGATGAACGAAGGTCTTACGGGGTTGGAACAACATGAGGGAGAGTAAATACTGACAGAATTTTCATTTTTGGGTGAACTATCCCTTTAAATAACAGGTGAAGACAAATATTGTTTTATTAACATTTATAATTCATATTTCCTATTTTTACGAGTTTAGACTCAATGGAAATGCTATTTATTACCACTGATGCTTACAAGAGGTCAACCGTTTTTGCTCAAAATATATTTTCTGTATAAGGCAAGTTTGAAAGAATGACATAAGAACTGCTTATTGTTGGTGTAGAACAGGATAGATGCGTGTCTAGAAGTGAACAGGTGATCCCATGGACTCCAGCGCTGTAAGTTACGAGTCTGTTTGGAGTGCAGGAATGTTTGCAGGGCAGTAATTGGGAGATAAGATCAGCGAAAGGGGCCAAGGCGCTGAGAGACAACCGGCGAGGAGATGAAGCTTGAATTAGAATCACCCATGCAGGCAAGTGTGGGGAGATTAAAAGAGAGAGAGAGAGAGAGAGAGAGAGAGAGAGAGAGAGAGAGAGAGAGAGAGAGAGAGAGAGAGAGAGAGAGAGAGAGAGAGAGAGAGAGAGAGGCACAGGTTTAGGACAGCTTTCTTTAGCTCACGATTCATTACCTTGTGACATCACAAGCGCATCACACCTCAAAACTACGCTCTCAGATGTCGAAATGCTGTGATGATCGAGCTCACTTAAGAGGGATTATCTCGACCTGTCTTCGCTGTGCTACCTTTGAGAAATTAATTTATGTTTTTACAGCTGAGGAGCTGCTCGTTGGAAATCCTAAAGATATATAAACCATAAATTACTGTCAGCACCTCTTGTGGATTGTGAAAGCACTTACGGTCTTTATTCACACCTGCTCTAGCATTTCTCTCACTACCTCTCATGCCTTGCATCTCTAAATCTTACAATTGGGATGCAATAAAAACCATGTCTTCAATCCCAAATGGCTAATTAAATTCCTAAGTACGGCTCAGAAGAAAATCCTTTTCTGTCTAGGAAATAAAGGAGTCACTCTCAGTATGAAATACTAACAAATGAACCACAAATTCATGCAAAGATTTGAACACAGACAATCTCAACCCCTTTACTTGCAACCAATTAGAAATTATTCAACAAAAACTGAAAACAAATAACCGAAACGTAACAGAAAGGAAATCCCTTTCAATTGTTCAGAGTAGATTTTTTTTACGCTGCCTTCTAAATCGCATACTGTCTGAGTAGGTACTACATTTGAATTTGAATTTACATTGCGATCGTTAAAAACGTATGTTCTATATAATACGAATGAAATTCGGATGTACTCTATCCGCCCTGTTGTTACTGTCACGCGATCTACCAGAGTCACCTGTTCATATATCCTCTCCCGTGGCCTCATGGGATAGTAAAGTGTCCATCGAATGCACACTTCAGAATCTCGGCAGAACTAGTAGGTCATCCGGGGACTTTAATGTTTTTCGAATACTATGCATTGGGACACTCTGTTGGCATCTGTTTTTCACATACTATATAGTAGGGAAATATTCGATTTCGGATGCAGCGTTAGTTCACAATGAAAGTGCATGCAAGATACGCACACTGAATTGTGATTGGACATCATGCTCATCTTTATTTGCATACTGAATTGTGATTGGCCTTTCCTTCCTTTCTTACATATATATAACTGCATTTACCCAGCAAAGGCAGTAGACAGAAATTAAACTGCATGATATTAGTCATTATAATAGCAACAGTGGTTCTAATGAAATTTCATACACCTAAACTTAAGTTTACCTAAACAAAGCATAAGTTATTGCTTAGTCTTACTTCATTACCCCAAACACTGAAAATGATGCATGTGAATTTACAGTCATGGAGTTTGACATTGGCACTGTGTGGTCCTGTGTTCAATTTCACCTCAGTCTAAGATTTACATTTTTGAAACCTGATGCTCAGCACAAACCCTCTGGTGGCCGGGGGAACCTGCGGTCCTCACTGAAAAAAACCCAATCTCTCCGAATGGAGCAGATGCAGAGTGTTGTTCTTAAATGAATACTGACTTATAATGCGCAGACCTTGAAACTGGCCAACTGTACAACGCCTACACACCTTCTCAGACCGCTGTTTACAATATATGTGGAACCTGAGAGCCAAAAATCTGAACGTTTGCTGAAACACTGTTTTGGGAGGTGAGAGGTTGGAAGTAATGTGGAAAGCTGTCAGGTGGCTGTATCGTTACCTGGGAAGAAGGCAGAGCTCAAATATTTGTGTTAATCCCAGCTCATGTGAGTCCTGGATCTGGTTTCTCTGCGATTCAGTAGGCCCGGCTTTTTGCTTGGGATATCAGAATCAGGATATCAGAAGACAGACCTACTATAAACTCTTGAGGTGGTGTAACAACCAAAGTCCCTGTGAAGACTTACACAATCCATAATCCTCAAGAGAGATCCACCAATCAGAGACGTTGCTGTTACCATTGAAACCAGAACTGTGGCAAAACAGCTCAGCAGTGACTGCCCAATCCCATAATCCACTGAAAATGACGTAATCTCCTGCATCAACTATAAATGTGTATATGGGAATATTTTGTAATAAAATTCAAATACCTTTGCACACGCACACCTTTGTTTCTATCTGTAAGAAAAAAATAAATTCTTATGCTTTTTTTCATTTTTATTTTCATAATTTATAATTAAAATATTGAATTCATAAATTGTTTAAATCATATATAACCTTTGTTAGAATTTACAGTTTTTGCTTTGAATAAAATTGTGCAAAATTCCCTTTTTAAGATTTAATCCATTGAAGAACATTTTGAATATGAATGAGAAAATGAACGAGAAAACGGTTCTGTGGCAGGCTTTGTGCGTATTTTCCTCAAATAGACCTTGCGTGTTAATAGCAGCGCTAGCATAAAAACATGAGCATGTCACGTGAATCTGTCTCTTCACATGTTAAATGTGTCTAACTGATGGACTGTCCACTTTTTAGTTGGTTTAGTAGTTTCCAGTTTTAATGGTTTTTTTTGCACCCTCAGGAGTTTCCCCATGCATGTAAAAAGCCCTTTCTTCCAGTTTAACGTCAATACCTCCCATGATCCTCCTCTCGCCCACGGCTGCCTGACCCACACGGATGGGTTTATTTGTGTGGGCTGCCTGGAGTGTTAAAATAATGCATTGTCTCCCTGTAAGGGGAATGCTGCCCCGATTTAGCAATTTGTTTTAAATATGTCAAGACTCTGGTTCACGTAAGGGGGCGTTTGGAGGGGCCTGAGACACTTTAAATGTGTTTAATGTCAGGCAGAAATGTGCCTCTGGCATGTTGTGTTAACATGAGCCATCCAAACAAGCCCTTACAGACATGACAGGGAAATAACTTCAAGTGTTTAATGCAAAATAACTCATAAAATAAAGTTCAATTCAATAAAATTCAATAAAAGCAGCGGTTCTCTTGGCATGACAATCTAAAGTTCACAACTGGCCCATATACTTGTAAAATGTATATATAATTAAAGTGGGTTGCACTTTATTTTACAGTACGTGCACTTACGTCTACAGTACTTACAGTGTTCTTATCTAAGAAAGTACTAGGTAATATAAGGTAACAAATGTTAGGTTTTGGAGTAGGTTCAGGGTTAGTAACTAATTATTACAAAGTTATTGCAATTACTATAATAAGTATAGTATGTACACAGGGAACAGGACTGTAAAATAAAGTGCTACCTTAAAGTGATTTTTTTCTGTGATAATCAACATTATGCCACAGATGCTGTCCATAGAGCTTAACTTGAGCCTGGAACATTCCTTTAAGGAGTTGCGTTTACATCATACGTATGTGAACCTGTCGACCCCGTTAGGTTAACAGAAGCTTTACTAAGCGTAGACCAACTCCTTTGTCCGGGCTAATTACACTTGCACTGTCTACAAAACAGCACCTTCATTTTTCATCTGATGAGCTGTTCATACCTGTCTGACAGTGGCCACCTTCACGATCTCCTGCTGATCCTCCTTCCCTCCTGCTGATGGCGAAACAGATCAACAGAAATATTTCAGGACTTAGCTGTGTGCAAAACTGTGATTCTCTTTCAGATAATCAAGATCATAATATATCTAGTTGGATTTCGATGCATTTTTGTTGTTTTTAGTGAACCACAATAATTTAGCTATTCCAATCAAATAAAACCTTCAACTTTAGCTTTTCACCGACAGAATAAAATAACATTCTTTATTATAAATTATGGCATTAATTACTCACCGTCATATCGTTCCAAATCATTCCAAGATCTTTTTGATGAAATCTGAGAGATTTCTGTCCCTCTATTGACAGCTACGCAACTACTTTGATGCTTCAAAAAGTTCATAAAAAGATCGTAAAACTAATCCATATTAATCAAGAGGTTTAGTCCAAATTGTCTGAAGAGAATTGGTCGCTTTATATGATGAAAAGCTTTATATGATTAATTTAGTCTTTTATTCACATATAAACATTGAGCAGTGAGCATAAACGGAAGCTCAACCGAACTTGCTTGAGGCGCAAGAACAAACCTCATTGGTTCTTGCTGAAGCTCAAACGTGCTGCGTAACAAGAACAAACCTCATTGGTTCTTGCAGGAGCTCAAACGTGCTGCGTAACAAGAACGAACCTCATTGGTTCTTGCAGAAGCTCAAACGTGCTGCGTAACAAGAACAAACCTCATTGGTTCTTGCAGGAGCTCAAACGTGCTGCGTAACAAGAACAAACCTCATTGGTTCTTGCAGAAACTCAAACGTGCTGCGTAACAGGAATGAACCTCATTGGTTCTCGCGCATCAAGCAAACATGCTTGAGCTTCTGTTTACCACAACTGATGTGTGCACTAATGAATGTTTATATGTGAATAAAAGCCTAAAATTAATCTGTTGGCAGCTCACTATAAGCACTATTATTGGTAAATTTACACAGAAGAAAGGGTTTGGAACAACATAAGAAATGTCATTTTTGGGTGCACTATTCCTCTAAAGCAACACAATGATGCATACAATGTACAGAAAGGAACCTTTTGCACCTTGACTCATTCTTTAGTGTGTAAACTAAGTCAGACAGTTAAAACTGAAGCAGCTCCTCACACTGTTGTCTAAACAGGTATGTGTCTCCGACTCTATGAAAGGCAGAAGCCCCAGGCCCTGCTTAGCGCTACCACACTGTTTAAGAGTAACCTCATGCTGACCCTTGACCTGCCGGGTGGAAATATGTCCCTCCTCTCTCCCTGACATCACTCATGCACCTTAGCCAAATCAGTCATGTTTCACCAACCGCCTGCAGGCCCAAAACACACATCAGCTTATTGGAGATCCTGCGGAGGTGTGATAAAACTGCTGAATGGATCTCAAAAGAGCAGAAGGGAAGCTGGCGAAGGCACCACAAACAGGCTCTTGAAGTCGTGGCCTGGGGATGTTTCAGCGTCCTGGGTGGCGACGTCTCTGGTGGCAACAGAAGCGAAGAAACAGCACCTGGAGCGAGAGATGCTATGTCATCCCGACTGGTTGAAATGCATGAGACTCATTGGGTTTCAAAGTGAAATGCGAGATGCGTTTAATGTGCTATCGCCACTGTTGGCAGGCCCACCCAATAGCTATATGCCCCAAAGAAAAATATTCGAAACATACCTGGCTGTACACAAGTGTGTATAGTCCTAGCTACGCAAACTCGATTCTGTGCAAAATTCGTAACGCAATGCAAGTACGCATTGCAATCTTTTTCTACACAGAGTTTGAAGAGAAACCAGCCACCGAATTAATAGCATATCCGGTTTATTAACCGTTAAATTTGACCTCTATCGCCCTCTTGAGTACTGAGGTTTTTTACAGCAAATGTGCATTACATTGCCCAAGTGCATGTAAGGGATGTGAGGAGAAGTCAGTGGGTAAGATGTGTCACCTCTTTAATCCAGGAACGATTACTGCCTGTGATTGGAAAAAGCTATTTTATGCTTCAACTGTTTTTTTGTTTCTTCATATCAAAGCATTATCTAGGTCTAATAAACACATCATATCATGTTGCTGAATGTGTAGAACTACATAATTTACACTAGAATTCAAAAGTTTTTATGTTTTTGAAATACAGTAAGTATCTTCTACTCACCAAGTCTTCATTTATTTGATAAAATAATACACTAAAAACAGCAATACTGTGAAATATGACATTCAAAAGTTGATAGCAGGCATCCTGAAGTAACTTGGCATATTAGTTTACTTGACAAAGGACTAGCTAAGTAAAAAAAAAACTGTAAAAAAAAACTGTGTCACAGTTTACCCAACAACTCTCTACTTGCGAAAAGTATGTTTCTGGCCTAACTATTCAGATAAAGCAAATGTAGACAGTCCCTTAGACGACAATAAAAACAACAACAGTGGTTTGGCTTTCAGAATCATCTCTGTACGCTCTTTCCCAGCTGTCTCACAACTCATTGTGTTTTCCGATCCTGTGCTAATCATGTGGGTGCCATGTCAGGAAAAAGTCCTGAAATGAGCGTCTGACCAAGAATGCTTGCCGCAAACTGTGTTTTTTGCACATTCCGCCACATTCCAGAATGCTAACAAGCGGAAGGAGCTCCTCACAGTTCTCAGCTATAATAAATGGAAAAAAGAAACGGTCTTTGGTATAAGCATTATCCCCAAGACAGCAGTTTGGAGGGCGACCGCAATGCTGCAATGAAGCCCTGCATGCTTCTTTTCTTCTTAAGTCATCGAGACAGGGAGACCATTAAGATCGATACACAATCAAAACATCAGCGAGGTCCTGCACCCTAATGCTCTCTCAAACCTGAGAAGAGATAGTGCTCGAAGATGTCGTCAACTGAGTGTGGACGCACAACAGAGACTCTAAGAGCTACCTGGACATCACAACACACACCTGCACTGACACTATGACGAGAACAAAGCTGAAATAAGCTGGAAAATGGAACAAACTCTGCAGCATCAACACCGTAATTGAACTGAATTGAATCAATGTTGAACTGAATTGAGCTTAATTATGACAAGAGCTGCTTCATAGTTGAATTTAATTTGATGAACTTTGCAACACTGACATTGAATTGAAACAACACTGAACTAAATTGAGCTGTATAATGGTAATATTGTGTTCTGTAGAGCTGCTTTACAGCTCGGACTGAATTTTTCATAATTGATGAATTTTACAACATTAACACTATTTCTAGTCGGCATGAAAGCAAGTTGCAATAGTCTTTTCTACCCCATTGTGATGTATATGCAAGTGAAATGGAAAAGGATCAAGAAAAAATGGGTGGGACTTGATTTTGTCCATGGGGAATTGATTGGATGGTTGTGGTTTGCTATTGGTCGATCTCATGTGAGTGACAGGTTGCCCCGCCCTTAAGTCAGTTTATGTCAGAGAAGAGATGCTGCAAGAGGGAGGCGAAGTTATTTCGATTAAAGATTACGAGGGCACATGCATTTAAAAAAAGATATGGTCCAATTCTCACTATTAACTAACTATTAACTACGACTTTTGCCTCAATAAAATGCTACTTTTAATACTTTTTGATAGTTAGTAAGGTTGTTGTTAAGGTTAGGTATTAGAAATGTAGATTAAGGTCGTGCAGAATATAGCATTAATATGTGCTTTATAAGTACTAATAAATAGCCAATATCCTAGTAATATGCATGCTATTAAGCAACTAGAATTGGACCTAAAGTGTTACCAAAGATATGAATGGATAAATCATTTATTAAAAATACTGCAATATTCCATAATAAACTAAGATTTGTCCATTTTGATTTCATGATGACTAATGTGAAACTGCTTTGAAACAATCTGTATTGTATAAATCACTAAATAAATAAATTTGACCTGACTAAACCAGCAACAAACTTAACATCTCAAGGGAATCTCTATTTATCAAGAAACAAATTTAAGTTTTTAAAACACATTAAAGGTACAGTTTACCCAAATATGAAAATCATTTACTCACCTTAATGTCAGTCCAAAGCCCTTGACTTTCTGTTCGCCATCGAATACATCAGGAGATGCTCTTTTCCATGCAATGAAACTGAATGGTGACCACTGGCTGTCAAGCACTAAAAATTACAAAAACATGCTTTATTAGTATCATACAAGTAGTCCATTTAAGTTTACTGAAGTCATACGATAGCTTTATGTATGGATCAGACTGATATTTAATTCTATATTCACTGAAATTTGAGAGTATAGCGGCAGAGAAGATTATCAGTATAATGAGCTATTCATTTTATAATAATGACTATGAAGAACGATACACATCCATATTTTCCCAGCAGATGCCACTCTAGGCAAACAGTCCCAACTCATATTAAAAAAGGAAAGTCTCATCTGGGAGAGAGCAAAAATGTATCACCCCAATAATTGAACAAATGAAGCAGACTTTTATGTCCTGAATCAATGACACTCATGCCTTTGTAAAGGTTTTTCAAACTTTCATCATAGACTTTTCCCAAATCTAAAGACCAATTTCTATAATAATCTTATGACTCAGGTGCTTCCTTCGAAAGTTTGGTGTCAGATCACATTTTTTTGGAAGGAAATCAATATTTTTATTTAGCAAGGATGCATTACATTGATCAAAACTGACAGTAAAGACATTTATAGTGTCACAAACAGTTATATTTTAAATAGATGCTGTTCTTTTGAACTTTCTATTCATCAAAGAATCCTGAAAAAAACAATGCATCACGGTTTCCACCAACTGTTTCAACATTGATAAGCAGCAAATCAGCATTAGAATGATTTCTGAAGGATCATGTGACACTGAAAACTGGAGTAATGATGCTGAAAATTCAGCATTGCATCACAGGAATAAATTACTTATTAAAATATATTTTTTTAAATGCATTCAAATACATATAGAGTACATATAGATGTAAAATACATATAGAGTCCTTTTTAATTTGTAATAATTTTTCACAATTGTTTACTGTATTTTTTTGATCGAATAAATGCAGGATTGGTGAGCATAAGAGATTCCGTTCAAAAACTGACACCAAACTTCTGAATGATAGTATACGTCAGTAAGATTTTTTGCCTCCTTTATCGGTGAAATCAAAGTTAAGGTACGAGCACTTTGTAAGTCACTGGTCATTCATTGTGAGTGACGTTTTCCTTAGAAATACTCAAATGTAATATTTACCCATTTGCCAAATTTTGGAAATTTCCTGGCAATCAATACTGATATTAACAGAACAAAGTGTCTAATGTTAATAGTGATGTTCCATCATCTCTGTGAAGCAGTCACTCGTTGCCAGGAATATGAAACATGGCAGAAGACATATGGCAATATCATTTACACCTTTAACCTGCTTCCTCTGGAACAGAGTCGATCTGAACTTCTGCCACTTCTTTGAGTCACCGGTTACTCACTCTCACTGCAGTTGCTCAACTCAGCAGGGCCTTCAAACGCCCACAATATTGGGTGTTTAAGAGCTTTGCTAGTAAAATTCATTGCCATTGTAATTTATATAGTCTTGTTATCTTAAGTGATTGTTGATTTAAGCCTCTCACTTGAGCAGATGTGAAAATTAGACTTCCCGCTCGTGCTGAGAGGCATGTTGTTGGACCTGCTTCGTGTTGGCTGCTCCTCCGCTCGGTGCTGAAAGGAAAATGGGAAGACAGATAAAAATAAGCAAAACAATTAGCACGGCCAAAAGCTCCTGTGTGAACATCGGGAGCGACTTGAGATTAGCAGTCAAAGTGCAAGAGTTCATGGAGGGCGTGCAGCTGAAACCATGGTTCACCAGATCCCGAAATAAACATCTTGGATATCCAAAATACATTTTTGAGATATAATACGTGTTGGCTGGAAAGATTGTGATGAATGTTTCTAAGGAAATAAACAGAGAGAAAATCAGCCATGCTTTTTGTGTTTGTGATTCATCGGATTAGTTTAATTGTTCCCTGCAATTCCGTTCAACAAACCCTCTTGTTCTTCTCAGACGGTAATTCTGCATTTCGTCTTCCTAACATCTATCTCAACTCTGATGTGTTTCAGAGATGGGAAGGCACATTATGAAAGCCTTCTGGGTCGAACTTCAGCCAAATATCTCTTCCAGATGCACACAGCGCTCAGACCCCCAGGAGAAACTCGGGACGCTTGCTGTATCGAAGGCCCTGGAGACTGAGTTTTTCTCAGTACGTGTCATTTTGCCTCGGTCACACACAAACATGTTTTCTGGAGGCGGATTGTTGGGTGGTATAGATCGGAAAAGAAATAATTCGATTTCCAGTATTGTACGATTCATCATGTGCTTTAAAACTATAAAGAACTGTTGGTTATAAATAATAGGTTCCATCATGTGGTATACATTACCTTTACTGTTAGAGAGCTGGTCATTGTTGTCACACAAATCTCCACGTGTGTGATCTGGTATCCGTTTTTTTTTTTTTTTTTTTTCGTTTCTTCGAAAACTCATGTCAGAGGTAATTAAGTTCCACTTGACTTGTACGACCCCCTCTTACTTATTTTATCATTTACTGGTACATTAGTCAGCAGACATCCAACAGGGCAATGATAGATCAAGGTCTCTGGATTATCCAGCCCCAGCCGTCCAGACGAAGATGAGAAAATACCCCAGATCAGGTTACATCCCCCCCTGATTAATTGAGAGCATATTTCATGTCTGATGAGGAGGACCATTGTTCACCTGAGCGTGGACCCTGCTAATTGGGACCACTGATGATATCTGCTACTGTTAACTCGATTCATAGATAAAAAAAAAAAAAATCTATACATTTAATATAAATAAATAAAAATGATTATAGACCATACATACATACATACATACATACATACATACATACATACATACATACATACATACATACATACATACATACATACATACATACATACATACATACATACATACATACATACATACATACATACATACATACATACATACATACATACATACATACATACATACATACATAAATAAAAATGATTATAGCCTATATATATATATATATATATATATATATATATATATATATATATATATATATATATATATATATATATGCATAAATATGTATAATGATATAATTATCATTATACATATTTCAAATTATTTAATATTTTGAAAACATCAGCACTCCTTATATATAATATAATAAATTATTATTATTATTATAAAATGTTGAATTTATAATTATTTTATTAAGTGATATTTGATATTTTGTAAATAATTTAAATATTATTAGAATTAATATATTTATAAATATTATAAATACATATATTTTTTAAAATATCAGTTATAAATGTTTAAATGAATATAAATGTATTAATTTAATTTAATTTAATTTAATTTAATTTAATTTAATTTAATTTAATTTAATTTAATTTAATTTAATTTAATTTAATTTAATTTAATTTAATTTACAATCTGTTCCGGGAATATTTTAACCAAAAATGTCTTGTGACTGATGATTGTATATTAAAACTCCTTTTTTGTATATTTTGTATATTAAAACTCCCCTTACAGAAGACAGGGACAACATGCTGTTAAATCCTTCTCAAAATTGGGAACTGGTGAAATATAATTTATAATTAGTGCTGTCAGTTGATTAAAATATATAACAACAATTTCTGAATTAATGTCAGAATTTCATATCAGAATTAGTATTAATTATGTTTTTTTTTAAATGATGTGTAAAACATTTTAAATTAATCACAATCAGATGAACACTGCATGCCGGATCGCTTAGAAAACTACCAACAAACCACGTGAATTGAGCTATCATTCTTGTCCGAAGCACAAACATTATACGCTGAAGTTTAATATTTAGGGTTAGATTTGTTTAAATCCCCAAACCCAAGAATGAGAAACAGAACTACACAATCATTCCAAAACGGCACGAATAAAAACATTTTAAAACCTCTAGCTTGTAAAATAGTAATTTTGGAAGCAAGATAATTCGTTTGAATCTCTGTTGGTACAGCAAAGTCACGGAGCGACATATTCTCCTGCCAGACCCTCTTAAGCTGGCCTATCACTTGCCTGAGCAGAACAGTGAAAAGAGAGAATTTGATATTGATCCAACTTCCCAGACACCCACAGTCAGGGATCTTGTTAACAGGATTAGGACACCCTGAACAGACTTACACTAGACACAGAAAGGGCCTTCTTGTTGAAGAGGACCCTCCAGCAAATCTCAAACGACAATCTGTACTTCTGCCTACACTTAAGGAGAGTCCTCATGTTAACCAAGAAAAGTAGAAAAGGGATTTGGGGGGGGGGGGCAAAATCTGCACTCATGTTTCCACTAAAGTTTGTACGTGTTGATGTCACAACACAATGCATGTCTCAAACACAACACCGCATAGAAGGAAAGACCAAGATCTTACGTTCCCACAAGACAACATAAAACAACTGCACAGTAAGTTGGACTACAAGTAGGAACAGGAAGTATTTAGCAAATTTCCCTTGTGTGGTATCACTGCTTTGCAAAAAAAAAAAAAAGAAAAGAAAAAAGATTTGCACCCTGGTTCGAATCCCACTCATAAACATCATTGTTGTTTTAAAATTCATGTGCCCTCTTAATTTTTAATCAAAATAACTTCCCCTCCCCCTTAGAGCGATATGTCTTTTCTTATCTGATGATGTTCACTGGCGCGAGGGCGGGAAAACTTGTCACTCACATAAAATCGACCAATAGCAAACAACAACCGTCCAAATAAATCCCCCATAGACAAAATCAAATCATATCCTACATTTGTTCTTGTTTGAAAAGCCGTTTCACTCGGATATACATCGCAACTTTCGTTTCATGCCAGCTTTTTAGACCTTCAGTTTTCTGAAAAATAATTTGAGTAAGTGCTTAAAACAAGAAAAAATATCTGTCAATAGGGGTAAGAAAAGGAAACTTTAATCAAAGGGAAAACAAGGTTATTTTTCTTACCCCTTTGACAGATATTTGATTTTTTTTATGCATAAACTCACTTAATTTAACTTTATATCTTAAGTAATTTTGCTTATCAAGTAAATGTTTCTTGATTTCAGAATGTTTAGATATAGTAAGAATAGTATAGTAATAAAATCATTTCTTTGCAATGTACTTACTGTACATATATACATTTAAACACTATACTAAAAGCAGATAAGGTTACACTTTAGTTTTGATATTCCACTTTATACATTCTACAAATTATAACTAACTACGCGTCAACTAACTCTCAGAGTATTTGTAGACTGTTAGGGTAGTGTTCGGGTTAGTAGAATAAGTTGACGTACTTGCAAAGTTACTTAGTCATTAGAAACTCTGTTGGGGAGCATCAAAATAAAGTGTTAGCAGATATTAAGCAGAAAGTCTACTAATACTCGAATGACTGCTAGTTGAAATAGTTGTAAAATTACTCACAGTCAGTAAAATGTCTAAAATGGACTATCAAAATAAAGTGTTGCCGCAGCCAACATTCATTCAAACACTTATTCAAAAGGTACATGAATGAATGATGTTTCTTCGTGCTCAGTGTGGCCTTAATGTGTCTATAAGCGTTCAGATGACTCATTCTTCTCCGCTATACCCGTCAGACATCCCGGACCCAGAACCCTTTGACTGGCACCTCTCCTGCGGGCTGCCTCTGCGGTGATAAATCCCAATTATGACCCCTTCCATTAAAGCTAGTGAAAGGTCATGTGACCCAGACGGCATTCTCAGGCGTGATTAGGCTTAGCAGGGCATCTTTCCTGGACGGAACTGTCGCCAGTAGCTCTGCTAGTTACTTAGCGCCTAGCCATCCTCGCCAGAGAACAACAAGCCAGTGTCTGCTGCCTCTAAAACCCTCTGGATTAGAGGCAAGACCCCACCAGAGCATGACAAGGCTTTTGTCACTGGACTCCATTGGCTTTAAGATAGCTTGTTGTCTTCATTTTGCTCCCGCTGTATTTTTAATTCAATCACTGGAGAGCTTGGAGAACTGGATTAGTACTATCGCCGAAAATAGATGTTATGCTGTGGCCAAAGGAAGTGGAGATCGAGAAAAAAAATCTATTTAGGGCACAAGGAAGTTCTTTAAGGTGCGGTCTGTAAAAACCCTTTGGTTGTTGATTGCAAAGGATATTTGTGATGCTATACTTCATCTTTTCGTCTAAAGGTAATTATTTTTTTTATTTTTTTTGGCCTTATTGTGGCTACGTCTACATATGTAATCTTTTTCTCTACATTTTGGCCTAATGTGGATGAACTTGAACACACAGTTTTCAGATTTTAGTTTGGACTGTGGAAACGGAGGTATTTACGAAACGATGACGCATGTATAGTCATGTGATGCATATTGTACCTATAGATATCTATGGTTGATCTGGCATTGCTCTGCTATTCAATTTCAGTGTTGCTTGCTATATTCCTGCAAAGATGACAGAACATCGACTTGCAATTGCTGTCCTGTATCAAAACAAGAGGGCAATTGACCAGACATGGAAATAAGTGGTGGGATATTTCGCTAATAAAATGATTGTGCCAGATAAATAGCTTGACACCTTTTTTATGTCTTGTCTCTCGGTATCATCTCAGGGAGCTTTTAATATGTTTACAAATATTTAAACATTTTCCAATGTTTCAGTGTGGCCGTGAAACTTTTGGAAAAACACTGCAGATGCGTTTTGAAACAAAAATGTCATTTCAAATATATCTGGATTAATGTAGATGTAGCCTGTGCCTTTTATTGATAGAGAATACACAGGGCATAATTGAATCAGGAAGTGTCTCATACCAGATTTAAACATATGTTTCTTGCAACAGCACAAATTGTCAATTGAACAAACAGGAAAACATGATGATGTGCAAAAAATGATGTAGTGAATCAGGCGCAGCACATTGCTCATTCAGTAAATGCACAACTTCTAGTTCAACCCGTGTCATTTGGGGTTGGGACTATACCTACAGTATCTGTGCAAACCAAAGTGTTTTAACATACATGGAGAGAGCTATCAGTAAGCATTCCCATTCATCTTGCTTGGCTGATGCATGTAGCCCTGGAAGTATGAATCCTTGGTTTCTTCCATCTTTTGGCACTCAGTTCCGGGAATATTTTTTTAGCCGAAAATATCTTATGACTATCAATCTATATTAAAACAGAAGACAGGGAGAACATGCTGTTAAAAGCCTTCTCAAAATCGGCCACTGGTGAAATATAATTTATTTTTAGTGCTGTCAGTTAATTAAAATATCTAACAACAACTAAATGAAAAGGTTGAAAATTCATTAATCATAATTTTTAAAAAATTGTGTTAAATATTTTAAATTAAATCACATGAATTGCTGAGTTCATTTCTATAGCTCTAATATTAATTTCAAAATAATAGTGATTTATATGTTGCTTGCAAAAATTGCTATTTTTTTCCCCCAGAATACTGTACATGGGTACTTTTAAATGGCTGTCAAATGAGATTTTTTTTTTTTTTTTACTTCTTAATGATGGAGTCAAGCAGGGTTTAACTTGACCTCAACAAAGGCTCGGAACTGTCATTATTTGGAGTTTGTTGTAATAAGTGATGCAAAAATTACACCTTTAAATATACTAATATTAACTGGATCGTTCTGTCAACTATTCAAGAAAATGTAGATACAATCTGAGTCAGTCAATCAAAGAGAACAGTATCAGCAGATTTCTTATAAGCGGGCAATAGGAGCTCACAGAGAGGCAATAATAACTATACATACAGTATAACCATTCATGACTTACATCCGTGTCAATCAAGTCTCTCCGTGGCACTTCAGAGGGTCCGATCCGGCCGGGAACAGAGACACACAGCCTCACCGTCGGTGAGCTCATCCCTCGGCCCATTCCACTCTGATCCCTCTTGGCACCTCTTTCTGATGGTATCTTAATCTTTCCTGTGAACGAAGGTCTCCCACCTCCCCTGATGGGGTCTGTTCAAAAGGCCTCTGCTAACCTATTTTGGGGACATATGGTTTCAGAAGCCTGATGGTATTTCTAACCTCATTGTTGACTCGCAAGAATTGCATTGAACCCGCGTCCCATGGCCGCATTTTAATAGGGAATTAATAGGGAAGTGCTCGGTTGTGTCACATTTCCAGAGGACTCCGATTCCACTGGGAATTCCAGAAGCATGAACTAATGTACCAGAGACTGTGATCAAGCTATTGTGAGCTGGTGGAAACTAGCGTGGTCTGGTGTAGTGGTTATAGTTTAAGGCTGGCAAACAGAAGATTGTCGATTTGAGCTCCACAATTGTGCCCTTGAGGAAAATGCTTAAAGTTAAGTTAAAACGTTCAAAAAATATGTATATTCTAAACTTTATATCGAAATGTAATATCTTACCATCGGGATGCGTTGAAATGCTCTTGAGGGGGAACTTGACCTTCAGCCTCCACGTCTTGGTCAAAGGCTTCCTCATAAGTGAGTGCAGGTGCGTTTGCGATCCAATCATTTTGTGATGGGTTAAATCAAGTCAACCATGCACTTTCTATCATTGAATATCCGGTTTCATTTGGAAATGTTACATTATAGAACTAAGCCCTAGATTTTAAGCCCTAGGTTGCTACTGTACGGTGCTGTAGATAAAAAAAAACACCTGTTAAATAATTATATTATTGCATCAACACATGGGATGGACATTAAATCTTCCTGATATAACTGGCAAATAACTAAGATGCAAGATTGTATTTGTGACCTGGGCAGTTAACACCAAAACTTTACTTCAAGAAAAAAATATTCTTGAAAAGGGTGTTCAACTAAATGATTTATTTATAAAAACTTTATTTTATTTTTTTTTACTCCTACCATAAACAAAGTTCATACTGCAGCTTATACTAGTAAAAAGCCAATATCTGTGCTGAAGTAATTAGTGAATGTGTGCAGATTTGTATTCATATTTTTTTATGTTCAACAGTAACAGGTGCTGATTATTTCTCTGTGCTCATTAATATATCTTCACATGTTATTAGCTGCCCCAAATATGTGCTGATGTTCATACCAGGCTTCTTAAAGCTTAATGGGATAGTTCACTCAAAAATTTAAATTCATTTACTCAAAGTACTAGCTATTTTTTGGCTGATCTGATCCACCAATAACCAAACTAGATCCAGGATTCAAGAATTCATATTATTTTTTAAACAGGATTTAAGCAAACTAATCCCAGCTTTTGCATTCTCATACTAGCAGCATCTCTTCTTCCAGAGACATTCACATTCTTGCTACAGACGGGGCATGTTTCAACTAAAACTCTTATTTTATGAGCTGAAATTATGATTCTTTTCATGCGAGGACCAGAGATAATTCCAATAGATTGATTGATCTCATTAACTTGGATTCTTGTCACAGTGACATTACTCATGAGCTAACGCTGAATCATGCACTTCAAATAGTCCGTTATAGCAACCGTGATAAAACATGACTCCTTGCATTCCTAGAAATGCTTTTCGCTGTTGCCGACCCACCTAAAACTTCCTAACACTGCAGCGTTGAGGCGTTATGAGGTGTTATGAGGTGTGACGCGCAGCTGGGGCCTATTCTCTCAGAAATACGGTGGTGTGTTCCTCGGATCATTGGGTAAGGGGATATAAGAGGTGGTGTTGCAGGCACAGAGCACTTGCTCAGAGACAATCAGCACCTGTTCCCTCCCTGATCGCTCTAAGCTCAGAGTGTAATTAATGGATGTTCTTGCTTTTCAAAGGGCTTATATTATGTTTACAGAAATAACAATAACTCTCTTTATCATGTCATAATTCAAAAAGGACTTGCATACACATGGCGACCAAAGCTACGTCTGTATTACTGTACAAGCTGTGCATCTGAAACCTGCAGTTTAAATCTACAGGAAAAACTGCCAGCTATGCCAGACATTCACTGCGAAAAATATGTAATAGTGCCAATGACAAAGTGTAATAGTGCAACTTGGTGCCTGCATATTTAACTACCTGATTTAAATGTTCTTACTATTGTAAGTGGTAAATTGCATGACTTGCACGACTACTAAAATGCAATAAAAATTTACTAACCTACATAAAATCCACACCACATACTGATAAATGTAATTGTAGGTTGTAAAATTGTAGGTTGTTTTTGGAAGTAACATGCACAGTTTGTATATGTGTCTGTGTGTGTGTGTCTGTGTGTGTCTGTGTCTGTGTCTGTGTGTGTGTGTGATTAATTACTGTAAGAGATACATGCAGTACATTACAATTAGGGTTGGGTATCGGTTGGGTTTTATCCGAGACCAGTACCTACTCGGTATTTTTTAAACGGTTCCGGTGCTTAAACGGTTCTTGAAACGGTACTTTAAGGGATAGTTCACCCAAAAATGAAAATTCTGTCAGTAATTACTCACCCTCATGTTGTTCAACCCCACACGAATTAAGATACGAAGGTCTTACGGGGTTGAACAACATGAGGGTGAGTAATTACTGACAGAATTTTCATTTTTGGGTGAACTATCCCTTTAAGAAAACGAAACCGCACACACTTTGTCAAAAAATAATACCCTTTTATTTACAGGGCCAAACTGGACACAATATTAATTTAAATCTTTAAACAATATAAATACAAGTAACATATATGGTAATAATAAATAAACCAATATAAAATAAAAATTCACATTTACATAATATCAAATAAAACAATATTGTATCAAACAATGTAATAATACTGGAGATTAATAGAGATTACTACCAGGCACTCGCGTAGCTACGGGTGGGCCTGGATGGGCCTGGGCCCACCCACTTGTCAGTCAGGCCCATCCAGTCAGTGGCCACACAAGGTAGCCTAAGGAGGGAATTCTGTTGCCATTATTACAATACTTGACCTATAAAAATAAATGTTAACAGGGTTCCAGACTGCGACCATTTTTTTAAATGTGCGAGTTAAAATTGTATGTGGTCGCATTTGTGCGAGTGCATGGTCATGTACTACTCAGTTAAATTCACGCATGTGCAACAGAACGCCGTTGTATCAGCAGCTGCTGCAGTCCGTAACTTATGTTCAAAATGAACGAGTACATCATGAATCCATTTTCCAAACCGTGTTTTTGACTTATCCTGAATCACTACGGTACGCCTATAAGTGTTTATATTCTGACTATTTTATCCCGGGGTCGGCTCGGCTGCGGAGTTGCCCAGTGACTCGCCATAGACATTAACGGAGAGAAGTAGCTCCGGCTACAATGTTCTTCCGCAAGACACTTGCAGTTTATTTATTAACGAACGTACACATCAAGCGCATTGCACACTGATGGTGAAACGCGCCAATTAGGAATTCAGGAATTAAGGCATATACAAATGAAAAGAACATACATGTTTTTTTTTTTTTTTTTTTTTTTTTTAGAGTTTTTTATTTGATAGTTAAAAGATTAAAACATTTAGCTAACATGAGGTCTTGTCACTGTCAGTCAAGGTATGCAGATTAAGACCACTATTCATCAGCATGCATTGATTAATCCCATGGCATGTAGCAAAAAAATAAATAAAATAAATAAAATTATTGGTGCAACCAAATCCTATGCTGGTTCTCAACTGAGAAAGTTGGTAGCACCAGTGCAACCAGTGGAAAAGTTAGTCTGGAGCCCTGACACTACATTAAAGGTAATTTTCAAAAATCCATAATAGGGGCCCTTTAAACTGTGGTGTATTCAAGCAGGTGTAGTTGTGTTGGCCTATTTTGATCACAGGTGCATTTTAGGCTGTGCCCACCCGATTTTCTCTGGGCCCACCTACATTATGATTCCTGGCTACGCTAGTGCTACCAGGGTAATCTAATCTCGACATGGCAACAGGTTCCCATGTTTTGTCTGCTTGAACCAGTCATGCAAGTTATCTGGTCGTTGCACTAGAACGGAAGCGCTTGGCGAGTTTGGTATTTCATTCTCACTGCGTTTTAGCTACGCAGCGTTGAGTGAACCTATGAAAGAGAACGTCTCTGGTTGCTGGTGTAACCTATGTTCTCTGAATAGGGAACGAGACGCTGCGTTCGCTGCCAAACTCCTCGCGCTGCCGACAAGCTTCCTTTTTCGGCAGAGAAATCTGAGGAGCAGATGATGCGCGTGCCAATATAATAAGACGACGTGAGCGTCGAGGCGGCGCCCGCGCCATCAGCCAATGGATTGGCGTGTTTCTATATGTGCTTCAGACAATCGGCACACCCAGAGGGCATTCTGACGCGTAATTTTACACGTGAAATCCAGCCAAACCTTGAAGCGTTTTGTCTTCGGCATCTTCATTAATCCCCTCGCAATCAGCAGACGTTCCGGGAGTCTCCCGCATATTGATAACGGCTCCCTGATGCCGGCAAATTAGTTAAAATCTCCTGGAAATCTAGAGCGAGCGAGCAAGAGCGCGCATGCGAGACAGAACAGACTGTGCTTCAAACAGTATTGTGCGCGCACGGCGGAGAGAGAGAGAGCGCGCGAGAGACCTTGCGTGTGTGCGCCTCATTAAACAGAGAGTCAGGCACCGAAATCAGGTCTGGTTACTACCGTTTACGTTGGAACCGGTTCCCTATTGGCACCGCGTTTCGGTACCCAACCCTAATTACAATATTGTAAATTAAAAATCACAGAAATGTATTTTTACGGTATATGGCTGTGATTTCACAGTATTAATACCATAGAATTACAGTATTGCTGGCATCTCTGCTTCCAGTATATTACTGTAAAATAAAAAAATACTAGAAAATACTTTATTTCGTTTTCACAGTAATATGCTGTAAAGCAATATTCACAGTATTCATTCCGTAGAATTACAGTAGATTGCTGGCCTCTATTTTATTGTTATTTTACAGAAAAATATTTAAGGCTCCCAAAAAGAGACTTTTATACTGAGGCAGAAAAAACTCGCTTTGGGAACCTTCACTAACTGAAATACGGCAATAAAATGTTATCAAATTATGTATAGGGACTTCTTAGGAACTTCTATGTATTTATCACCATAAATTATAAAGTGACTCATTTTACTTCCAAAACAACCTAAATTTGCACAAATGTACATTAAAATTACATGTATTGTTAAATCTTATACAGTTTTTCACCATATTCATCCTTAAAATTAAGCAATTAACGTTTGTAGAATTTTTACAATCTTTAATGATAATTTTCAATAAAATTACAAACATTTTTACACTATAGGTTAAAGGTGAAGCAAGTGTGTACAGGAGAGTCAGGAACCGGGAAATGTAGGTCACAAATGTGTTAATTAGTGAACTCGAAGTGAATCATATACCATGAGGCCGACGGCATTGAATACGAGGGGAACAGAGACCTGGGGGAGGGTTGAGAGTAAAGGGAGTCTACCGCTGGCCACCTCTGGCCCTCACTATATCACAAACACTGAATAAAACACAGTCTCAGCGCAAAGCTTGTCTTAATCATTAATTTGACAATGTGTGTGAACATCTGCTTGACAGCACTTTGCTGACATCCAGTCTGAAAAGCGTCATTGTTCTCTGTTACACATTTCTCTAATACTCCCGCCCAGAACCTCTCGTCAATCGACGGCAACACAGGAAAGGGTTTAGATGTGTTTTGCTTCTCTTTTTCATCGCAAAAGTTATTCAGGTAAGATTACTGCACTAATGATTTAAATAGCTCAATTATTAGTAGCTGTTGCTAAGGCTAATTATTAAACTACCCCCGCACTATTTGTGCCACATACATTCACATCAAAGTCTTGCTGAAAAGAGGTGTTATATTCATTTTCATAGTGATCAGACTGACAAACGATAAAACGCACCAAAAAAATCCCACAGACTTGGACAGGACACCGTTTTCAAAACAAAAAAACAGAGCTTTTTATGAGTTTTGGTCGTTAATTTACACGACAACAGTTTTGGGGACCTGAAAATGCAAACTTTTGAAAACGGGTTTCAAAGTGGAAGTTTTTGAAAACGACATCGTTATCATCTTAGTGCAAACCACAAAAAAAAAAAAAAAAAAAAGAAAAAACGGGGATTTGTAAAAACGGTGACATCATGCGGATGCGTAGGTCTGTAGGTGTGTAGTGTTTCTTTACAAAGTGGCATCGCCATCTACTGGCCTGGCAGCAGAATACAGCGTTTTTTTTATCATTTTGTTAATCCGTGTGAAAGGGGATTGTTTTGACATCGTTGACAACATTTTTTGTTCAAAATTTACAATTTTGCCATCATTTACTCATCCTCATGTCGTTCCAAAACCCGTTAATCTTCAGAACACAAATAACGACAGTCCACGCAACTACCACTTTGACGCTTCAAAAAGTTAATAAAGAGACCGTAAAACTAATCCATATGAATTGAGCGGTTTAGTCCAAATTTTCTGAAGAGTCACGATTGCTTTATATTATGAAGAGATTGAATTTAGGCTTTTATTCCCATGAAACATTCATCAAATCACACTTCAGCTGTGGTAAACGGAAGCTCTGCAAAAGCATTGACAAAGTCCATGTCCCTTTACAGGCTCCATACATTTCTGACGCTTAACGTGATTGGAAAAGATCCATTAATTGAAACAAATGTAAAATAGTGAGATTCAAGCAATATTGGGTTGGTTGTCTGTGTTTTTACCTAATTGCAGTGAGCAAGTAGTTTGCGATGATACATTTTACAGGTTTATTTAATTCAAATTTGAAACACGAGCTGCAAAGGTAATGTCCAAAAGAAAATATATATTTTATATGCACAATATTATCTATTGCATTTCTATATCAATTTTACTAGACGTGTACATTTAATTTTCTACAAAGTGGCCGGCCTGCAGAAGGCCGTGAGAGCTCTGATTGATACCCCCAATTGAGTCGGGATCCAGCTTTGTTTTGAGCTTCCCTCAATCCCATTCAAACAGCCTCTCTTTTCAGGGGAGCTGTGTATTAGGGATGCTCTTTGGAGCCATTGACTCCCCATTGTCTGTCGAGAGGCCCTGCTGTCCTGTTCCTTTGTTATGACAGTTGGGCAGCCTTTATACAGACTAAATAAGATAACTCAGCTGTTCATTTGAGGGCCTAACCCTTCAACCTTGCAACACCCCCCCATCAACCACCCAAACCAGCATCTAGAGAAGCCCTTAAAACCCCCCAAAAGTGCAGGTCACTGTCTGAGTCTGAACACATCGCACCAGCTCAAGAAACTAGACCAGTCGGTTATCAACTGGTTTTGCTTGAGGAACAAGATTTTACATCACGTACTGACTGGGTACCAAATATAACCCATATAGTCTGGGTCAAATATTATTTTACCTCATGTAGTATCTACCCGTCTATGCTGGAAATGACCTACAGTACAGTCATTTAACTATAGCTTTTACTTGGTGTAAAATTGTCCACCATTTAATGTCAGCAACAAAGTTGACCAATTTATCCTAATGCAATATACTGTAACTGTATGATTTGTTGCATTAAATTATTTTTACATTATTTGGTTGTCTGGAAACTCAATGACCCCAAATGGCTATAATAATATGTTCTATGTTTTTTTTTTTTTTTTTTTTTGTCTGCTGCCTATTGCAATAATGATCATTCTATGGGGGGGGGGGGGGGGTCTTGTTTGGTCTTTTTTTACCATTACCATTCAAAGAAATTGGGGTCAGTTTACTTTTTTATTATAAAAATGTAACAATTAAATAAAAAAAAATTACAATACTTATTAACAAGTGTGCATTAAATTGATTTTAAATGGATACAAACGATTTCTATTTCAAATAAATGCTTTTCTTTTCAACTTTCTATTCATCAAAGAATCCTGGGGGAAATGTATCACTGTTTTAAAAAAAAAAAACATTTCAGCTTTGCTATCATAAATAATTACATTTTAAAATATATTTACATAGAAATTTTAAGTAATTTTCACATAGAAAACATTTATTTTAAATTGTTTTTACTGCGCTTTTAATCAAATAAATGCAGCCTTGTTGAGCAAGAGAGACTTTTCTAAAACAAAAAACAATCATAGACCTCGAACGTTTGAACGGAAGTGTGTGTCTATGTATATATATATATTATATATATTCTCCTGATCAACGAAAGAAACACCTCTGAGAAATATAAGTAAAATGCATCTGTTCAAGCAATATGCACAATCCCTAATGTCTCCATATGCTCTGGGCTTATTGTTGTGGCTGTCATGATGCTCATACACAACTGTCAGATTATAGTTATCGTTTTACGCCATTAGCATTCCAGCGTTTGAGAGTCTGGTCTCTGGTAACAACAGGCCCACCGAGGCTGTGAATGTGTGAGGACGGCTCTGCTCAAACACTGCTATCCCTGACCCTGACACTGAGGCTGACTGTGGACTAACATTTACTCAACATCATCCGTCCTGCTGATTTCCTGCCTTAACCAGAGAGTCAATACAGAAAACATCCTGACGGGAGAGAGACTGCACATAAACAGATAACGGGAAAAACATGACACGATACACATTTGTAAGCATGGAAGTGAAATGCGTGTGTGCCAATCTGCATGTGAAAGAGAGGATGAGATGAGATTTAGTTAGATAAAAAGAACAAAACCGAATTATATGAATAGAGCGGTGAGAGAGGCTTTACGAAATAAGATCTTCTTAGAAACAGGAGTGACTTTATATGTGTTGATCTAATCCTGCGCTGGTCCAAAACCCTGCTGTGTGAGAGAAAGAGTTACTGAGTAACCCAGCTCACTGCTCATCTCCTACAATCTCTACTACTGACCCCTGAGTGCCCTAACCCGAGTTTACAGGTCACATCACCCTCTTTCACTCTCACCAGCAGTGTTAGGGGTAACCAATCACAAGTAACATGCATTACATAATCAGATTACTTTTTTGATGGAACGAGTAACGAGATTTGGAGTACTTTAAAAAAAATAATAATAATGATACATGTTACTTTTTTAAACTACTGAATTAAAGGGTTAATTCATTAATTACTCACCTTCATGTCATTCCAAACCCGTAAGACTTTTGTTTATCTTCAGAACACAAATGAAGATCGTTTTGATGAAATCTGAAAAATATTTGTACTCTCCATTGACAGCCTATGCAACTACCACTTTCAATGCCTAGAAAGGTAGTAAAGACATGATAAAGGTAATCCAACAACACGCATGCCTCATGTGAATGTGCGGGAAAAGACAAACAGTACAAAAGTAACAAAAGTAACAAAACACCAATAGCATTAAGAGATCTTTTGTGTGGCAAACATAGCTCTAGAGGTCAGGAAATATTCGGAGTGCTCAGAACATGATAATATTCTAAATGTATTTGAAAATTAAGAAAATGAAGATGCATGCTATTATAGGTGTATGTTCTTTAATGCATTACCGAATTAAAAAAGGCATTTAAAAAAAAACACACAAAAAAACACATGCAAGGCCTGCAAGAGAGTGCAGAGCCATGGTGATAAAAAATAAAACAACACATTACTTCCCATAAAAAGTAACGTAATTAGTTATATTGCAATATTGTAATGCATTACTTTTAAAAGTAACTTTCCATAACACTGCTCACGAGCATTCGCACATACTGCTATAGGTCATATGCAACAGAAAGTCATTGTATATGTTATGCACATTTAGTAATTGTGCCAAAAGACTGAAATTTGACCAAAGCTTAAGAAAATAAAACCCTATTGATCAACCACTAATCTTAATATCAAGGAGGACGTGTCCATATCAGTGTCTATGGTGAAAAGAATAGATCAATTTAGATTAAAGTAACCAAAGAGAGTTTTACAGCCTGATGCCACTGGAAAACCACAAACTACTTATTCTCAATTTCTGGTGCATTGAAGAACCTAGAAAGTAAATCATTGATCTGAAGAACCAATAATGAAACATCAAAATATTATTCTCCAAAGAACCATTAGACCTACTTAAGATTGTAATCCAGAAATATTACAGTATTATTAAGTGTTTTTGTTCAAATGCTGCTCTTTCATTCTTCAGCTCACATTAGTTATATCAGTAATGTTAGGATGAAGTATCTTAAGAGAAAAATTGTATACACACAAAAAGCATTAGAATACCTTTCAAAAATCTGTGTTCAGTTTTTTAAGAAATTAATATTTGTATTCAGCAAGGATGCATTTAATAACTCAAAATTGGATATAAAGACATTTATAATGTTACAAAGGATTTCTACTTTCAATAGATGCTGTTCCTTTGAACTTTATATTCATCAAAGAATCCTGAAAAAAAGCAACAACTGTTTTCAACACTGATAATAATAAGAAATGTTTCTTGAGCAGCAAATTATCATATTAGAATGATTTCTAAAGGATCATGTGACACTGAAGACTGGAGTAATGATGCTGAAGATTCAGCTATTCCGTTATTTTAAATGGCATTATTTCACAATATTACTATTTTTACTCCATGTTTGATCAAATAACTGCAGCCCTGGTGAGGATAAGAAACTACTTTCAAAAACTTTAATGAGAAATGTTCAGATTACTGACTTTTGATTGCAGACTCATCACTATCTAGGAGAAATAATATTGATTTTTAAGTGATCTTATTTGAGTATATTTTATGTTTTATTATTATTATATTGAATTTTCCATATTCTACTAGTTAGCTTGTTGTGGTCATTTGTACCACGTGAATTGTGTAGACCAGTTTTCCAGTATTACAAACAGTCTGGTCAATATTTGTGCAGTATTGACTGAAGATCTGCTTTATGTTTGAAGGCAGAGGGGAAAGGAGAACAAACTTAACCTGTTGTGATCTGAGATAGAGGAACCCATAAACACTTTTACTCAGATGACACCCGTGTGTTCATCAGGATTTCCAGAGGGAAGGGATGCCATGATCGATGCTAACACACACACACACACACACCAGTAAAACAAATGGCATGTACATTGAACTGGGTCTTTACTGCAAAATAAACCCAAACAGGGTTAACAAGTTCAGTTATTAACCAGCTACTTAGATAAATAAACGGTCGGGCATAGTATACTAATTTGAGTTTAATTACCGTAATTACGAGTTTCTGACTCGTAAAAAGCATTCACGTCCACGTATAGACCTTATGAAGCCTTATGATATCCATTTCGAACATTACAACGCTCATGACAACTTTTGTTAACGCTACAAACAGTAAATCCACTGTTTATTCCTCAACAGCGATGTCATAGAAATATACAGAGCAACCGCAAAACAGAAATTTAAACAACATTCTAAAGATGGCTGCTTGTTTCTCTGGCGCACAAGGTCTAAAACTTGTAAATTCTGAAGTTTTCTCAGAATTCCGACTTCCATCTGACCGCTGTACCATTATTTTGACATTGATTTTGAACAGCTCAGATCAGTAGTCACGAATTGTCATCTTGTAATTATGGTAATTATGACATGGCGTGAATGCAGCATAAAATGCCAGGATGAACCAATCAAAATCAAGTATTCCAGAGAGCTGCATAATAAAGTGAAATTGATTTTCTTGCAACTTTGAAAGCATCTTGCATCACTTCTAATGTTAATCGTTTGTGTCCTCCTGTGTCCCTCTGGAAAAAAAGCATCCACCAAATGAATGAATCTTATCTAAAAAATTTCTGACAGTCATTTTTACTGGCTAAATCTTTGCGATAGCAGGCGTTATTGTAAGAGGCCGGAAAAGACCCTTGACCATAATACGCCATAACTCAGTCAACCAAACGCAAAGGGGAAATGTTTATGGTACCCAACGCTCAGTGTAAATGTTAAAGGGGTCCGGTGCACCTCCATTAACATGCCATTGGGAAGCCGTTTCCTTGGCGACGGCTCTGCAAGCACAAGCTGTATAAAATCTGTTTGGGTTCGGAATGCCATTGTGATCAGATATATGTGCCAATCCATGTTGCCATGGAGGGCGGGACGGCTCAGGAACGCCTTTTCATGACTAAGCCCTTTTCTTCCCCTTTCCCAGGAGTCATTCATTCCGGATTTAATTTATCACAGACAGGGATGATCAGATCAACCTTCTGTTGCCTAACCTCTGCACCTCTCTGCTCACTTCTGACTAACTTCAACACTGATGGCCTAATTCTAGACAGCTTGCTTTGGTCTGAAAAGACAACAATATATGTATTCATGACAAAGAATGCAGATCTGATCAGCACCCTTAGATCTGATTTTAATTTGGGCTCAACATCCTCTCTTGAACTCAATCGCAGCAGATGGGCCACAGATACTGATGTCATTTCCTGGATCTTTCGAAAGTAGGCTATGCGGACAGTAAAACACAACTGCCCGCATAACTCTTTCCATGTTGGTTTCAATTTAAAACTTCATCAGTCAGAAGCTTCTATTTTAAAATAAATGATAACAACTGGATAAAAATGTATTTAGTGACAGTTAGTCTACATTGGTTCACTGATCAGATTGTAATAAAATAGGACTTTGATATATAGCTACTGCTTAAATGATAATAAATAAATACAATGCAAAGCACAATTATTATGAATAAATATTTATAATGTTATTCAATAATATTGTTAATATAAATCATATTTATATAATGTAATTAAATAAGGAACGATTGGCGTTGAATTATAATGCACATCTGAGGTGGTAATGCCACGACGCAATGTATTGTATTCAAGAAATTGTTCAGATGTTTTACTTCAAGATATTTGTCAAGTTTTTGTACATATAATACGCTCTTGTGTGTAGGACTAATATCTTATGCATCTAATCCCACACCTCAGTTGCTAATTAGGCTTGCGCCATTGATAGCAAACTAAAAGAGTTATTAATGCAGTTAGAGAGAGAATTACCTGAATCTGTGTCTCTCAACAGTGTCTCCGCAGCACCGTCTCTACTAATAACGAAACTGTACGTTTATTTGTTCAAGGTGTTATTACCTCTCTAGTGACAAATGTCATGTAGCTTTTAAGTTGCTAAACTATTTTACTGATCAAATCAAAGCAGCGCTGACAACGCATTTCTGTGCGAGTGTGTGTCTGTACTTTATATGTGTGTGTGCGTGCGCGCGCGCGTGTAAGTGGGAAAGCAGGAGAAGGAGAGTAGGCCTATGTGCTGTCCGTACATAAAACACGTCGTTGTGGGTTTTTGTTCTTTTGTTGTTGTAAACTGTAAAGAACTTTGAAATAACTGAAATCATTTGGCGAAGTGATATGGACATGTAATGCGGTCAAAACCTGTCTGGAACTACTTTAGCCGTGCGTTTCCCTGAAAATAAGAGCACACATTAACGTTCGTCATCAGATTCAAGCGTCAGTAAAGTAGGCCTACTGTTTATTAGAGGCCGAAATGTGAAAACACAGGCTGACGTATAGACAATATTATTTCACAATGTCTTAAGAACTGAAAACTAAAGTATTGATAATTGACTAATTAGAAGGATTCCAGATGGAGGAAGAGCAAACTCTATGCAGGAGTCATGTGAAGGTTGCTAGGCACTGAAGTCTGCTGTACAGTGACTGTTGTGCACTTGCATGTTCAGCGCATGCTGTGAGGAGCCTGTCCAGACGTCTGCAGCTCACACCGCAAGAATGGATTCATTCACTGCTGGCACATGTCTATAATTTCTCGGTTGTAAATCAGCGTCTTTGAGCCTAGAACGGTCCTGTTGCGGAACTGATCTGGGAAAAAATACACAAAATCAGCAGGGTAAAATCTAATTTTTATAAGAAACTGTGGAAAAATTACACCTTTTAACCATTTTTCTAAATCTGTAAAACAGTGGTAATAGGATAATCAAACATGTCATAACCTGGAGTATGGCTTGTTTTTTTCTATCAGCTTATATTTTAAAGTCATTTTGTTTGTGTTTTTGTGCCAATATGTTTCTGATTACTTGCATGTGCTTTTGCATGATTCTTTAATGTGCTATAAAGTCTTCTTTTTTTTTTACTAATTATGAGCATGTGTAATGCATGTTGTTGTGTTTCTTTTCTTCTTACCATCAACCTGCCATAGACCACAGATGAAAATGTGCCTGTATGGCTAAATCTGGCACATTTATATGATGGACATAAGTGCTCATGTCAATTAATCCGCATTAAAATAAAATAAACATAAATGAATCATAAGTGGCTGGAGAAAAAATGCATTGTATAACTTTGACACTGCAGATATCAACAAACCTGTTTAGCAGTTACAGATGAGAGATTGGAAATCTGTGGAAGATAGTTGATTGACAAACACATATCATAAGTCTTTACAGATCAATGCCAGAAAAAGAGGGTGGCAGCGTTCCCAAATCAACACCAACACAGAATCCAGCACTTACTCTGAGCAATCTGCCTCCACTGATTGTGGGTTTAAGGCTGCTGATTTTCTCAATGGGCAAGAGAGAGTTTAAGCAGAGCAACTGTGAAAAACTAGTGTCATGTAGGTTGTCCACTGTCCAAACCTTGTCTCCTTGGCTCCATCCAGTCTTGCTCTCATCGGTGGCGTCGGTCTGTGAGGATAACAGATCACACCTCTTTTGTGAGTGTGGGATTGCACACGGGCCAAGGCTCAGTAAATCAGCACCAATGAGCTGCACAACTGAACAGAACCGGCAGCAAGTGTGTTCTGGTCCCTCTTAAGTCCAGACACTGAGTCTGAGCCATCAACAACACTGAAAAGGCCCGAAGGGAGGGAAATTATTCAATTAGAATGTATTTAGTCTAAACACTAATACAACTTTTTAGCAAGTATTTTTTTAATGCCATTAATTGGCACTGACATTATTTACAGTATACTCATTTAAATCCATTTAGATATATATATAGCCAGACTATTGTTCAAAGAAGTTGTGCATTTGATTTTTTTCAGCAAGGAAGCATTAAATTGATCAACAGTAAAGACTTTAATTGTTACAAAAGATTTATATTTCTTATAAATGTTGTTTTTCCATTCATTATGCTGAACTTTCCATGCATCAAAGAATCCAGTTTCCTTAAAATATTAAGCAGCACAACTGTTTTCAACACTTACATATAATAATCATAAATGTTTCTTGAGCAGTAAATCAGCATATTAGAAGGATCATGTGACACTGAAGACTGGAATAATGATGCTGAAAATTCAGCTTTGTTCACAGGAATAAATTACATTTTAAAATGCGTTCAAGCAGAAAATAGTTATTTTAAATTGAAAACAATCTAAATGTATTTTATCAGTATTTTGACAAATTGCATGTCTCCATTCATTTTAATAAGTGATATAGAATACAAAAAAATATAATTCCACCTAAATTTAGCTTTTAATGAAAATAAAATATCCGTTTCAATCAACAAAAAACAAACAAACAAAAAAATGCCTATGGCATCAAGTCTGAAACATTTTGAATAGTCCTTCACAAAAGCATGTTTTGAAAGAGAAATGATCTGATTCTTTAAGTGACGCTCACCTGGGCTCAGAAAGTTCACATTTTGCAACATTAAGTTACAAAACAGGGGAAAAAACTGACAGCATTTGGTAGCAAATTTTTAAAAGTGAAAGATTAATCAGCACAATCTCACAGATTGAAACCTAGAAGTCCTTCAATAAAAAAACCCAACCTTGACAAGCATCAGTCATTGTTACTCACTTTCTCCCTCTGTTGGTCAACAGGGATTTTGAGTGACCCAGTCAAAGACTTGTCTGTCAGTCCAGTACTAGGCAGATAAAAAACAATTACACGTAAGATTTACCAGCATAGAAAGATGTTTGTGGTTTCCTATTGCATATGTTAAACACACATGATGAACTGTTGCTGTTAATGTTCTGAAAGGAAACAACCCGAAGTGAAAACACCAGCGACTGATTTCCGCCCAATGTTCGATACAAAACCTGACTTCATTTGTTTATGTAAACCTAATAAATGAGATCTGTGGGGATGATGTGTCTCGAGGCGACTCTTGAAATTCATAAATCTTCATTTTCATTCAAATGACATAGGCTATATATAACAGCATTAATGATATGCCATACTGTCTATTTTTATACAAAGCTGTCAAAATACAAGGCAGTCTATAAACAGCATCTTAACCACAACTTGCGTTTGGGGGCACTGAGGCCAGGGAAAATACACCTTGCCAAAAGTATAAGAGGTTATACCTCGAGAACGGCGAATAGCTGCCGCACTGAGTCCCTCTGGAGAACTCTAAAAATACTTGGCAGCCAAGCGCGCGAGAAAACATATATGCATGCACTAAACCCGCCTTTATCTGCTTTCTCACACATCAAAACCTCCCCCAAATGACGCGCCGCCCCTACCAAACCCTTCAGGAGTCAGTAAATTCAGCATTCACTCTCAAACTGAATTCAGAGTGGCATCTACAGGGGTCACCAAACCGAGCTGAACTTCACGTTTATATGAATTAACTCCATGCGCAGAACCATTACTGTCATTTAGACTCACTTTACTGGCGGGACCGCGCGTGGTTCATCTTTACCTGATGCTGCGTAAAAGTGGACCGTGGAAACCGCTGCACGCGCTCTGAAGAAATCGCATCAGAGGATACCGCTCAGTGTGATTTTACTGCCACTATACAAACTATATTGAGCACTTGCGCTTGATTATACACGGAGGCAAGAACTGTTGATCCGGACAGACCTGCTTCTCATCCAAATGGATGCGCAATGATGGATTAATCGCTTTTCGATGCAACTTTTCAGCGCAGTGCCCCTGACAAACTCCTCCTGAGGATTTTATCCCGGCAACCTTTACCTGATTGTATCCTCTCTTCCTCTCAAGATGTCATCGGAGTATTTGATAAGGTCACTGCTTATGCTCTTTCTAGCACTCTTCTCCGCCAATGCGAGCAACTGGCTGTAAGTGAATATCACTTTCTTCATTCATGTAATGTTTTGACGTCTATGTTGTCTGTTATGACTAAAGTCAGTCAGATTCACAAAAGCAAATGTGTAGCGTGTCAGTGCACCACAATTTATGAGCCATGGCAATCACAAATCTGACTGATGATATGATCATATAAATGAGAATATTCAGCACCTACCTTTGTAGATTGCATACCTTAATTCCTTTGCTGCACATTTTTGAACGAGCAGAAGACATGAAGTATAGTCACAAAAAAACTAAGTGTAATGTTGCCTATAATAGAAAATAAAGTCAGTTTGAACAAAACTATGCATTGAAGGGAGAGCACAAAACATAAGAAAATGAAACTGGTTATTTGGAGACTGGCACAAACTTTAAGTTCATTTGCATTTGGCACAGCTGCGCTTGGCGCTGGTTGCGCGCAGCCTGGAGAGCAACGCATGAATATGACAGCAGTAACAGCACTCTTCATCATACATACAGTGCTGAACAGAGCTGTAGAAATCAATCATTTCATAGAAGTTTACGATTATACCAAGGAAGCAATGGTCTGGTTTAGACATTCATATTGGTTAAGTAGCAGAATAGCAGGCTTGATTTAGGCCATATCAATATTTCTGTTCTATGCTTGCATTTCTAGCCGTTTAAGATTATTTATCTGTATCCTCAGGGCAGAATAGCACATCATTTAATCTATCCAGATGCAGTTGAGTTTTCGATGGAAGAGTGTTTTTAACTAAAGGCGAGGTGACAGGTTTGGGGCATGTACAGACACGCTTCACACTAAAGGAAAACCTCCTACCTGTCTACAAAATATGATCATTCTGACAGGAGCCTGTTCACTCTTCCAACCCCATCCCAGGACAGGTATTAGCAAGTAGCCAAATAGACATTAGACAAGTTTTCAAGTTATATGAGCAACACGTGGGCATGAAGCTGTAGCGTAGTTTATACTATTAAGAAACACTATCTTGATAGGAAAACTAGTATCTAATGTCATAAATATCTGACTTGTCCTGAAGTAAAACGTTTGATAAGAACTGAAAGGTTAAGTTAATATGCATTTGATCAACAAGGAAAGGGCATAGGTCTTTGAGAGACTCAATGTAAAAATGTAAAACCTGCAACATCCCCAAAAAAAGAGAAGTAATTTTAAGGTTTATTCATTGTAGAAAATAATCTATTAGTATTGGAATGAATGGAACCAGCATGACAACTGACAATAAATACTGTGAATTCAAAACATTTCAGTAAATCCATTGCATGCTTTTTGATGAAGACCATCTTCAGACATATAAATCTTCCAAGCAACACTGTTATTCTAGTTTAAATGAAATCAATAGTGACCTCTTCTTATACAAACATGCTGCACATTATGTCCGATCTTAAAATAAGATGTAAGGTAAGATTAAGAAAACAGTTTATGTTTTGTCTCACTCATTTAAAATGAAATCAGATAAGATTGAGTAACCAAACTCATTCTGTTTAGTTTCGTATTTGTTGCATGTAAGAAGCCTGTAAACTATTATGCATTCAGTTCAACGGCACCACCTGCATATACTCTTAAAAATAAAGGATCTGCAATGGTTTTTCTGTAGTAGGTTATAGGTTCAACACACACCTTTTCAGAGATTAAACAGATATTTTGATGTTTTATTATAGGTTCTTCAGATCAGTGTTGCTTAAAAATCATCAAGCTGCAATAAAAGTCCACTTTTACTCAACAGTCATAATGAAATGTTTTGAAGTACAGCTGAAAGCTTTTCGTGTGAATGTATTATTGTTGAGCACCTGTATGGAGGGAGAGCAGTTATACTGCACCTGCACATCTTCAAACCTTCACATCTACAGCATGTGCTTGTTCATGCAAATATAAGCTTCAATTGCTCTATCAATTTTTATCAATGACTATTTGCGGTTGTTTTGTGTTAGAATGCCAGGAATGAATCACTAATTAGAGAGCATAAATAACAGATGGTAGATGTTATCAAACAAACTCTTTCCTAAATAAATACTGCAAATGGTCACTCAATACTTTTTCTAATGCATCTTGACAAGCAGAGACTCTTGCTTTCATCTCGGCTTGGCAAAGACAGCATACTGTTATTGATCAAACTTCAAAATCCTTAAAGGGATAGTTCACCCAAAAATAATTCACTCACCCTCAAATAAACAAACAAAGGTTTTTAGGAAAATAATCCATCTCTGTGAGTCCAAATATTGAATGGCTGCCACTCGTTTGACGCTTGAAAAACCAAACACAGCGATCATAACAGTAATCAATACAACCCCAGTGGACGAATCAATGTCTTCTAAACATCTAGGGTTGCAAGAGAGTGAGAGAATTTTCATTTTTAGGTGAACTGTCCCTTTAAGTGGAGACCAACATTTCTGACTCAAACTCCTAGAGCTTTCAAATTAAATCCACCAAACTTTGCACAGTCTGTTCCAACTTATGCAGGGTTCAGACTACCCATAACATTTTTTTATCCATTACAATAGTCACTATTTCAGATTATGCTATTTTGGCTCCTAAATTCATCGCGTCATGGACAAGAAACATGTCAGACTACACGTTGCTTCTTGACCAATCATCGCTTGTCATCTTTAATGACATGCATGATGTCATCGTGAAGGCGGAACTAGCGACTGATTTCCGTGAACAAGAGCATAAACAAACAATGGCTACCGAAGCGGCGTGTTTGCTCCTATTGGTCAACGTCACACATGTGACGGAACCTGTCGTGGAGGACCGGAAAAAAATTAAACATGCTAGTCTTTCTTTCAGGACGTCGTGAAGCGTCTCAGGATGCACGGTGTCGGTTGTCATCTATGACACACTATACAAGATAAAACGATCAATGCCCATTGTCATTTACGAATCACTACGACACCTTACGTCAAACTCATCATGCCAAAATCAGTCTGATATAGCGTAGTCTGAACCCGGCATTAGTGCGCTGACTTTTTTAACCGATCAAACAATTTCCTATTTCCAAATATCCTCCAAAATATCCATAGACTATAAAAATCCTGATTCTCAATTCATCCAATCTTTAAGTATCCAACCTAAGGCCTAAGCAACCTTCACAATGCAATGTTTTTTAAAGTTTAAAATTTGTCTTGATGAACTTTCCTATTCTCGTTCCATTATGCAATAATTTTTAGAACTAAAGAAAGTGTTAAATACAGCAGCTGAGTTATGATTGCAGTTATGATTATGAATATAAAACAATACAAAACCATGCAGTCGCATTTGTTTAGGATGTGATGCAGTGTTACTCTCCGCATGGGATGGAAAGAACAGTGGTGGAGACGTTTGCACATGGATGGTCAATAAATAGTTCACAGCTGATGAGCAACATGAGAAGAGAGAAACCTCTAATGTGAAAAACATTCTGGCGCCGAGGGCTGATAACACAAATAACACCAGTGACAACAGGGTAATGAAGCTGTAAAACCTGTTGTCACATACCTCCACTCATACAACAGCCTATTAAAAGGTTAACTTAATAAAACAGGTCAGCTTTTATCTTTTTCCTCTTGATTATCCTCATTAAAGTGCCCCTATTATGCGATTTTAAAAGTTCCTCATTGTGTTTTGGAGTCTCCTATAGAAGCTTTACATGCAGCCAAAGTAAAAAATAAAATAAACATTTTATTGTAATATATAATTCTTATACAAATATATCTTGTTATTTCTTGAAATGGTTTGATAAAGTGTCCAGTCTCTCTAAACCCATCCTTTCTGAGAGCCAGCTCTGCTGTGATTGGTCAGATGTTCCAGTCTGTTGTGATTGGTCTACCACTTACATCGCATCGCCTGGATCTTTCTCAGCATTAAAACAGTAAAGATAACTTCTGTTTTAGGGTATTCATTTGAGTCCTTAACCATTGGAAGTTCATGCAAAGTGGATTTGCTTTTGCAGAGCAGAAAACAGCGTCTTCTCAACATGTCGACAACACGAACCAGACTCAGCAACAAATACTGTGTTTGAGGGTCAAAAGACGTTCATGCAGGAAGAGAGACTGAAATTACTGACGACTCGTTTCATGCAGTTCAGAATCTCTTCTTTCTTTTGGGAAACAATAACTATTTATCTGCACTTTGATCTCTGGAAATTTGGAGACCTTTTATGTTTACAAACAGCAATATTACACACTACATGTAGAAAAATAGGTGATAGACGTACACATTAAAAGAGAGATGGAAAATTTAATTTGAGCAATCTCTTATTGACTGCCCATTAATCAGGAATAATCTTGCAGTAATAATGCTTTTCACAAATGCTAATTGAGATTTAGAGCCACATAAACCCTTCTGAGATGCCATAAGCTAAATTTAACACTTTTTTTGCCTTTGCTTTTGTATTTTTATGGAGAAAAACAGAAAAAAGTAATTTCTCTTAATTTTTCTGTACCCGAGCGCTTTTCCTCCAGTCTCCTGTCTATCCATCTTCACTTTTACAGATCTGCGTTCTGACGTTCCGGTCACAAGATGTTTAGGATGTTCTTTAGAGATCAGAAGCAGGGATGTCTTCGAAATTTACCTATAAATGCACCCATGTACTTCTTAAATTTATGAAAATTATATTTTACATAAGTATGCATGTACAAATGTTTTTCATTTGGTTTTAAAGCATATACCCAGCTAACGGGGAACGTTCTCAGAACTTTGGCTAAAGTTCTGGCAAGGTTCTCTCAAAGTTATGGGCAAAAACTCTTCCAGTAACATTAACAGAACGCTTATTCAGAGTTATCTGGTCTCTAAAAATGTAGCACAAAAATGGTATTTATACATTGTTCATGGAACGTCTTTTTTAATCTAAAAGACATTAATCTAACATTTTTTTAAATGTTACTACATGATTTAGAACATTCAGCAGACATTCAAAAGTAACATTCACATTATGTTTGCAAAATGATGTTAACATTACAAAAAAAAAATGGATGTCAGAAATAACATCGTCATAACTAAATGGGAATTTTAGCAAAACGTTCTTAGATATTTTTGTTAGCTGGGTATGATTCAAACGGTCCTACCCTGTATAAGCAGATTCATATACAACAATTAGAAAAGCTGAATTAATGCGTTTAAATGTACATGTTTTCTTACCTCTCTGAAAGACTTTTGTTGCGCTTAAGTATCTTCATGATGTACATGACATCTTCATACATGTACATCTGATGTACATATTTAATCTGCTAGAAGAGATAGAAACAAGCTTGAATAAATATTAACAATTGGAATTGACACGTGATGTCATTTTCTTGGACGCCAAATGAGATCCATATGATTGATTGAAATGACCATGTTCAGTTAATTGTATTGCTAATCTTTTAGGAGACTGTGAATAAATGAGATAACACTGCCCTCTAGAGTTAAAGACAGATCCACTAGACCTGCAGAAACACAGAAATGCAACTCTAACGACTGTCTTGTAGCTCCAGGCAAATGTTCATAACTAAAAGCAAATGAGCAAATGACTTTTTGGTACATGTGCTTTTAAGAGTCTGCAAGAGTTAGAAATACCAATGAGTCACTGAGCTATTGAGGAAACTAGAGCTGTTTATCAGAGAAACTCAGTTGTGCAAGAATGACACATCTGTTTCTGAAAACATGTCGCATCCCGTGATGGATGTTTGATTCACATTTTGGGTCCTTTCTATTGGACATCTTCTTGACTGCATTTTCAATGTTGTGAGGAGAAATTAAATGTGACTATCGTCATCTTTACACTGCAGTTCAAAAGTTTCAAAATTAATTCTCATATTTAGCAAAGATGCATTAAAGACATTTATAATGCTAAAAATATTTTTATTTCAAATAAATGCTGTTTGAAAAGTAAGACTAACTGCCAGTTAGTCAGACTAGTTATTAAGACTTAAGACTAAGTCTTAGTGGCCAGGTTTATGCAACTGGCCCCTGGGTGGTTGAATATGTAACGCAATTCATCATCTTCCAGCTGAAAATCAAATCTGATTGCTCAGAGATGTAATAGGAATGAACAAGTCACACTACATAATATATCATTCCTGTCTGTGCCGCAAACAGTGCAGGATATTACACAAAGTTTGGAAAAGTATGAGCAATGCCAACATTCATGCATTATAGTAACAGCAATAGTGTTTATGTTGAAAACAAACTCCTTGGTATTGCTGAGGGACATTAAATGTTGTTAAATGTAGGTGGTTTAATAATAATAAAAAAAAGGAAATACGTGGTTGATGCATCAGTACAAACAGCTTTTAATACACAGACGTGTCGCCCTGTGACGCACAGCTGACAAATATGTAAATATCAAATATTTTTATAAGCATCATGAAATTGTGGCCCTTGGACGCCGCAGCATGCATGTTTACTTGCTGTCGTAGCTTGAACAGGTCTGATATTTACCTTCACCGATTTACCACAGAGAGACAGGAAATGTCAACAGCCGTCGTTTGATTATTCAATAAACTCACAAAAAAGATGCTGAGAGGAAGTCAAGCGTATATGGTAAGGATTTTACTGTAGCATTTTTACAGTATTTTTTTCTGTACAAATTATAAACAGTTTCGACTAGTGTCTACAGTGATTTATATATACACCTTTCAAAAAATTGGGGTCATTAAGTTCTTTTTTTAAAGACATTATCATTTTACTAAATATTTCTGTTTAAAAAAAATGGTGTTCTTTTGAACTTTCTATTCATCAAAAGAATCTTGAAATCTTGGTTTTCACAAGAACATTACGCAGCACAACTGTTTTTTTTTGGGGGGGGGGGTTCCAACATTGATAATAATCAGAAATGTTTCTTGAGCATCAAATCATCATATCAGAATGATTTCTGAAGGATCATGTGACACTGAATACTGGAGTAATGCTGGAAATTCAGCTTTGATCACAGGAATAAATTAAAACAGAAAACATCTATTTTGAATTGTAATATTACTTCACAATATTACCGCTTTTACTTTATTTTTGATCAAATAAATGCAGGCTTGCAGAACATGAGAGACTTCTTTCAAAAACCTTACTGACCCCAAACTCTTGAATGGTAGTGTATAACTTTAAGTTGTTTATATGTTGACAGTAGTAGGAGGCGAGCGGATATATACAGCCAGGTGTGTGTATGAGTTGGCGATTTCTTTTTCTCTCTCATTCTCTTCCAAACTCTCTCGAACAGCCTGGTTGCGTGCTAAGTCGCGCTTGGCTAAGCCATCTGGAGCCAACAGCGCTCGGAGGCCAGGGTTGTGTAATTCAACACAAACATGACACAAAAGGAAGAAGGCACCGTGCTCCAGGTGGAATGCTCCGCAAAAACCTCCCAGAAACACACAGGAAGGCATCTCCCATTCTTTTACAAAATCCCACCGTCGCGTCGGCTCCCCTTGTTTTCCCAAACTTAGCGTTGCGATTAGCGAGTACATTTTTGGAGAAAATAAAGTAGAAGAGAACGCTAGAAATGGGGAGCAATGAAAACAAGATTCTCTCAAGGTCTCAGACAATCTTTTCCCCAGACAAATATGCAGCGGGCCGTACTTCAGGTGCTTGTTTGTCAAAAGCCCGAGCTTGATACGAGCGCAAGTCTTATGAGAGCATCTGGCACTGATATATTATATTCCAGCGCTTATCCCGGCAGAACGGACGGGCCTCCGCTGCCATTTGGCTGCCAGATTCATGATCAGGTCAGGATCACAGAGCTAATTTACTGGTGTAACAAACAAAAGCCGTAAACACGCATGCAAGAACATGCAATCGTCAACAGATGCTACACATGATAAAAAAGAAACTCGATCACCCACCATGCAGAATGCGTCTGTATCTGGCCGGTGATGTCATGCTCCATCTTCTGGCCGGACAGAAGTGTGTTATCAAAGCTCGTGAGAGCAGAGACGATCTCGTGAACAAGGAGGTGTTTGTTTCTTATCTGCCCCAGCCTTGGCCTTCAAAATCAGCTCTTGTCAACAACAGAGAGGGTGAGATGCACCGCTGCCAGTCGCCCTGTGAAAATGAGCCTCTGAAACGAAGCAGACCTCGAGACTACTATAGGGAACATTCACAAAGAACATGCTTATGTTGGAGGTGCAGGTCAGTAATATGAAAAATAAGCAATGTCTAGAGAGATGAGTTTTTAATTTGTGCCCCACATTTTTAGAACATCCCCTGTGTCTGAATATGCTTGCTTCCACATAATAGGCGAAAACACAGTATGTGAGCCGAGTGGTTTGTCCAAATACATAACATTGATAAAACGATAGGCGAAAAGTACCCGGAAAAGTACCTACTACAACCGTTGAGATTCTGTAGTGTGCATATGATGAACACTCTCCTATCCCATGAGGCACGGGAGGGGATTTTTTGAATGTCAGTGAACTGGATACTGGTAGGTCACATGACAGTGACAACATTGTGGATCTAGTACATCCGAATTTCATTCATACACACATTTGTACTATATTGAATGTGCATTTTTTTAACAGTCAGGAAAGTACGTTTCAAAATAAATGTAGTAGGCTACTACTATACAGTATGCGATTTTGGACGCAGCGTGTCATGAAAAACAATGCAAGAGGCAAGTGCAACAGTATGACACATAAAACAACAATAGAATACAGAACATTGTAATGCAAAAACTTGTTCTCTGTGAACGGACCCTTAAAAATAAAGGTTATTTATTGGCATCTATGGTTCCACATTCATAGAAACTTTCCATTCCATAAAAGTCCCATTAGTTATCATTGTTTAATGTATTAATCTTTGATAACATTAGCTAATAAAAATACAACTGTTCATTGTTAGTTCATGTTAGCTAAGGTCCATGAAATATTGTTAACAGATACAACTTTGGATTTTAATAATGTATTAGTAAATGTTGACATGAACTAAGATAAATGAACACTTTAAAAGTATTTTTGATTGTTAGTTGATTAATCATTGTAAAAATGTCACCACAAAAGGTTCTTTATGGTGGAAAAAGTTTCTTTGAATTTTAAAAAAAAAAAAATTCTTTATAGAAAGAAATGGTTCTTTTAAGACCTGATCATTAAAATGTTCCTTGGGGAACCAAAAATGGCTCCTCAATGGCATCGCTGTGATCTTATAACTTAAATGAGTGTTTACAGCTCAGCACTTTCAAAGCCATTCTGAGACTTTCATCCGCGATACATTTGGGCGTACTTTTGAATTACTCACACCAAAAGAAATTTCGAGACAAACAACACAAAACAAAGCTGTCCGTGACTACTCTTGCAAACATCACCTGCACGCAACTCACTAAATACATCTGTGCAGAACTTAAACAGTCAAGACTTTGATCTCCACCTGTTCTTGATGACAATGAGACCAAGCTTGGTGTGTATGGAGGAAATCTGTGCGCTGCGTTGTAGTATAGGACTATTTTTATAAGGTGCTTTAAAGAGATGGAGCTCAGCAGACCCATTAAAGCGATGGTGTTGCCCCGACCCCCTGGCCCTGGAGGTGATGGGTGAAGATAGTCTCCCTCAACATCACCCTTACCTCTTCTGTCCAGCACAGCCTTCCAAGAGCGTCACCGGAGAGCCACAGCATTTAGATCTGTGTACAGAGTCAATGGAAAAACCTGTTAGTGCCACAATGCAGTGTTATCGTTAACGGAAACTATAACAACAACTAAATGAAAGCATTTAACTTCAAAAAATATATAAAGCATAATTTGGTGGGGAAATTACTCTAAATTTGATTTGCGGTCATTTTATTTATTTACGTTTTAGCTAGTTTAGTGTTTTAGTTTAGTTTTAAATACTCAGTATATTTATAAAAATGATACCTTTATAACCTGCCATCCTTAAACATGAAAATGTCACTAAATAAGGAGAACTGAAAAGTTTAACACCATTGAACTTATTTCAATAATATCAGTTAAACTTCAGAAGCCTTTTGGAAACAACCATTTCCAATAAGTTGAAACTTGTTAACATTAATTAATGCAATAGTTATCAAACTAATAATGAACAATTTTTTTTACAGAATAAATATAACAAATATACAATATTTAATAATAATACACCAATATACTAAATATACTAATATAAATATACTATTGTTCATTTTTAACTTGTTTGTTTAGAATAGATTGGCTAATTTGACTGATACATTTTAATATCAGATTCCACATATGCAAATACATATGTAATATTTCCAATGCAATAAAATGATTGTTTATTTTTAGTTCATGAAAGCCAGTGATGTAACCAATGTTAAAAAAATGTAAACTTGTTATAAAGTATTACGAACTAAACATACTACAAAACTCTGGAAAAACAACTAAACCGAATGTCATAGGACGAAAACATAATGCCAGCTAAACTAATAAATAAAAAAATATTTATTCTACAACATTCCTTGCATAGATCACTTTATTCACCCTGCATAGTCCATGTGATATTTTCGCTTTTTCTTCCAGCTCCTAGATACAATGTCAAAAAAAAATGTCAGTACAAATGTCTGTGTTAATGAGAGTCCATGAACACGTATTGATTAGCAGACTCTTGGTTTGTCCTCAGATACCTGGCCAAGCTGTCCTCAGTGGGGAGCATCTCTGATGAAGAAACCTGTGAGAAGCTCAGAGGACTCATCCAGAGGCAGGTTCAGATCTGCAAGCGTAACGTGGAGGTGATGGACGCGGTCCGCAGGGGAGCCCAGCTCGCCATCGACGAGTGCCAGTTTCAGTTCCGCAACCGACGCTGGAACTGCTCGACGCTGGAGAGTGTTCCTTTGTTCGGGAAAGTGGTCACACAAGGTGAGTAGAGTCCCGTTTAAAAAAACATGAAGCCAGCTCTGCTTAAAAGCATGGAGATGCCTTATGTTTGCTCATTTCTGTCACAGGTACCAGAGAAGCTGCATTTGTGTACGCTCTATCTGCTGCTAGCGTAGCCTTCGCAGTGACCAGAGCCTGCAGCAGTGGAGAGCTGGACAAGTGTGGCTGTGACCGCAATGTGCACGGTGTCAGTCCAGAAGGTATGTGTGCTTTATCTGAATAATAATTGTGATGATTAATCAGTGGCATTGCTATGAACCCACAAAAATTATTCTTGCATACCCAGACTGAACGGTGAAAGTTCTGGTCATTAGAGCAACTTATCCTGATTAAGAAATGCCCACTTTGATAGGAAGAGTTGACATGTGAAGTGATCAGTCACGATTCACAGGTGCCGTTTATGAGCAGGATCTGAAACATATTGTAATACAATAATACTATACAAATATATTCTGTAATCTTAAAATGTTTATTAAATGTGTCAACCTAAGATATTATGTTTAGCAGAATAATTTTAAAACATGTATTGAATATTTCTATGATATCATTGTTTCATTCTGCTTTTTAAGAACTGGGCAGAAATAATTAGATAGTGATTTATTATTATTTTATTATATTGTCAGCTATAGTTACTTTAACTAAAAGTTTAACTAAGATAAAAACAAAAAAATATTATTTAAAAAAAATGTATACACCTAACCTAACATTACACTTTCAATGGATAGAAAATAAATATGCGATCAACATAATACAAAATAAATAGTTTCCATAAAATATTTGAATGATTTGCTTTAGTGTAGTGAAAAAAGTCATAAGGTTTGAAAACCTCAGCAGTAAAGTACAGTAAAAATGTACTCAAATTAATAAACAGCTAAATATACAGTTCTTCTCATGGATATCTAGTTAACTAAACTATAAATGAAATTCAAATATTTGATTTTACTAACCTGGAAAACTTTGTTAGAATGATGATTTACCAATCCAGTACTTCGTAAATAACTTTGTTTCCATATGGACTGATAAAACTCCAGATTTCTCATTACACTTCTCCACTCTTGACTGTCTTTATCTCAACAGGTTTCCAGTGGTCAGGATGCTCAGATAATATTGCATATGGGGTTGCTTTTTCCACGTCCTTTGTGGACATCAGGGAACGAAGTAAAGGCCAGTCCTCCAACAGAGCCCTAATGAACCTTCACAATAATGAGGCAGGGAGGAAGGTAAGCGGCTTTACAAACATCACCACTGAAAGTTTTCACACACACACGATTTGTCAATAAATGACATTTCTTTTACCATTCCAAGGCGATTCTGAACCACATGCGAGTGGAATGCAAGTGCCACGGTGTTTCAGGTTCCTGCGAGGTGAAGACCTGCTGGAAAGCAATGCCACCGTTCCGCAAAGTGGGCAACGTCATCAAGGAGAAATTTGACGGCGCTACAGAAGTGGAGCTGCGTAAAGTGGGCACCACCAAGGTCCTGGTGCCACGAAACTCGCAGTTCAAGCCGCACACGGATGAAGATCTGGTGTACCTGGACCCGAGCCCAGACTTCTGCGAGCACGACCCCAGAACGCCGGGCATAATGGGAACCGCAGGGCGCATTTGCAACAAGACCTCGAAGGCCATCGACGGCTGCGAGCTCATGTGTTGTGGCCGTGGGTTCCACACCGAGGAGGTGGAGGTGGTCGACCGCTGCAGCTGCAAGTTCCACTGGTGCTGCTACGTCAAGTGCAAACAGTGTCGCAAGATGGTAGAGATGCACACGTGCCGGTGATCCAGGCGGCACAACTTCCCCTCAACACTTCCCTACACGCACAGGGAAACTAGGCAAAAACACACAAGGGAAGACAGAGACATTCCCAAGCATTTCATGCAACGAAAGAGGAACATGTCATACATGACTATATATCTGACGTCCCAATTGAGAGTATTTTTCTCTCTCCTCGTTCTGTTTTTAATTGCAGTTGCTCTCTTATTTTTATATATGTATATTTTTTAACTTATTGCAATCGAATAGAGAGTGAATTTTTAATGTGACGCGCACCAGAGGAGTGCCATTGGGAACGGGGTAACTGACAGACGTTGACCCGGCGGGATCAAGGGCACATGAATATGGAGAAAGGTCAATGTTTAAAAGCTGCTGCTTTAGGGCTTCATCTTGAAAGATGGACTAACCGAACTGTCGAAACACTACACGCTGAGATGCAGTCCAGGCGTACATGTACTTTCCATACTCGTTGACATTCGTTCCTGTGATGCTGCTTGAATTCAAGAATCACTCACCGATAGCGTATACAGCTGAGTGTTAAAGTGAACCCTGCTTTAGAAGGGATGCAAACCAACTCCAAACAAGACGGAGTGGAAATATTACAAGTGTTAACAAGCCGTTCAAAAGGAGCGCATTGAAAATAAAAGTCGTAGCTAGTGACGCAGACAGATCATTGGTGCTGAGCTGTAACCATGCATCTGGCACAAAACTGACAAACATAAATTGTTTACCGGCTTGGGATGCTTGGACCGACCATGGATTCTGTGCACGATGACTCTAGCACTTTTCCTCTCCAGACGCACATACCACAAATAAACAAATCCCCCAGCATTCCCTGCTCCATTAGTCAGACAGAGTGACAATTATTTATGGCGACTATGTACGATACCATAACTCCAAGCTTCTCTATTGTACAACTTGCTATCCAGTATGCTTTTAAAAGAAACATAGGTTTGTAAAGACTTATACACTGAAGAGGACTATATTTCATATGAATGTATGTTAAATTGAAATATATGCTGTCAAAGACTGACATCCTTGTGCTTGTGCTTATTGCTTTTTGCAAATGACAGTACGTGGAAGTAGGCATCCTTAGTTAACTAGCTTCACCAAAAAGACCACGCTGACCAATCTGGTCATTTTTTAGCAGGGCACGATAGTTTGGTCTTGTTTGGTGGGTTTCACACTAGGAGAAAAGTCTACATTTTGTAAAGTTTGGTTTTGCAATCTTGCTGCAGTCGATTTTAAAGTAATATCTCGGGTTCAATACAAGTTAAGCTCAGTTGACAGCATTTGTGGAGTAATGCTGATTACCACAAACATTAAATTGGACTTGTCACTCCTTTTCATTATATATATATATATATATATATATATATATATATATATATATATATATATAAAAATTCTAGGATACAATCACTGTTAATCTGAATTATCTAGGTTAATACTGGGTGTTAAAATATAAATGCTTAAGTCTAGTCCCAGACTAAAATGCAGTATTGAGCTGTTTTAACTGAATGCAACTTGCACTGACGTATCTTAAAATATAACATTGATTTGTCTCAAGATGCACCAGTAATGTTTTTTTAAGGCACGTTTTATAACTTAAAAACTTTACCAACAAATTTCTCTTTACCAATACTATATAATATAACTTTAAGGACTACTTAAATGTCTTAATTGCACTAAGGCCTAATCCTGGATTAATCTAAATCCTGTCTCTGAAACCAGGCCAAAGTGTGATAAAACTGTTGTCATTAACAATATGTTATGCATTGTGCTAAACCTGAAATATTGAATTAAGTTACAGTACCATTCAAAAGTCTGGAGTCAGTACGATTTTTATTATTAAAAAAAAAAAAATGGGTTGCACTTTGTTTTACAGTACATGAACTCAGTGTATTTACCCAAGAAAGTACTGGTAATATAAGGTAACTACAGGGGTTAAGGTTATGTTTAGGAGTAGGTTCAGGGTCAGTATTACCCAGTTATTGTAATTACTGTAACAAGTACATTGTATGTACATGGGAAACGGGACTATAAAATAAAGTGCAACCAAAAATTTGTAGAAATTAATACTTTTATTTTATATCAAGGCCACATTAAATTGATCAAAAGTGATTGTAACGGCATGTAACAAAATAAATGCTGTTCTTTTGAACTTTCAATTCATCATGGTTTCCACAAACATATAAAGCAGCACATCTGTTTCCAACATTGATCATAAGAATGTTTTCTGAATGATCATGTGACACTGATGACTGAAGTAATGATTCTGAAAGCTTTTCTATCACAGGAATAAGTTATATTTTATACAAAATATATAAAAATACTAATATCAAAAGAAAAATATCTTATCTTAGAATATCTTACTGACCCCAAACTTCTGAACAGTAATGTACAAGTTTAATATGAGATCACCGGGTTAACCACACCTACTACGACATCAATTCTTTGAATAAATTCAGTGACATTCAATGGCATCTTCCTTCTGTATTCTACTTTACAGACCCATGTAATGGGTTAGGGATCAGGGCAGTGCCAGTCAGGCAGCTGCTAGTGACCCGGTCAAGGCTGAACTCAGAGTCATGCCATAACGCCAAGAACAATAAATATTTATAGAAACTATTCATGGAATAATGACAGGAATGAAGGTTATCGGACGTGCATACATGTGGTTTGGTGCTGCAACAAAGCGACTTTCGTAAGCACCACTTTGCTGAGTTGTTGCCCAACAGCTTGAATTAAGTACCACTTTCCACAAATAATAATAATAATAAACAATATTCCTTTATCATGGAACATGCATTACCACTTAAAATTTAGGGGTCTGTAAGATTTTTTATGTTTTTGAAACAAAGTTGCATTCGTTTAATCAAAAATATAAATAGAGTAATGTGAAATATATTTTAAAATAACATTTTCTATTTTAATAGATTTTAAAAAATGACGGTGATGGTGACGCATGATCCTTCAGAAATCATTTTAATATGCTGATTTGCTGCTCAAGAAACATTTCGCATTATTATAAATATTTATAATATAAAGTTATACAGGTTTTTTTTTACAGGTATATTTTATATATAAAATGAACATTAAACCATTCAATGATACAGAAATACTGACTTTGAGCGGCATAAGTATATAAAAAAAATGAAATGTGTAATTTCTGGTCTTCAAAAAGAATTGCAAAAAGTTTGCAAACATTGTCAGTCTTCAATAATTAAAGATACACTGTGTAAGATTTTCTCCCATCTAGCGGTGAAATTGTATATGACTACCAACTGAATATGACTTTCTAGCCCCTCCCATTCCAAAGGCGTTTTAACTCTACGGTGTCCGTATTATTCCACGATTAACATGGCTTCCAGTTCGACTTTGTCCACGAGTGTTCCTTCAAGTGATGAGGTTACTTTAGAAAACTATTACAAATTGCATTTAGTTTAGTCAGTTAACATGTAGGTTATGACCTCTATGTAAAACGAATAATTGTTTTACGTTTTCGTTATTTTGGTATCATTTCATTGCTAACATCAGCTATCAGGTTCCCAAACGAATGCAAGCTAATGTTAGTAAAGCATCAGTGCTATAGTTATTCTGTATACTGTATGAGATTAATAGTGTAAGGCAATGTTTACAGCGTAAGCTACATCATTTTCTCCGTTAGCAGAGTCAGAGATCAGTAATGCGAGGGAAAGCTAAAGGTAGAGGGAAAGGTAAGGCGTGATCCTCTATCTTCAACAGGCTTTCAAATCTGCCGGCAGTCGTGGGTAATCTCCCCTCGCATTCGTCCCAGTGCCACTGACTGTAAAAGCGCGAAAGGCGAAGCTTAAATTTCCAGGTATGTCCCTCTTTGGCTAATGTATTTTCAAGATGGAGGCGCAACATGGCGGCCGCCATTCGGGCAACTCGCTCGTATGTATTCTGAATGGCAGATTCTACGCTTACGAAAATACGGTAACACTTCATTTTACAGTACGTGCACTTTCAATGTACTTACAGTGTTCTTACCACAAAAGTAATGAGTAGTGTAAGGTAACTACATGGGTTAAGTTAAGGTTTAGGGGTAGGTTCAGGGTTAGTACCTAGTGTCATTACTACAATAAGTACATAGTATGTTCATGCGAAACAGGACTGTAAAACTAAGTGCTACCGAGAATACTTGATTAGTTGGTGAAAGTAATTACACATGAATGAGCACATATCATTTTAAAAGAACAAAGTGTTTTTTGCTAAGAATCAACTTAAATTACACAGTGTAGCTTTAAGACAAACAGATATTCCCATCCCCAAACTCACACTATCGGCGAAAGCAAATGCTGTGTCCATCCTAGTCGGGCTGCTCAAACAAACAGATTGTTGCAGAAATAATAGACTTCACCTTTAAATACATAACATACACCTGAATAATAAAGCATCACTGCATAAATGTCTGCTACATCCATGTTTCTTATAGAAGCGATCAGACTACTCTACTCCACCCTTGCTGTAGGATACTACTGTCTTCCCTATCAAGGGCCTGACAGTCTGACGGGTAGGTTACACCCTCAAACGAGCTGACGCATTTCACCTTTAATTGATGTTGCAAATGTCATCAAAGCACCTCTGGCTTTTTTCAGTTGTTGGAAAACAGTGAGAGCGTGCACACTAGTTTAAAACAATCCAACCATGTCATTTTATATGTACATTTTAAAGTCGGCATCCATATTCCTTGGTAATACCAATGTCTGTTACTAATAAACTGCTTTGAGGAACAGGAAGATGTGGTTTAAAGAGAGGAGAGTTTGTCTTTTATTGTGCACTGGGATATTAAAGCAGGGGGCATATCTGTGGACGCAGGCTGGAGAAATCATGGAGAAATCCTCATAATATCCAGCACATCCTGTGTTTGTGGAAGTAGAGATATTGGGGCCCAAAACACTGCTTTTCTTTGCTGCATAGTTTTGAAATTCGTACTGTAACATGCAGACATGCTTTACTCACGTGGATGTTTCAGGGTGAATTTTTAACACCTATAACACGACAATCTGTCTGTGACCTATGCCTATTTTGGGACAAATATACGGGCCTGATTGTGGAAAAATCAGTGTGTATGAGAATAGATGTAAAATGCGCTTGAGGGAGATTTCACTATGAGAAATCTAATCCTGTCAACAGAATGGCCCTGTCACCGCCTCTTTGATGGAAAATACCACACAGTAATTTAATATTTGGAAAGGCTTTTCCAGGGACATAACAATTATCAACCTACAATTCAATAAAGGAACTCAAAGATCAGGGGCTTTAGCCTTTCAGCTACTTTTAATATGACTTTGGTCTCTGAAGTCATCACGGGAACATTTGTTTGATAAGCCAAGACATGAAAGTCAATGGCAAATATGTCATTTGTGGCCATACATATATGTGTTTATACATGAATAATAAATAAGTATTTTTATTCTTATTTTATTTCATTTCATTATTTTTTATAAGGGATGTACTGATATATATATATATATATATATATATATATATATATATATATATATATATATATATATATATATATATATATATATATAAAAAGTTTAATGAAAAAAAAAAGTCAAATAGGTCAAACATACAAAATAAATGTAAACATAAATAACAAAAAATTATATTTACATATACATAAAAATAAAATGTGTATATATATATACATGTATCAAAATGACATAAGTAAAAAAAATATACATTTATGTACAGTATAAAATAAAAATACAAAATATAATTAACATTTTAGAATAAAAAAAAAAAAACATTTTACTGTTTTCGTTTTTCATAAATTTAAACTGTAATGAGTACTAATTTACCACTTCCATTTCACACTGTATACATACTCACCTGCGAGGACATGAGTCTGCAGAAAGGCATAAGTTCACCAAAGGTCTGGAAGAATGATTCGAGGAGTGAAACAAGCTCTCCTCTCTCCTCCCAGGCCTTCCTCAAAACTCACAGATCTCTACCAGCATACTTCTCATATTAAAAGAAAACAAGTTACACAAATGAGACAGATGTTTCTTGTTTGTGATGACAGTTGCCATACTCCTCCCCCCTCTTCCCTTACTTTTTTCTTTTTTTTTTTGTAAAGCATCAGGTTGTGCAATGACCTGGGCCCATAAAGACATCATCTAGATACCAAGTTCTGGTGCAGAATCTATTAGAGTTCCTCATTCATTTTAGCAGGAATCATCTTTGCTCTACTTATCTCAATTAATCTCGGCTCACCCTAGAAGCACAAACTGGCAGAAGTCATTTACACGCTAAAGTTTGTTTTTCGTTTGTTACATTTATCTTTCTTGTATCTGATTTGATTCTATCACTGTTCTGCTGTAATAAAGTAACAAATTCAATATCAATTGCCTTTAACATAAAAGAGATGAAGTAATTTACAAAGTATGTAAAGTAATAGTTCATACAAAAATGAAAACACTCATAATTTACTCACCTTCATGTCACTTGAAACTCGACTTTTATGGAATAATAAAAAAGTTGTTTTGAAGAATGTTGGCAAGTCAAGTTATAAAATAGACCAAAAAAAAAAAAGCAGTAAAATGCAGCATCTGCATTATATTCATGCATTATAATGTCACTTTGGTGTGCTCTTTTCCCCAAAAATGCTAGTTAATGTTATCGCATTGGACTAAAACTTACCAATGCGATAGGTTTGCTCACACAGGGTATAACAACTCCCCCACCAAATATTATATTATATTATAACAACTTGTTTTCTTTCAATTAGCACAGGGTTCATGTGAAAACAAGTACACTGAAGCTATATTCACACACAAAAAAAAAAAAACTAATAAAAAAAAAAAGGAGTTGCATTAACTCAGATCAACGAGGCCTATATGATCAATCAGTTCCAAAAAGAAATACAACATCTTTGCTGATTAAAAGAGAACAAGTTGACAAAGATTGAATCCGATATGTGTTGATAATACAGCATGAGAGATTTACAAGCAGCTTAAAAGGCTGTGTTGCTTTTCAATACAGCTCAGCACAAGAGTTAATACAATTCATATCAATAACAATTAGTACCATAAAAATGGAAATCCTACCCAAAATGCTTTTACAAATATTTAGGCAGTATTCATGAACAGAAACTCACTGGTGGGAACTCTTAAGAAACTAAAAATGATGGCTGCATTCATGCAAGGTATCAGTTGCATTTAAGACTAAAAGAGCAATTACTTAGTGCACCTTTACACTCAACGACCCCCATTTGGAGTTAAACGCTAATGGTCGTCTATGTGAACAGCGTGAATGACTTGAAGGTTCAAGTTGGGGCAGCGGCTCAATACCAAGTATTGTTTTAGTATGAACCACAGAGAATTCCTCTACAGCGGCTCATCCATCATGGAGTGATATATAAGGCCTTCTAACCTGATGCAAGCCCCTCTCTGCCCGGCAGTCAGGAATCTAAATTTGTATCCACATATCTCAGTGGTGATGCAATTACTAAAACTATGGAGGTGCTTTCCATGTGGCCAGATATCAGACCCTGTGATCGGACACAGGTGTAGGGACTGTCATGAGATCATGAATACCAAAATAAAAAAGAGGATATGGCCGTAAACAGGCCTTACACTTAATCTATCAACCGCAGCCATGCCGTCTTCCCAACTGAGATCTCACAGACACCTGCGCTGCGTCTGCATGCTGGTATCTCTAGTTTGGACATGGTTGTTCTGCATCATGATATGGAAGGATGGTCAGCAGGCGGGACAGGCTGTCAACAGATAAGCTAAGGGTTTATGGACCGATGGGACAATCTAACACACCTGAGGGGTACTTATTCACTCGGTGGTGACCGAAGGAGACGGCCCGTGGACGCGACATGTGTCTGAACACCACGAGAGAACCGGCGTGTCACAATAAACTAAACTGAGGGATTAGAGTCACTGCTGGCTTCTTTGCACTCAAAACATTCACTGTTTCTTCACTCTGGAGATACGGTAACACTTTACAAATAAGGTTCCATTTGTTAACATTGACTATATGAACTAACAGTGAAAGATACTTCAGAAATATTAAAATGAACTTACATGAACAACTATATATTTGATTAATATTAACAAAGATTAATACATACTGTAACAAACGCATTGCTCAATGTTAGGTAATGCATTAAATAGTTAACTAATGGGAGCTTATTAAAAGCGTTACTGAAAATATTGATAAGGGGCATGCACAAAAATGTTCTTTCCTTTCAGCTAGACCCCAATGTAATGAAGAAAATGCATGACTGACAAAATATTAAAAACGATGAATCCTCATGGTATTAATATGGCACACATGCATAGAGGATGGAACAGCATCCAATGATTATATTGTCAAAGCCGCGTCCAAGTGGTTAGTGCGCATGCTTTGTGTGAACACACAGCATTACCATTCCATGCGTTCTAGAAAACTAAACTTCATTTTGAAGAAACTGGCGCTAAAATAGAAATGGAAGTTGTAGAAAAAACGCTCTAATGAACTGTTTGCTAATGTTCGGTGTCAAATGCCTGAAAGGATATCGCATGGGACAATCATTAAATTAATAAGTCACATGACTAGTTTGGTTCAAATCTGGGAATTTATTCTGTAAATACATTTAAACCTATTGAATAAAAATGTATCCACCCAAATCAAGTTTTTTTTTTCAAATGGAATGGAAATTTGCGATTCTTGCTCCCGTATTGTGATGTAAATGGCATAACTTTTCTGATTAAAGTATGTTGAATGGTAATGTTTTTTTTATTCAAGTTTTGATAAAGGTACATGAACTAAAAAAAATGAATGTGTACAGATAAATTATTTATAACAAACAGTAATACTCCGTTAAAACAGTGGTCTCAAACTCGCGGCCCATTTGAAGCCCGCGGGGTGATATTTTGCGGCCCCCTACTTGACATTAAAGTTTAATGTTAGTGCGGCCCGTCGTTGCGTGTGCCGCGTTTTTTTTTTTTTTTAAAAAGTGTTTATCCCTTATGGCTTACCATAGATAGTCTCGTGACAGCTTACGGTGGGTTTGTTGTCAATAGTTGTCATAGACAACCGCGAAGTACAAACATACTGCGCCTGGAAAAAATGAGCGCGTCGCTTCAATTATGAGCGCGCTTGCCGCGCGCCTACATTTGAAATAACGAACTTGAGCGCGTGCAAAATATGTGAGCACGATATGTGAAGATGTGAACAGGCCTCTTAGGGAGCTACCACCAATCAGGCCACGAGCTACTGGGAGCTCGCGAGCGACGTGGTGGAGATCCCTGCTCTAAAACAATGTGAGAATAATCATTTTGAGCTTGTAATGTGTGTTCAACAGGTTTGCTTTGATTTGTGCAAACTCAGTAGTTTGCCTGAGACACTATACATGTGTAGAAAGAATTCAATAAGACGGGCAGACATGACTGCAAATATTTGTATTTCAAAAGCAATAATTGTTTTTTTTAAAGGTGCATTGTATAATAAATGGAAATGTGCCTTCCAAAAAAAACATTCAATATCATATTGTATAAAGAAAATAAAAAGGACATGAGCAAATATAAGTATAACAAAGATGTGTTATAAGGAAAAGAAAAATAATGTTTGTAAAATGAAGCATCACAAAGATGTTGTGTATAAGGAAAAAACGAAGAAAGTTTGTAAAATGAACTTCAACTGTCAGAAGGACAGCTCATGAAGAACCAATCATGTACAGAAAGGAATGTTCAAATTCAGAGGAACAGTTCAGAAGAAACGTTAATAATAAAGATTGAGAAGATTGGATCAGTTGTGCTCCTTTTTTGGATTACTTGAATACTATTTTTTGTGGAATACTTGATGCGGCCCAGCCTGACCCAGACTCTACCTCCAGCGGCCCCCAGTTAAGTTGAGTTTGAGACCCCTGCGTTAAAACATATTTTATGTTGACTTTAATGCTCAATTTGAAATTTCTTGCTTCACCTGAATGTTTCCATTTAGCATTTTTTATTATATCCCTAATCTGCATAAAACATTCCTATTGAAACCCTGTTATAATTGAGCTATGGTGTTTATTCTAGAAAAAAAGTGTTCAAATCTCATAGCAAAGCATATCAAGTTCATGTGATTTTTTTCCCCATGCAAAACATACAGATACGATATACTTCAAATGCAATACATTAAATAAAAGTTGCCAAATGTTGGGATGTCATTAACAAATGAAACATTTCACAAGTCGGATGAGAAATACACTCAGAAATATATGTATTTGGATTGATTGATAAATATATAAACCTGGTTGTGTATTTAAAATGCATTCAGTTTTTAAGTACACTTACACATTTATTAGCTGTGCAATCCATTTTAGATGCAATTCAAACATACAAATCTTAAATTTAAGCCTAAATATTTTTGAGTGCAGTTGAGTAACAAACACGATCATATTCATACATTAATATCACCATCTAAACCAAAAAAGAAGCAGCAAAGACCAATATTAGCTGCATTTCATGTCCCAAAAAAGACAAGGGGGAAAAAAAGTGTGAGACTAACATGTTCCCAAAGACGATCCAACATAAAGAAAGACTCGGTATGTGCGCAAGACTTGAGTTTAAGCTCTGCTTGTTGCCACGTTACAGAAGGCCAAAGGGTGGCGGGGAGCAGGGGATGTGGGTTTTTGATTTAAGACTCTGTAATATTTCAACGCTCATAGCTGTTGCAGTCCACGGCCTAACCTTTCAACACATCCCAAACGTGTTTGGCTTCGACTGGCACATCTGAGGCTTCAACCCAGCCCTTTCCTGGCTTATCTGCGGCTTCATCGCTCGACATGTGGACTTACGCTTGACACCTCATTTACAACACCATCACTGAAAGACATGGACTTGCATTTGTCACCTCTACCGCTAATATGTATGGGTCTTTGGAGGCTTACGTGATTTTTGTGGACTTCCAAGGTTCAGCCTTTGGCTCTAATTGGCCCTTCAGGCATGATGAAGAGAAATGCCATCCTGAGGGAGACATCACAACACTCTCCAAGAAGAGCATGGCAGAGCTAACGTAAAACCTAAAGTTTGCTTTGGATGAGAATCAGCATTTGGGACAGGAGAGATCCAAGAGCACTGGACAGTTTGGACTATCTGTTTAAGTCCTGCCCAGATGACAAATCACCCCTATTCTCAGATGAAAGTTGAACATTTCAGGATCATCCACCTGGAAATCGCGAGTACAGAGCATGAAGTGATGGGGTAGACCTGCATAGGATCACAACGACCTCAGATCACACCGAGGAGGATAACACCTGTACAAGTCACTGAGTACAAATGCTTGCCCACAAGAAAAAACAAATCTTTCTTCTTCACCAAGTAAAGAAAACATGAAAGGATATACCTATAAAAATTGGAATATGTAACTGAAGGTGTTACGGGTGCAAAAGTTCCAGGAAAATTTTCATACAGAAGTGGCCAAAACAAAAGTAATGTCCAGCCTAGGAAAACTGACACCATCTTCCCCCTTTAATCAAACATTATTAAAAATGTATTAAGATTTAAGCATATTGCGCAGTTGGGCTTTGAGTCGATTGTTTTGTGATAACGCAATTAAACATGGCAAATTGTGACGACCTAACTTTTTTGGCCATGCTGTCATAAGAAGAAATTATGAGCATGCAAAAACAAGAGAACTAATTAAAAATTAATAATTATGTTGTAGTCAATGTATGCTTTTTCCTGTTAATTTTTTGCATAGTAAAATAACTTTAGCTGTGGTTTGCCTTTTTTTTTGCCAAATGATTGTCAGTCAATACCTTAACCAAGTTTAGTGTTCTGTTCTTTATTATTCCTCGTATTTTGATGGTTTCATTGAACTTGTACGGTTATTAAAAACACATTTATTATTAAATAAATAGACTGATTTTTAAAATTTAAAACCAGTATAAAGGCAGTACAACAGATACTATCATTATGTACAGTGTTACTTTTAATTTTTATATATTTTGTTCATGTTATAGAGATTGTATTATTATCATTAGCATAATGGTAATAAAAACTAGAAAACATGCTTATTTGTGATGAAAATAATAAGCCTACCACACAATGCGAAAAAAACCTTGAATTACTTCAAAGATTAATCTTTGAATACATAATAGTAGTAGAAATACTAACAACAAATAATAGTAGTAGAAATAATAATAACAAAACCTTAATTCTTCCTTTTGATTTTTTGGAGTGAAATCCGAGCAGGGCACATTCAGCAGCCCGAGATTCACCCGATGACGGCAGCACAGCTGGTGATGTTTTCATAACAATATTCATCTGTATCAGAGTTCTGGCACAGTTGTCAGTAGGTCCAACCTGCACACTGATAATGAAGCTGATAATGAGTGAAGTCCTGCAGGTGGACACCCCCACCATCACCACCGAGGAATGCCTGCCATTCCTCACTTCAAAATTCATGCTTTTCTGCGCTGTTGAACACAAGTGTCCGGTGACTGCCATCACGTAAAACACTCAAAGAATGTGTTAACTCATCCACCCCAGCTTCATTTGGAAATCTTGAGTGGACAGTCTATTTAAAAAACAAAAGTTTCTGCTAAAAAGTGAGTATTTACTTATTTTGTATGGAGGTATGAATAATATACTGTATTTTAACATGAAAAGAAAGCCAAGATTTTGTATTATTAGATTTCTCCAACTGCAATCAGTTCAATTTTTATGCCATTTGCCATCTTATACAGGAATAATATAATAATTTCCCCTCACAAAAATCAATTCACCAGCACTTGTTTATCAGGAGTAGGTTACTGAGAAGTATTATAAACTAAATATAAATGGGTCACATTTACATCTAAATGGTAATTAATTGACATGAAATGGAACAAAGTGTAATCTGTACCTGTAATCTAAAGACTAAATTAGAAAGTGTAAAAAAACAAAAAAAAAACATCAACAGGCATCTTACCAGACATAATAAGCATCTTCAGAAGCTCAAACATGCTGCGCAACACGAGAATGAACCTCATTGGTTCTTGCTGAAGCTCAAACATGATGCGTAACACGAGAATGAACCTCATTGGTTCTTGCTGAAGCTCAAACATGATGCGTAACACGAGAATGAACCTCATTGGTTCTTGCTGAAGCTCAAACATGATGCGTAACACGAGAAGGAACCTCATTGGTTCTTGCTGAAGCTCAAACGAGCAGCGTAACACGAGAATGAACCTCATTGGTTCTTGCTGAAGCTCAAACATGATGCGTAACACGAGAATGAACCTCATTGGTTCTTGCTGAAGCTCAAACGAGCAGCGTAACACGAGAATGAACCTCATTGGTTCTTGCTGAAGCTCAAACGTGATGCGTAACAAGAATGAACCTCATTGGTCCTTACAGAAGCTCAAACATGATGCGTAACAAGAATGAACCTCATTGGTTCTTGCTGAAGCTCAAACGTGCTGCGTAACAGGATAATGAAACTCATTGGTTCTTGCTGAAGCTCAAACGTGATGCGTAACACGACAATGAACCTCATTGGTTCTTGCTGAAGCTCAAACGAGCAGCGTAACACGAGAATGAACCTCATTGGTTCTTGCTGAAGCTCAAACGTGATGCGTAACAAGAATGAACCTCATTGGTCCTTACAGAAGCTCAAACATGATGCGTAACAAGAATGAACCTCATTGGTTCTTGCTGAAGCTCAAACGTGCTGCGTAACAGGATAATGAAACTCATTGGTTCTTGCTGAAGCTCAAACATGATGCGTAACACGACAATGAAACTCATTGGTTCTTGCTGAAGCTCAAACGTGATGCGTAACACGACAATGAACCTCATTGGTTCTTGCTGAAGCTCCAACATGATGCGTAACACAAGAATGAACCTCATTGGTTCTTACACCTCAAGCGAACATGCTTGAGCTTCCGTTTACCACAACTGATGTGCGAGTTAAGGTTTCATTACTTTTATGATGGACGGATGCGCTTTTTGGGGATTCAAAGTCTCAGGCACTATTCACTCCCATTATAACGATTGGAAGAGACAGGATATTTTATAACGTAACTGATTGTGTTTGGCTGAACGTACCAGCTAGAAGTACACTGGGATAGCTTGAGGGCAAGTAAATTATGGGATAATTTTTGGATGAGCTAACCCTTTAAATACTGCTATTATAGGGCAAATATGAATGGATATTTGCATTTTCACATAAAAAGATGGTCACTAAACGTTCAAAGCTTCAGATCACAGACAAAGAGACTGCCTTTTACTTATCCTGGTCATTCAGCACACCCTGCTGGCAGAAAAGACTCACAAGAGCAGCTGTGTTAAATCACACTGACCAACAGCAGTCTTGTTGAGTCCAAAAACTGCTGAGGAAAAACAAACATTCATAAAGAAATTGCCATTTAACAAGTGAAAAATACACTGGCATTCTAGGAAGGATGTTCCATTGGGTAGAGATTCATTTCAGTGTTCAGCTTTCAATGCATGCAGCACCTTAAGAAAGGGATTGGAACATGATAAAGGCAATTAAGGTATAAGTTTAATATTTTTTTCTCAAAAGAATGCATATACAGTACAAAGGAGAGACTTCATACAGAGCATTTGGTTTCCACCAAAACAAAAACAAAACAAACAAATAACTAGGGAGGGGGAAAGACTGGAAATCAAACCAATTTTGATCCACCCGTGTTGCACTATTAAACTTGGTTCTGTTGAGAGTTTAATGTCTGTGAGAGGTTATCTTGCACGACCACATAAACTGTTGCTTGCTTAATAAAAAAATAAAAAAACAGGTGGATCAGAGAATTGCTGGGATCCAGCCACTGAACAAAAGGAGTGAAATGAACCTTTGAGGAAAACAAAAATGAGATAAAACAAAAAATAATCACAAAGGAAAAACAAAACATTTGGTAAAATAAAAACAACTGGAGCCTACAACATCTTTTGTCAGCTTACATTATTATTATTTAATGTTAACCTATCCAAAGAAACCTGGAGGCTTACCAACATGCATCACAAGTTCTGTAAAATCGTTTTCATGGTCCCTAGCAACGCATTAGAACACGCCACTTGTTCTGCTAACACTGTTAGAAAGATCCCTGCTTGAGATAGACCAATTTCCTTTATATATGGAGTCAAAGTTATCCACGGAAAACAACTGAACCATTTACAGGGCTTTTGTCTCGAATGCCTAATAAATGGAATATTGGCAAAGAATAAGGAGCTATTTCTAAGTACTTCAGGTGATATTGTTCAAGGGTGGAAGAGGGTTTACGGCAGACTTGCGAACGCGTCTCGTAGTACAATAATTCTAGTTTTATTTCTTGGGCTAGTGACGTTTCAGACCAGGTCAGAGTCATTCAGTTGCCATTTTGAATGCTGTACAAAATGTTTGCACAGCACAATGGAAATGGATACAACCTGATTTTACTGAAGATTTTAGTGCCTGCGAAGCTACTGTATGCGTTACATTAACCCACTTAGATGTCAAAGTTCAGCTGGCAAACCAAGGCAGCATCTCTAAATCTCACCATGAAGTACAGAAGTAAGACTCCTGGAATCAAAACTAGAAAAGGCCCTCTAGGTTTTTATATTAATGGGCATGTGGGTTGTGTGTTTTTCATGTGTATATGTATATGTGCATGTGTATGGTGGGTACTCTTTATATCTTTATTGCAGAGCAAATATTGAAACTCACTTCTTTTACACATTGCTTTTTAAAGTGTAAAGCTGTGGACCAGCCTTAGCAGAGCAAAGAAGGGAGGGGGAGATGGGAAACAGGGCGCTCATAGCAGTACACATTTACGCTTCTTCTTGGGCTCTGGAGGCTCCAGGGCTGCCAAAATCGCCTCATCAAATACGTTCTTTAGGCCTTTCTGTGAACACAAAGCAAGGGAGAGATGGACACTCAACATGGGTCAACAGACAAAAGAAGAAAAGTAAATCGATGGGTGGGTTGGAAACTAAATTTCTTCCACAGACGAATGATTGGATGACTTTGGACATCTTAAAATGCAACATATAGCATCATAGAAATAATGGGTAAGAGGCATTAAATACATTTAAATGTGTCGGGAATGTATGTGCCATAAAGTAACATTTACAGAGGAACCAAGCAAATGGGAATAAGCCAAAAAGAGCAAAGGAATCAATTAGGATGTTTATTCATAACTAAGTCCACACAGAATGTGCATTTTATTTATTTATTTTGGAAGAAAATCTGCTAAATGGATTTAAAATGGCGAAATGCACTTTCAAATTGAGCATGAGAGTTAGTGTCTTATTGGCACCTGAAAGAGTAATAAAATTAGCCAAACTACTCAATAATTGGCCTGCAAACATACATTTGGTTGGCCAAAATTCCATAAACTTTACACATCTCTATATATAAGCTGTAACTACTTAGATCAGAACCAGTGAACTGAAAATCAACTGAATCAGCCATGCGGAGCAGTCATTCAGACACAAGGTGTCAAACAAGAAAGTGGAAGTGCAAGCAAACACAGGCTCAGAGACTGAAGGGTTGGTGAGGTGAAGGGCTGCTCAAACAGAAACTCAAGCCTCTGGGTGAAATAAACAGACAAATGATCTGCAAAAGAATGCAACCTGCAGTGTGGAATTGTTAGAAGGCTGGCCATATCTGGGTGTAATGAGCAAGAACAACACTTTCGTGAAATTTTAGATCACTTTTGTTTGTTGACAGGTCAGGTGACAGCTAAAGCAGGGGAGAGTACGTACAATGCGCTTTTCTGAGCACATGCCCAGATTAGGGGCAAGGAGGACGTGCTGGGTGCTTGGAAACAATAAGTATGACATTGTTCGAGGAAATCGTCCTCAGAAGAGTAGTCTGAGAAGTTATTGTCCAGTCCAGCACTGTTAGCAAGTCTCAAATGAAGGCTGTGACAAGACCCCACTGTGTGAGCTATAGTGAGAAAGATTTGATGAGGATTGAGGACTGGTGAAAGGTAGATGAGGATTGCGCTTTGTGCAAAAAAGGCAGTGTGGGTAATGTTTAATAGTGTTCAAAGTATGCTATATGCATCCTTAAGTTATCAGCCAGAAACAAATACATTGGCATAAATTGACCCTGGCCACTTAAAAACACCAACTCTGGCTTAAACACATACCGTTAAAACAGCATTAATGCATAATTAACGAGAGAGACGCATTGAGTAATGGCAATTGCAGCTGTCCTTTATTAATGGCACATATTTCACAAGATTATATTAAGCCATTTAAACTCTCAAGACGTTGTATGGATAAGAATGGCACCAAACTGCAAACTGTAGCCATACGTTAATAAGATTAGAATTAACTTTATATGAAACAATTGTTGCAGTACAAAATAAATACAATGACATAAGGAATGATTCTTAGAAATGCAAATAAACTAAGCAGGAAAGTACTGAATTATTTTAACTTTCGCTGCTCTTAAATAACAGTAACAATCAAATAAAGACCAAGAACTTTAATGATCCAATGTCTAAAGCAAACATATCAGTATTTAAAGCAAAAAACTACATATGCAAACCTTCAATGTAAACTTCCACATTTTTATTTGAAAATCAAAGTGCAAATAATAATAATCTGTAGAAAGGAGATAAAATGTCACTCCCAAGAACTGGGTCTAACTTTAGCAATCTCCAAAGACAACAAAAAGTAGAAAAAGGAAAATAGCAAAAGAAAATCCTTTAGTATTGTTGAAAGACGATACATATTTATGACGTCACTTAAGATATTGGGATACTTGTCTTTTCTGTGGAGCAAGAGGTAACTAAAGGAAGCAGCAAACATCTGGGGAAGAGTGGGGTGTTAGAAAGAGAGAGGTTTAAAATATACAGCACTTCCGTTTTCGCTGCATTTCAGGAGGTTCGAGGGCAGCTAGGATAGCTTCATCAAATACATTCTTCAGACCTCGCTATGAACACAGAAGGGAAGGGAAACAGAATAGAGCACCAATGTTAGCAGTTACAGAAAACAGGAGAAAGAGAGAGAAGAAGAGGTGACATAAGAGGAACTAGCACATTTCAAAAGAGGACAGCAGCTAGCAAGGAAGAGAGACTGCTTGTAGAAGAGTATGTTGCACTAAAACAAAGTCATTCTACAGGAGCAGAAGCCGTGCAGGCCTACAGATGACACTAACAATTAAGGAGATGGATACATCCATGTGTGATGGATTTAGGTTGCCAATTGCAGGATGTTTTAAACATTGCTTTCGCCATTGTTCTTTTTTAAACCGACTGCAATCAGACATTTACTAAGTCAACTACAGCAATAAAAACAAAAACACAGTACATTTGTTTCCAAAAAAGCAAAACAATCCAGCCAAACATAAAAGACAACATGAAATCCTAATTACTATAATATATAGTCTTGGCCTTATTGCGCAATGCATGTTACTCTAAATGAGAAAAAACGAACTTAACTTTCACCACTTAACACTCATTTTCTGCTGACATCGACAAGGCCACATGGATCCAAAATAATACTAATCAATAACATCATAGGCCCACTTTCTATGTGCTGTTTTATGTTGCCTATAATACGAATATTCCCATCAGATAAGAATCACCTATCGCATATTGAATTCTATTCTAATATGCGCGCATCACCAGGCATAGAATAGCTGGTCAACGACAGATCGACCTCTGATCACCAACCAAACGTCAATCCTTAATCCTTTTTTCAAAAACAAATAAAAATTCACCAATGTCTCTGAGCCTCTGCCATGAAGCTTCCACTTTCTTGTTAAGTTACATAATACAACACACCTGGAAGCTTTGATTCAACAATCAAATGTAAAATATTAACACTATATTATCAGGACATTTCTAACCAATGAGAATGAACCATTCTTTAGACGCTGAAATCGCACTGAGGATATTTTACTATGTTAAATGACCAACTAAAAAGGCAGGTTCTGTTTGTAATGCAGATGATATACGTTCATGAACATATATGAGGTGTGCCGTATATAAGACCCCCTTACCTGCGTCAGAGCGGAGCACTCCACATATTTGACAGCCTTCAGATCGCGGGCCAGCTTCTCTGCCGTCTCCGGAGTGATGGGTTTCTGTTTGTTCTTGGCAAGCTTCTCAATGGTAGAAGGATCATCTCTCAGATCAATCTGCGTCCCCACCAGCAGGAAGGGGGTCTTTGGACAGTGGTGGGTGATCTCAGGTACCCACTGAAGGACAAAGCATAAAGGATCAGGACACTTTTTCCAATTAACTCATGTAAAAGGTCTACAACTAGTAATTGATTAATATACTGACCAGGGCTGCTTTTTTTAAAGCATCAAAAGCCTAAGTAGATCATAGAACCATTGGTACCAATGATCTCTAAGATCAACTTAACTCACAATGCTTTTGAGAAACAGCCCAGACGGATTACTAATCGACAAAATTGCATGACACAAAAAATAGACAATGCAACTAACAAAATGTCTGCTTCTGGCTGGTTTGAATGATTCAAGCTCACCTTTTCTTTGACGTTTTCAAACGAAGAAGGTGAAACAACTGAGAAACAGACTAAGAAGACATCTGTCTGAGGGTAGCTCAGGGGTCGTAATCTATCGTAATCTTCCTGACCTGCAGAGACATGGAAATAACAGGATACATTAAAACTAAGAATGCAGTTGCGATCCTGAGCAGCCGACGGACGTCATTCAGTCATGTGGTCAATGTTGCACTTGAACACATGCACAGCGAAAGACTCTGGTCCCACAATCCACCAAAAAAGCAGTTCCAAGCTCAACCACCCTCCACAGGAATGTGTGGAATTCTCCAAAGCTCCTGAGGTCTAATTTTTATAACAATGACGATCATGAATGTTTTTTCCCCATCAGCATATGAGCTCCACCCTCGCATACAGACATTGCAAAAGCCAGATAATTTACTTCCGATTCAATAAACCTTAATGATAATGAATGTTAATCAGTAGGCTATATATGAAAGTTTAAGATGTTGAGAAAAATGTTGTACCGTACCTGCAGTATCAAACAGCCCAAGGGTGTACGGCTCACCACCAATCATAACCGTAACTGCATAGTTATCAAAGACCTGTAAGCAAGCAAAGAAAGTGTCCATTGTACATTCAGGAAAACTTTTTTTTTAGTTTTCAAACACAATAAAAGAATTAGTCACAGAAATGCAGCAGGAAATATGACTTTATATAAGTGAATGTGAAATGAAAATGTTACTCACCGTTGGTACATATTCGGAGGGGAATTTATTAGTTGTATAGGAGATTAATAGACAGGTTTTACCCACTGCACCATCACCAACAACGACGCACTTGATCGTCTGCATAGCTGCGCTTTTACAAGTCCACTGTTCTCATTCAAGATCTGCGATGAAAGACAAAAGCGTTCACATGAGACACGTTGAACTTTATTCAGTCAGAGTTGCTCTCCAATGGTGTGTCATTCTTAAGTTCAAAAGGTGTAAATGGAGACACTATAGCACATGTGCATTACACAACACCTCCAGGTCCTCTGATTATCATGTGTGCAGAGTAATGTGCAGGCAACAGAAAACATCACAAAATGTACCTTTAATTTTAATCAAATTAATTGCTTAATGTAGTAAAGATAAAAATAAAAGTTCACAAAAAAATGACAAGCCAAGACGTTTTTTTATCTAATCTTTCTTGGATTTTACCACATTTATTTAAAGGGAGAGCAGAAAGAGAATGAGGGATGTGTTGCAAGCCTGATTCAAACTTCAGAAGCATTAACCACTACGCCACAAATCATTCTTGATAGCAATATTTATACGTTTATATAGAGGCCAGAGTCAAGTGAATTTAGCTGGGCTAAAGTATCCTATTCTGTATGATCTGAACTGATCATATGATTTAAATCAGTGTTTCCTGCAACACAAGACAAACATACAGTGCAAGCAGTGCTGACTGAATCACGACCAAATGAGCCAATACTTTAAATTAATTACAACGAATGGTTACTACATCAACATCAGACTCACTTACTGTTGTCCATATGACAAGGTGTAGTTAAAGATACATAAATGCAACAATTGTTTTTGTAATAAATTATATTTTGATCAAACATATTTTGCCGTGGCGGCAGGTGCAGAAACCCTTTTTTATGATCTTATCATCTAAATTTGTCTGTATAATACCAAAACAGACTGGAAGACAAAATCTCTCTGAATCTCTCATGCCTTTAGATACCAAAGGTGTTGTTGGTCTGCAAGCATAAAACACCCACATTAGAAACTGTGAGAGTCTTGGCTGTGACCAACTCAAAATGTGAGAAATTAATCTGTCCCCGCTTTCTGCTGCAGAAGACAGAATAAATCGTTCGAATCAATTTCACACTCTTCAATGCCTCACAGACAGTCACATTTGCACAATAATAAATTTCCTTTAATTAGTCTGACATGTTACTGGTGATGTTACACATTATATGCATCCACTCAAATGGTTCGTGAAATAACTAAGACAGTTTTGCTTAAATGCATTATGGCTTTTATATGACCAACCTACCCAGAGTTGATGGAAACAACTTAACCCTGAAACTTATCGTATTCCAGCTGAGTGCATACTACCAGACTGAAAATTGAACACCCTTAAAATGTTAACAGTAGCTACGTTTACACGGACACCTTTTGTTTCAATTGGAATGAACTTATTCTGAATGATAAATACAAACATACCGGTTAAATGAATGCTAAAGTGATCGGGTTGATGTGCATGTTTATATGTCACAAGCTTCAAGTTGGATTTGATCGTTTGACACGTGCACACTGCAGGAATATAGTTTCCCACTGTTGGCACATACTAACCATCCTCCAATCATTTCTTCTTTTCTTTGTTTTAAAATGCAGACTTTATATTTAGAAAAATAGAGATCGGATTCGGAAAACTTAAGGTTTAAACCACCCCTTACGATCTGAATGAAATTTATATCGGATTTGGTCAATTCATTCCGATTGACGTGGCTACATGTGACTTTGTATTCCGACTGTGCTACAAGTCCAATTGCAATCAGATTATTAGGGTCCATATAAACACAGCTAGTGTTTTGTCTACTATTGTGTTCTGATCGCAGACTAGGCGCATCAACTACAAGATCATTCTCCTCCAAAGAGTTTACAATACAATTATTCTTACATTAACACATATCAGCAGGGAGTTTATTCTTATCAACATGGAGGAAATACTTGCCGTAATTTTTACACAGACTTGCACAAGATGGTAAAAAATAAGAAAAAAAGACAAAATATAGGCAAAACGGTGTTTGGGGAGATATGCAGAGTTTTTCAGTGCTTTTTAAATTTAAAATCTGTTGGATTTTATCAGAAGTAGTGTTGTCAAAAGTAACGGTACTGAAAATTTGAAAATGTGACGGTACCAGCATTTCTGTAGTACCGAGTCCTAGGTATATTCGGTACCCACTGATAGGAGCTGCTTTCAGTCGCTTTCGTGTTTATCTAAGTGCGGGGCTCCAGACTAACTTTTTTACTAGGATCACTGTAACCAATATATACCACGATGTATTATACTAGTGTCTGTGAACATTAAACCGCAAAAAAAACTAGGCTATTAACCCTGCATGTTCTGCTTGTCTCTGTGTGACTGAATGGCGCATACGCACGGTTTCATTTACAACACAGACAGACACACACACACACACACTGAAGCAAGCGTGACGCTCACGCAGGTTTCAGTCTCTGCTGCCTCACGATATGAGGACATGATGAACTTCCTGTCCAGCACCGATCTGAGAGTCACAGCATGAGCATTTTACCGTTTCATTTGAGAAAAACTATCGTCATATACACACACAGAAACTCAAAGGTCTTCACAGCAACCCGTCAAAATAAGAGTTTGGTTTAACTTGAAGAAATTGACTGAAATAATTATATTAGCCTACTGTTATACAGTAGATTTAGCTATGTCTTAATGTAATAAATAAAAATTCTACTACTAATAATAATAGTGTGCATAGAAGGTTGCTTATTTTTTACATGATCTTTTTATAAGCAATGTTAACTTTTAAACTGCATGTAGCCTTCAATGCTTATATGTATCATGTACTTATGATTACCATCATAAATAATAAAGTTATTGCATTTAATATAATATTTTTTTCAAATAGTTAAATAAAATAGAAAAATAGTTCCAACAGATTTTGCTGTGGTACCGAGATTGGTACAGAGAACCGTAAAATTATAATGGTATTGATACCGACTAGGGGTGTAACGATACACTCAGCTCACGATTCGATACGTATCACGATACTGGGTTCACGATACGATATGTATCACGATATTTTGAACAAAATAAAAAAATTAAACTGAAAATCAAACAACAGATTTATTTAACATTAACAGTGTTCAATAAATGTCTTGTTATACATACAACTTAAAGAATTTACAATACTTCAATATAAATCAAGATTTAGTTTAACCTTCTGTATGTAAAATTAACAATTGACTAGGTGTCACTGACCAATAAAACTACTTTGTATAGATGTCTTCTATACAATTGTCCTTCTTTCACTCTCTTTTTCGCACCTGGTTGCAGGAGTTTGTCTTTGTGTTGCCGTTTTAAATGACACCAGTGCTCGAAGTGGGGCGGTACTCACCGGTACGCAGTACCGGCACTTCTACATTTTACTCTTAAGCGTACCTGCACTTTTTCTTGCGAACCGCTACTTCCTTCTACCACTGACAGAAAAAGCGTCAGTGAGCCCGTTTCACATATACTCCGTTTGCAGTGCGTATGTGGTGCGTATTTTTTCCGCACCCATGTTAACAGGTTAGAGCTTTCACACTGCACGCGGATGCGCTCCAGCGGTCCGTTCCAGGAGCGGTGTGTACACAGAGACAATTTATACAGCAGTGCAGCGATCGTTTCCACACAGAGTCTATTTCTGCTGCGCTGCACGCGCTGAATTAAAGTTACAACGCATAGTTCGTGGTCAACATGAACACAGACTGACATGAAAATATAATGATCTTACCATAAATGCATTTAATTAAATAAAATGTAGTAATCTCACCATAAATTTTTGGAATTGCAGACTTGGAGGAGTTCCGTTTTCACACACACACGCACACACACACACACACGACTTGTTTAAATACATTTATGCTGTTAATAACAATAAATTGTTGTTATACCAGCAATATCTCCAAGTTTTGTTTTTCACTGCAGAAATCTCAAATGTCATGATTTGCCAATGCAAGAGAGTACCGGCACCTTTTTCCCCACTTCAAGCACTCAATGAAACATCATATTTGTTGTGTTCGACGTCCTGTTAACAGTGTTTGTTTACAGTATTTACACACACTTCATGTTTTGTCTGGTTTTTTTTTTTACCGTTCTCCTGTCGAGTAAGTGGAAAACCAAAATGCTGCCAGACGTCGGACTTGTAAGTGGACGGGGCATCCTCTATTTCAATTTCAGTCAAACTCATTTTAAGGTGTTTAAGGTGTTTATTTATTCACAGTACCTCTTCAAGCATTACAATAATACAGTTTTAAAGATACAGAGTAGATTGGGTAGAGTGAAGTGGGTCTCCCAAAGAAGCTAAGAAAAGCTTATAAATAGGGGCCCATAGTTCTTGAATGGGTAGGTACTGACAAGATACAGTGAGACAAAGGCAAAACAATTTTGCCTTGCTACTGCTCAGTAAAGTTCAAGCGATTCATTTGAGCGTGAATGCAGTGAATGCAAGCGTGACGCGGGTGCGGTAGCTCAACCAATAGGATAAAACGGACGTCATCGTAATAAAAAAAAAAAAAATCGCCATAACTCTACGATACATATCGTAACATTTTTGCATCGCGATACATCGTACCACGAACCTGCCTACACTCAAAAAAATAAGCTGTTGAACAAACTTAATTAAATTAAGGAAAGCTTTTCCACGAAAATGAATTAGATTTTTCCAACAAAATCTAATTTGTTTGAAATTATTTGTTGTAATCTTGTTGTATGAACTTAAATTAATTTAGTCATTCCTGCTAGATTAAGTTTTGTCAGGTTGACTATTTTTAATTTTTTACCTGCCTAGAATCGCCAACATTATAATTTTGGCTAATTTGACTCTACAGTTATTTCCAATGATAGGAGCTACTAGTGTTCAACTTAATTAAAACCTCTTTTTTACAGAGTAATATTGAATATTACTTATGCAGGTCTGCAAATGAGGCTTAATGCATGTATAGAGTATATAGAACGCCCACAGCCCTAAACTAAACAGTCACCACTCTCCTGCATAATGGTAACCACAAAATTCAAAAACATTATAGAAAGTCTTCTAAGTTTCTAACATTACTGAATATTAAACATTAACATTAACTAACAACATCTTTCCATTTACAGAAAAACACATAAAATAACACTTTAATCCCTAAATTTACCCTCCTAATGCAGTCCCTTGCAAAGCATGCTGGGAACTACAGATCCACTGCCCAGTTAGTTGTCAACAAAAATGATTCATGTAGTTTTCTCACAAATTAATTAAGTAAACTTCAGTTTTAAATATATTAGGTTGATTGAACACAATTAAATTAAGTTGTGTCAAAATATTAAACAATTGTGTTACTCTTGCTTATTTTAATTAAATAAATTTAACAAGAGGCAAAAGTTATTTTTTTGAGTGTAATACCGACAACTAGAATTTTGGTGTCGTGACATCCCTAATCAGAAGTATGCACACTAGAAGATAGAGATGATTAATTGATCATTAATTTAAACGACAGTCGATCATGGGAATGTAAATTGAAATCCCTACTAGAAGAGCATCAGCGACAGACACACACTGCAGTTTGAAACCGCATCATCTTTAAACTTTGATTAGGGCCTAATTCAAACTTTAAATAATGTGTTTAAGTACCCATATTTCTCTCATAGTACCTCATATTTTCTCGCATGCAAGTGTACTAAAGACGAACTAAATCCAACCTCAAATTGCTCAACTGTATTTAGACACAAACACACTGGAAAGAGTTTATGCATACAGCTCTAGAGCAAAATTCTTTCCTCTTTAAATTTAGTCTCTGATATCTTTCACAATTAAAACATTCAAATTTCCCCCTCTCTGACGGGCCAGTCAGCCCCTCCCCTGTTCTGATTGTGGGTCACTGCGGCTTTAAACTCAAGCATAACGTCACTGGTTTAAGCACATCGCTTCCAGCGGGTCAGCATGCTAAACCACTATTCACACAACACAGACCCCAAGCCTGTGGAGAGGAGAAACGGGGGCAAAATAAAATAGTACAGCAACATCCCTTTCCTTTGGTGTGCGGAGGGGAAGCGCGGGTGACTGAAGCGTGAGGCCGAGAGAAGCACGTCCTACTGTGTGTGCCGTGCCTGAGCAGAAGCTAAGCCTCTGCAGAGCTGTGCAGCAGTAAGCGGGTGAGCCTTCAAGCTCACAGATGGTCAGGACGAGGAGATGGAAGCCCATCCCGGCTGTTTCCTTCCCCTCTCTCGCACCAAAATTAGAGGAAGCAAGGGCTGACCTCATTCTACTGTCAGTGGAAAACACACAATCAAAAGTGCAGGGATCTGTTGAGTTCTGTCACCTATCCAACACAAATTCTTATCTTATTCTTATTAACTAGCTACATTGCAGTTATAGTGGGTTTACAAACATTCTCGGAAAGTCTCCCCTGAATTAGGCTAAATTACAAAGCTTGCATGCTCAAAACTGTATGATATAATGATTTTAAAATACCAATGAGATCCTGAGCAATCATAACGAGAGAAAATTTCCATGCGAGTGGAATGTTTTGTACTGGAAATAACTGTATTAAGGCCAAACTTCAGCTCACTTCAAGCGATAGACTTCATAAAGCAATATAATCCAGACCCATGTGCAACCCAGACAGTAAATCCCCACTCTTTAAAACCAGGGTACATTTGGACAAGCCTACGCTTTGAATCAATCTCACCTCTAATTCTTATTTTTTTTCCCTAAATCCACACTTAGTGGCATGTAGTCAAATATTTTCCATTTAAAAAACTATTTATAAGACTTGACTATACACACATAACATTACTAAAAGTGCTGAGGGTATAGAGAAGTGAATGACCAATATTGGTTTTTTTATGAACAATGTTACCACACAGTATTTTTGACAAGTCTAATGAACAAATATGTGTAGAACAAGTCTAATGAATAAATGAAATAGCATACAGATGCAATTTTGAATTGTTTAATTTCAACTTCTGACAATATAATAAAAGAGCTTTGCAATAGAAATGAACTATACATATTTATTAGTAAAGAAAAACTGATACTACATTTCTCAGCTAATACTGATAGACGATTATTTGGAATTATTGATTTATTTTCTAAAGGAAAAAAAAAAAATCTCTCCCTACCAGGAACCCCTCTCATTGGTACATTACTATAATATTAGAGATACAATAAACAACAGAACATAAACTATTATATTTAACTTTTCCAGATATAATAATTACACAAAAACTAAAATGTTTTCATAAACACTTGTCTTCATGACAAATTAATTCAAACATACATACATGATAAACAGTAAACAAGCTACTCTCTAGTGTTTTTTTTTATATGGCTAACTAACAAACTGTGAACATTGAATAACTTTCCTGAGGTAAATGCAAGGTTAAGTGACATTGTTCACAAGGTGTTTCACTGACATCTTTCACACTTTTAAAACACTGATTGAGCGATTACGAGACATGATACATTTTGGTTAGTTGTACTGTATCTTTCAGCATAACATTTGATGTTCATGCATGTTTTTTGTGCTGTAACTTGTATTGTGGAAGAAAAGATTCACACTCCGCACTGCCGCTTGAACTGAGGAACTACAGCATCACATTTAAGAGCGCCAAAACAGCATTTATGCCCATTGTTTGAATTTTGTGATAAAATGGACAGAATTTGAGAGATTTCATATCAAAAGTAAAGCACAAAGCTTTGCGATTATTGGATGGGAGATGTTTGGTGTGGAGAAAAACCACAGACCAAGTTGCAACCCAGGCTTGAATTACAGGCAAGGCATATGGTCAAATAGAGTCTGCTTTAACATCACTATTTTTTAAACTTAATGTGTTATTGACTCATTCAACAGCCTTAATTAAGAGACAATTGTGACACATTTCTTGAATTGCAGTTTAAACACATAACCCCACCCCTTCCCTTTTGATCGACAGGATATAATTAGACACAATCATCCGCTGTTTTCCAGTCAATACTGATTATTGTCCGATACACTGGTGAACTCCTAGTTATAAGCAATAATAAATTTACAATAATACAGCCTAAATAATATTTGAGCAATGTGGTTTTGCTATTCTGCCTAATTGTTTAGCAACAAATTTATCACTTGAGAATGAATGGCAGCTATGTAAGAACATGAGTAATGGTCAACACTACATATTAAATGTGTTATTTTAAATGATGTTGTTGGTTGCACAAGATGGTGTCATTTGTCAACAGAACATAACCAATATAGCGAGAATTATCATCTATTTCTACTTTAAAGTACAAGGCTAGATCAGTTCTGGATGCTAGATTTGCCCATTCTTCTCGTTCAAGTCCTGCCTTCTTCCTGTGATAGTTTAACAATTCATTTGTGGCAGGAAAAGCATTTCCTCAGTAACAAGAAGCGAAAGAGAACTTGTTGCAAAATACACATTGATACAAGTAAAATGTATGCGGTGTCCTCGTCTAACTTAAATTAATCTAAGAGGGAGTGATGCTTTTGGCATTTCACATCCTTCAGTCTACAAGGAGAAATAACGTTAAACCAAAAACAGCACTAAGGATGCAAATATTTACCATTAATGCTGAGTGCTTCTCTTTTATTTTTCAAGACCCAGAACCTGCAGACAAGTCAATAACAGTGCTAAAACACATGAAACTATAGAATTAATACGTGTTAGAGACATTCCTGACACTAAATATGTTTGGCAGCAGGAAACAATGGTCAGCTATCAACAGACCCCCAACAGAACCACAAATCACTCAAAATAATAATTTCTATCTATCTATCTATCGAGGTTGGTGCAGTTTGAAATGCAGCGAAGTTTGCAAAATGTTGCGGAGATCAGTAGTTAACACAATTCTGACAATATCATCAATGTTAACAAACAAACTCAAATTCAATGCAGGATAATAAAAAATAGATAAATGCAGCATCCTTCCATTTCCAATGATGCTATGCAACTGAAGGCCATCAAAACAAAATTTCAACTGAGCAAACAACGACTGCACAATTCCTTTATATCAACCAGAATAAATCCATCTGTAACGTTATTTAACGTCAAAATAAATTAGCAATAACATGCTAATATGAAAATATAAAATAATTATGACATCTATCCTTCGTCAACAGGCGACTGCAACAGATTGAAAGCCAGAAAGCTCTTTATACTAATTAACTGACATAATATAAATAAATTATTACATTAAAACACTAAATATGTTATACAATAACACGACGAAGATTGTAAAACTGCCTATGGTCAAATCTGACCGGTTCTCCTCAACCTCGTTTAGCCGCCTGTGCTAACTGCCCTCCGGTGCCATTTAATACGTTTAATTCGTTAAATACTCCTTCCAAATATATCTATTCATACAGTACATATTCATAACTCGATATTCCACTAGATCAAACGCTAATATTGGTCAAAGGAAGAGATATATGGTTAATACTTTGAGCGTCATTGGTACTCACCGTATCCTTTCTGTTTGTTTCTCTGCGCCGGGCGTTGGCAGGTCCGCGCGCTTGGGGTTTCCAGAACTGAAGTGCAGGGGCGAGTCGCGCGCTGCGTCACTCTAATCACACTTCATTAGAACTAAACAATTATTAATATTATTTACTATATTTTTGTCACTTCTTTTTTTATACGTAACGATACAGATGTTTATATGTATATGTACCCTTATGCACATCGTTTTATTTGGAATAAGATTCAATTAATATTTCAGAAAAAAGGGAGGTAGAAAAGATAAATGAGTATTTTGTCCATTCAGGGGAAAGAAACACATTCAAGTGTCATTTACAAGTTAATTAATTTGTTCTACAAAAAAAAACTAAAAACATTGATAATCATGTACATCAAATATTATTATTATTATTATTAAAGATATGATGAGAATATGAATACAGCATTGACAGGCACATGTAAAAGGATAACTTTGAATATATTTTCCTTTGAATATGTGTGTAATATATAATATAATCATTTACATGTTTAAGTATTAATCACTAGAAGGGCCTACATTTCTTTTCATATACATTTATATTCTGCTACCATATATATATATATATATATATATATATATATATATATATATATATATATATATATATATATATATATATATATATATATATATATATATATATATATATATATTACATTTATTCCTTCAATTGTTTTGCACATATTGACTTTGACTCTTAATATGTTATGACAGCAATAAACTCTTCATTTTCAATATAAGATGAACATCACCTTATCTTACTAACCATGACATCATTATTAATTGTAAAGGGTATGATTTTATAATTTCTAATTACTTATTTAATTTTCTAATTCGGGTTGCTTTTTGACCTACTTCTCTAAATACTTAAAACACCACACGATGGCAGTCGAACAAAAAACAAGATCACATCACCATGTCAAAATAAAAGTCCACTGTTTAAGCTCAGTAATGTAAGCGTAAATAATGTGTAAAATTAATAGCAAATTCTAATAAAAAAAACGTTCTTATACATTCTATATATTTACTATACAATTATATAACGAAAACCACCTGACATAGTTATTATGGAATATTGAATTATTGGCAACTTTGACTTTTATTTTAAAGCATACAGATTACTGTATGTTACTACCTGGTTTATCATATGACAGCCAGGGAACACATGATTTCAGAGACGTCAACAGATGGACTAAACAGTAATTTGCTTTTTTATGTTTTTGAAGTGTTATCTGATAGGTGAGCCGTTAAACTGAAAGAATGCACATTTTATTTTAATGTTTGTGTACATTATTAAAATCAATATAGCGTCAATGCCATGAACATAAATTCTTCTGTTCTGATTTTAAGTCACAGTCTATCTCCAGAATGACTATTGCGGATCTCTGGGATCAGAGAATACCTGCCTTTCTACTGAGTCCATCTCAGTTTTTGGCCACCACCACATCTGAGAGTTTCTTGGCTGAACTTCTAGACGAACTGCGGAATGATAAGGCCAATGATCAACTCAAGGTAATGGAAGCAGACAGACACACACACGCATATTTCAAAATTAAACATTTTAATATATAAAAATATAGTATATTATATTATTGTTCTTTTATAAATGTTTAGTTATATGTTTCGTAATAAAATGACAATATATAAAATGTATAAAAATGTGAATTAATATAAAATCTGGAACATTCTATTATGTTGATTGTCTGTTTATTTGCCAGAGGCGCAACTCACTAGTATTCAGTATGGTATATTTCAAGTGAACAAACATGCTACCATCCAGTTTCTTCATTCTACGTTTCTCTCCACAATGTTTGCAGCTTTTGCAATAACCTGTATGGCTTTTTGAAATGGTGTGCATTTTCCCTGTAATTAACTCACTTTTGTTTAATATTGTTATTTCTCTTCCTTATTATAAGATACTCCTTGTGTCCGTGCTACTGGAGCATCCAACCATTCTCTGCCCTTCTACTTCTGTGGGAGAAGAAACGGCCCTTGAACTGCTGTCAGTCTTCTCTCACACGCCACAGAAATCCATCAGCCTCAAGTGCAATGTCATGCTGGCCATCACCAACGTGATAATATGCACATCCTGCTTGGCCACCCACACAAAGATGGCTGAAGACTGGCTGGACCTTCTATTTCAGACAATTCAGGACACCAATGACTACAGATGTGGGCTTTCCCAGCAGCCTATAAGAGCCATCGCCTGCGACTGCCTCCGAGAAATGGAAACCTGTAGCCCCGGTCTTCTTTCTCAAAAATTAGAGGCCCTGTATCTTCTAAAACATCAAGAAACTACAGTTCTGCATCAGTCCTACTGTATGCTTTATACACTAGGGCTGAAAAACGCCATACGGATCTTGACGAACCAAAAAGATGTTACTGACCTAGAGTTTAAGAGCATCTTAGGAGGAAATGAAGGGTTTGCATGGAAAAGTAATCAGTTAGGCTTGACCTTCTTGCCAATAAACATGATGGTGCAAGTCCCACGATTGCCACCTGGACTGGATTGTAAGGAACTCAAATCTGTAATGTCTTCACTCTTAGAGGAGTCTTACCTGCTAACGCCCACTTCCCAGTCTGCCTTGCTCAGAGAGCTTGTAGAAGTACTCGCCATGGTGCCGGGACTTTCTCCAACGTTATTCAAATCGCAACTTCTGAGACTCTTCGGAACTGCAGAAGTCGAGCTCATGCATGCCACACTCTTTATGAAAGAAACGTTCACAGACAGCCTTTTCACCGCTGAAGATGAGAACTTCCTGCTCAAGCGTCTTGTGAGCACGGCCCAGCATCCGCTCCTAAGAATTCCTGAGAAGCTCTTCTACATGGACTGCATTCTGCACTTCCCTGAGAACCGGCCCATATCCAGCAGCGGAGAAGAGAGTTTACCTGTACTGGTTACGCCACGTCTGGCAGCATCTCTTCTTCCAACAGTTTTTAACGATAGTGCTACGATGCTCTGCAGACTAAACCTTCTGTGTCTGGTGTACCTAGAAGCAGATGAGGGCGAAGAAGACAAAGGGATCGACTACCTGTTTGATCACATAATGGCCCTTTTGAAAATCGTAGACGGCGATGGTAGCAGAGAAGTGGTGGTGACCTCTTTCAGGGCTGTGTATATTTTTCTCATGCACTTCAGCGGCATGGAAGAACTCTCTGAGAAGCTGATCGACAAATTATGCGACATGTATTCCCGACAATGCCGACTAGCTCCAAATTTGATTGGCCTCGTGGATCGCATCCAGGATTGTCTCAACGACCACGTCTGGTCTGTTAAGTTGTTGAGAGGGCTTCAGAAAGGTATTATGGAAATGCCTCCATTGCAATTGACAATTCATAATTTGACCTGGCACTTGAAAATCTTGAAAAGAGTGGCTAAAGAGGGTCAGATTACCCAGAGGAACACCATTTACCTTCTTCTCAATGTTCTCATCAACTCCAACTTGTGTGAAAGAGGCAAATGGCAGGTTGGAAACGCAGTTCTTGCGGTTTGTCGCAATCTTTTGGAGCACCCTTCCATCGATCAAGTGTTTATCGAGTTGGCTGATCTTTTGCGATACATATCGGTTCATTATGACGACACGGACATTAAGGATCACGCTCGCTTCTACTACTCATTGTTAACCAATCTTTCATGGGAAAAGCTGACGGGGGTTCTCGCCAAAAGTCCTGATGGAGGACGTGCCAAAGAGCGGTCGCATTCTGCCACAATGGCTGAGAGCGAGGGGATCGCCAGTAACCTGACTGTACGCAAAACTGAGCGGCATGTTTTGCGACTCGTCAAGGTGCAGGAAAAATCCTTGCAAAGCTCTTTGGAAAGGTCTGAGTCGTTGGAGGCAACAGAAGAGACTCAGAAATGGTTGGAGGTTTATCAAGAACAGTTCCAGGTGCCAGGTTTTGGGTCGGAGGTCACTTTGAGGTACAATCTGACTCATTCAAATGAAGCTGATACTTTATTCAATAGAGTCTTTACAATCTGTCTGCATTTCGAGCTGAAAGATTTAAACTATGCAAAGGTAAGCGATATACATGTACCATGCGTGTTCAGAGACCGAAAGCCACCTGAGGTCAACGTAAAGCTCAGACCATTTCAACCCTACCCCACTACTTTATGCGTCAGTGCAATATTTACCACCCAAGATGGACGCACTTGGCATAGCCGACTGCCTGACGTGAGCGTTTCATTCCCTGAGATATTCCTTCCTCTGCCTTTACCGTTAAGTACATCACGTGCATGTAAAGAGGAAGTGTTCGACCGCATCTGGGAAGCCGCAGCTTCTGGGAGTCCTGACAAATCTGCCATTAGTCTGTTCTGTTTCAAAACTGGAGATGAACGTCTAGCTGATCTGATCAAGACACATTTTCAGGGTTACCTGATTACTGACGAGAAAAGCCAGAGATCCTGGAAAGTCTTGTTCTTTCTTCCACCAATGTGCCATGTCCTATTGATGATTACACAGGCTGAGGACGCAGTTCAGGTCAGCATTGCAACGGACAACTGGCAGCTATTACCCTTTGTGAACTCTTACCTCCAAAACATTACACATCATTGTAGCACAACAGGAACAGATGGCTAAATGGATGCTTTGCGTGTTTTCATTTACATCGTTGATTTTAACCAATTCAATTTATTTTATTGCTTCATTGTATTGATATAACACCATTTGTTTTTGTATATAAAATCTTTGAGTAATGTGTTTAATAAAGTATAAGAGCACATATGTTGTGTTGTTTCATGTATACTAGTAAGCAGTGCTTTTCTGCTACTTTACATAAAAATCAATACAAGGCACTGTAACTGAACCATTTAATGAAAACCAAATGCCAAAAAGATGTAGTTCTTTAAGATACATTTGAGAAAGCAGCATTTAAAATGGAAAAATCTGACAATAAAGACATTATATGCATGATCGAATGACAGGTTCACAGGTTTAGCAGTAGTAACAAGGTAATCAAGTCTGCAAAACTGAATTTTAATTAAATTTATCTTGTATATTAACAACCAATTATCATCTTTTAAGACCAGTTGGCCTCCATGGCCAGATAAGACAATCCATGAGTGAGCTTTGCCCTTTCACTCTGAAATACCCTCAAAATTGGGCTCTGTGCAGGCTGGTAGAGCGATTTGCCTGTTCAACAGTTTGTCCATGATGCCCATTTCAGCATCCCGCTTTTCAACCTCCTCTTGTGGTGTCCAAGACATGTCGTGTTGGAGTTTGTATCCGCCAAGGAACTTGTGAGGGCAATTGGGACCCCATTCCTGTAAGAGTTTGAAATAATATTATATTAAATTAGCTGTTAAATATTGTAATGTGCTTAAGAAAACAAATAATTGTGCTAGTGTCTTTTATTACATCTTTCATTACTAAACTACACAATTGCACAATTTCTTATTTTCGAGGTTATAGTGCAATTACAGTAATGCATTCTAAACATTTTGTTTCACTATCATTACTACTTCCTGGTAATTTGATTCTGATTCTGACTTGGCACCAACCAATTAAGACTGACCTTACTTCTCACTCATAACAACTGACAAGTTAATAATGTGACAATCGACTCACCCGAGGAGACAGAATCGAGAAGTATCTCTGTCCGGATTCACGCATGTAAAGATAATACATGTTTCCTGGCTTCTTCACAACATTGCAGGCGGCGTGGTGAAGCTCAGCGTCTTTCTTGGCATCTTCCAAAACCTGAAGTATAAACAGGAAGTGATTTAACCATTATTTATTTGTCACATTTCAGATTGTTATCTAGGCACATATATTTAAAGGTAGGGTAGGCAATTTTTTTCATAAACACTTTGTTATACTGGTTGAAACTCTTCACATCTGATAGCAATAAATAATACAAGTGGTCTAAATAGTAAAACGTACATATATCTTCTGTGGAATGTGTAGAACCAAAAAAACATTCATCCAATGATACTATGTCCATATGATACTGCTGTATAAATGCTTGCACAGACATCACATATCATTAGCACGTTGCAAGAGGCGATGCAGAGTTGTAGACAGTCACTGAGCACCGCAAAAAAACCTATGCTACGTTCACACCATGTTGTACCCGTAATTACAAGATGCCAACCTGTGATGTTCTATCAGGAGCTGTTCAAGTCCTCAGACTCGGAAATATGCGTTTCTCTGGCAACACTATCATGCCGAAATTACTCTGCAGCAGTCACGTGGTACAAGTAAGCGCTCTGTAAGTTGTTTACGTTCATTATTATTGTAATGTTATGTGCTTTGATACATGAGATAATTTAACGGGATAGTTCACCCAAAAATGAAAATTTACTCACCCTCATGTTGTTCCAACCTCATAAGACCTTCGTTCATCTTCGGAACACGAATTATGATATTTTTGATTACATCTGAGAGCTGGATCACTCCTCCATAGGCTTCTTAAGGGATTGAAGCTTGCCAGCCCCTAAAAGTTATTAAAGATATCGTTAAAATAGTCCAAGTGACTACAGTGACTCAATCTTAAGTTTATCAAATGACGAGAATACTTTTTGTGCGCAAAAAATAAATAAATAACGACTTTATTTCAACTATTCGTTTCCTTCTCTGTGGGCCTCGAGTTAGTTCACTAGTGATATAACACAGTTCTTCTGTTGTTGTACGTCACAGGCATCACACACATGACCAGCGTCGGCCAATAGTGAGCCTACGTGTGACGTAGCTCTACGCAATCACACTACGTTAACTGACTAGAGGGCCAACAAGAAGGAAATGAATAGTTGAAATAAAGTCGTTATTTTTGTTTTTTTTTGCGCACAAAAAGTATTCTCGTCGCTTGATAAACTTAAGATTGAGCCACTGTAGTCACTTGGACTATTTTAATGATATCTTTAATAACTTTTCGGGGCTGGCAAGTTTCAATCCCTTAGAAGCCTATGGAGTTATGGATCCAGCTCTCAGATTTCATCAAAAATATCTTAATTTGTGTTCCGAAGATGAACGAAGGTCTTACGGGGTTGGAACAACATGAGGGAGAGTAAATACTGACAGAATTTTCATTTTTGGGTGAACTAACCCTTTAACGCCATCTCTTGTGACGCTTTGCACTGCTCTGGCTGTGTTTGCGTTCATGTATTTTGGAGGAGGTGTGGCTTTGGAGAGAGAGTGCTCTGAAGGGAGGGTGGGATCTTATGCTCTCAAAACTAGCTTGCTATCGCAAGCCTCTCCGTAATTGCATACCCTACCTTTAAGACACATATTACAGTGCTGCTCCCAATACAACTCCAGTGACTGCTGTACATTAGAAATGGTCATTTGATTTGACAGTTCAATCTCACCTTTCTTGCTTGCTCCTGAAGGTATCTTATCTGGTCAGCAATGACTGTAAGTTTGTTGCAAGCATTGGCTCTGATAAATTCATCTCCCTAAAATTCCCACAAAAAAAAATCCATCATTAAAAGATGATAAAAATTGTACATCACAAGTGTGATCTAAAGCATCACTTACCTTCTGTACTTGCTGTGCCAGAGCAACTAGATTCATGGGATCCCCAACCCGGTTAGTCTGGTAGGGACTCACCAGCGTCATTCCACTTGGGTTACTGCTGGCCTCCACCAAAGTTACTGTAATATTAACATATTAATGTCCACATGTAAAATCCTGTTCCATAGTAAAGACATGTTTTTGTATTTAGAGAAAAATTATGCATAAAATCCAAAGAATAATCTTATAAAACTGTACTTTGGTAACCATATTTCATAATCCAGCAAAAATGGAATAGTTACTACAATAACTACAGTATGTTAAATTTCTATGTAACCGCCACTTCCATAAAAAAGACATTAAAAATGCCAGAAAGACTAAAAGCTTTCTGCACTGAGATCTGAGATACCACAGTAATTCATTAGGAAACTACTATGGTGAATTGTTTAAGGTAATTATGCAACCGGTTAGATAAGTTCTCAAGAGTAAAAACAAACACCTCAGGAGGGGCAGAACAGAACAGAGATTTGGATGTTTAACATAAAAAAACTACTTCTTCACATTACATTTTGAGACTGTTTTTGCATTTTTGCAAGCAAATATTCTTTATGATCTTATTATTCATATTTTACTGTAACTTGCCAAGTTCCACATTGACTCCAAATGTTACCAAAAGCCTACAAGCTAATGTAGTGTTTGTGTGAATGTAATCGAACAATTTTAACTTCTGAAAACGCTGTTTTCACTCTAATTATCACTCTGGTGTATGTTGTGTTTACAGTGAGCCAATAATGGGACATTTAATAACATTACAAAAGCTATGTCAACTTATAATAATACATTTGTTTGTCAATGAAAATACTTTTAAGCAAACACATTTAACATCCGTTTTTAACGTATAACAAACAATATGGTGCGGTGGAAAGATTAACTCAATCAATATATTTCAATCAATCATTCACAGGCTGACAACAAATACGCAAAAAAATACGCTATAATATGACTTGTTCACATAATTTCTGAATTTAACACTGAAAGCTTTTGTCTTACCCGTGGTGGTTTTGTTGGGTTGGTGTGGCAGACAGACAGTTTTATCCATTCTGTAATAAACTATCGCTCAACTCTCAGCAAATTGACACGAGACTTCTCGCCGGTCTCACAAAAAAAGGCTGGCACAACACGTCATGTAGGAGGCGTTTCTGGGGTCCTAGTGTGTTGTTGCCTCGAGTAGTAGCCGTGAGAGTTGCCTGTATAAGATTCCTCCATTTTTGTCATCTAATAATTTCCACACATATTTAACGAGGGGTTACACTATAGTATATGTGTCTATGATGATCATTTTGAATATTATAAGAAATATCATTATTTATAATTAGATTATTCAAATACTAAGCGATTGTGCATCTTTAGAGGCAGCATTCGCGTATCGTGTTACGCTGACTGTAGAAAATGTTGAAACGTGAGTTTTCTGCAGTTATGAAAGATCTGAGTTTGAAAATTATAAAACCAAAAATTGCAAGTCTGTACAAGTTTATCATTTGTTTTGCACGCCACTTTTGGACTTTGACTGTTATCTGAATTATGCAAGCTGTTTTTATTTTATTTTTTACTAAGTTATTTTAAACAATTTCAGGCTGGTTGGTGTTCTCACAACAATGAGAAGAAACAACACATTGCGAAAAAAAGTGTAATTTTTGGTATATCCCAGATGGCCTGCCTTGCTATATTAGATTTTTTTTACTAGACAAATTCTGTGAAATTTTAATTTTAGTAAAACTTTTAAATAAGTTGTTTTTGAATAAAAACGTGCAATTTTATAAACTTTATTAATCCCCATGATGATTGATGACGGTTTAAAGATCCCAAATATTTTAACTTGTTAAAATACAAATAAAAAAATACATTAAAGTATGCTTTTTCTATTTTTTCTATTCTGTTTCTATTTAGTCTATTCATATGAGAATGTACACAAATTGCTGATCAGTTAAGTAGTTTAGTAAATGTGCTTGATAACGACTGCAGGTTACTGGTATTAACCAGCTTTTTTCTACTGATAAAGAAAAGCAAATTAAATGTAAAAATATAAATAGACACCAGTTTAAGATTACTGTACCCAATTGTTATCTTTAAGTTACAACTCAATTCACGCAGTTTTATAGGCTACTTATGTAGGCTAGCCTACATAGCCTATTAATGCTGTCCACTCGATTAATCGCGATTAAAAGTTAATCTAACATAAACGAATATATATATATATATATATATATATATATATATATATATATATATATATATATATATATAATGTGTGTGTGTGTACTCGGCTCGCACCCATTTATGTATGTATGTATATGTAGCCTATATAATGCATATATATATATATATATATATATATTATAAACAAATAATTTTATGTTAGATGCGATTAATAGATTTGACAGCACTAATACTATTTAGGACAACTATGTGAATATGGCTCTAGACACCGATTTTTGAGTGACAATTGAGGCATTTTTAACTAAGATTATGAAGTAGCCTACTTTATTATCTTAGTTAAAAATGCCTCAATTGTCACTCAAATTGGTGTCTAGATCCATATTCACATAGTTGTCCTGTCCCAGGTCTTAAACAGGCTTCCACACAGTTCTGGAGCTCCACCCTCTCTAAAGACTTTAGGAGACTGGAGAGTTTCCAAAACCGAGTTCTACCTCACAGGCCTACAGTCTCCAAGATGTGGACCTCACTGTCCCTGATCTCAATCCTCTCCACTGTACATTTCACCTTGTGTGAGCCCCAAATCAATGGAATATTTGAGCCATACGATCTGCTTTTTGACAACGCGGTGGAGGCGTATTATAAGCAGGACTGGCTGACTGTGATCCTGAACATGGAGAGAGCTTTGCGGAATAAAGGAGCGCTTCGTAAAATCCAGACGCACTGCCGTTTATCCTGCGCGAATCACACCGCTTTTGGGGATTCTTTTCCAGGTTTAGGTGTCCCGATGCCTGGAACCGGAGCCGTGGAGGATTTAGCATTTTTCCAGACGATTCTCAAACGGGCCGACTGTGTGAATGCATGTGAAAGCGAGAAACTGGGACCCCCGACACTTCATAAAGTTAGTGAAACTATAGAGCAGGAGTTCAAGAAGAGGACGCCTTACAATTATCTGCAAGTGGCTTACTTTAAGGTAAAAAAAGAAACAAGCATGAATAAAATGCATGACAAACTTTTTGTAAAAACGCAAAGGAATTTAAAAAGTAAACTGGAATGGAAACAAAATCAGTGCTTCTCATTGGACGAGCTTTTTGTAAACAGAGGACATCGAGTTGTATCATATGCATAAATGTGCATCAGATGTGCATAACTGTGTTCAAAGCGCAGATAGCATTGAATGGTTAAATGTTTGAGAAGCTCATCCACGTTTCCCCAACCCCCCCCCCCCCCCCCCCCCCCCCCCCCCCCCACCCAAACTCACTTCACTGTGCCACGTCTTTAGGTGGAGCCTTGCAGGCTCAAATGCTTCCAGAACTCCTATGAGAGGCTCTAAAATACAACTGAACTGCCTATTAAAATTATGGTTTAAAATGAGATATACAGTCGGGCCAGTGAGCCTCAGACCACTAGGCTTATTGTAAATGCATAGTTCTTGCATTAAAATCATGCTCTCAAAGTTGTACTTTAGTGACCAAATTGTTGCTAGAATATAGCTAAGCATGACAAGCAAAAAAATATAATAATATAATATAAATACATACGTTTTGCATTAAAAAGATCATATTATTACCATAACAATTAGAGTGAGCTGTTAAACTGAAAAGAAAACGATGACTTAGATTTCAACATCCATGGTGATAATGATAATTTTAATATATTTTTTGTCATGCTTAGCTAGCTAGGCTGTATTCTAGGAACAATTTTGTCTCTAAAGTATAACTTGGAAAGCATGAGTGTTTTCTAATCAATATCTGAATATTTTTGTTCTCTTTGTACCTACAGATAAACAAGCTTGACAAGGCAGTGGCAGCAGCAAATACATTTTTCATAGCAAACCCTGAACATGTCGAGATGAAACAGAATTTAGAGTACTACAGGATGATGGCTGGGGTGCATGAGACTGATTTCAAGGACCTGGAGGAGAGACCGCACATGGTACGAGGAATGTTCATTAATCTGAATATATCAGAGATAGAGGATGAAAAGGAAGGTGGATGGATGAATAGATAGATAGATAGATTATAATGCTTTAGTATAATTGACTGTCACTGTAATTGTTTTCAGGCTGAATTTTTAGAAGGCAAGATGCATTACAGTGTGGAGGTTTTTGCCCCAGCCATCGAGCACTTTGAGGCCGCTGTTGAAGAATACTTTAGTGCTTATGAAGATTGCAGAGTTCTCTGCGAAGGAGCATTCGATTATGACGGTGACAGCTACATGGACTACAACGCCGACCTCTTTCAATCTATGACAGGCATGTGGGATTCTGATGCTTCTGATTTTGAGTTAACAACACCAGATTGTGCTTGTTTCTCATGGAAAAGATTCTCTTTGATTTAATAATTCATGTAATTTTGAAATCTCATGATGTTTGAGATTTCAAAGTTTGGAGTTTTTGAATTTCTGTTTCACTAAATGTTTCATAAATATGGATTTTTTAAGTATTCATGTCTATATTTGCTTTGATCACAGATCATTACCTTCACGTTTTGAGCTGCAAACAGAACTGTGTCGTGGAGCTGGCATCCTCCGCCGGAAGAGAGAAGCCGTTTGAAGATTTCCTCCCCTCACACTTTAACTACCTTCAGTTCTCATACTATAACAGTACGATACACTCTTATTCAGCATAATCACATTCAGTACCAGATTTCAGTGTTGTTATTGATTACTAAAAGCAAAAAACTATTAAAAATGGGGAAACACTTACTAAAAGCCTTGATGTATGATGCATTATAAAGGTATTTATATGTACGTTATAATGGATTATATCTTTTCATAAATAATTGTAACCATATTTTCAGATTCCTTGTTACATCAGAAATCTCTTTTTTGTCATGTGTTTAATGCATTTAAAGATGAGTTCAATTATTAGATAAGTATTATAACTGTGGTTACAATTATTCATGAGACAATACAATGCTTTATAAGGTGCATTACAAAGCATAATTAATTAAAGGGATAGTTCACCCAAAAATAAAAATTCTGTCATCATTTACTCACCCTGAAGTTATTTCAAAACTGTATGAATTTCTGTCCTCTGCTGAACACAAAAGATATTTTAAAAAATGTCAGTAATCAAACTGTTGATGGGCGCCATTGACTTCCATAGTATTTTTTTTACCCTATACATTTGGAACAACTTGAGGGTGAACTATCCCTTTAAGGCATTAAAAACACTTTTATAATTACATATAAATGCTTTATTTTTTGGTGTTACCAAAAAAATGTTCAGCACTGAAATAAATATAAAAAAAGTAATATAAAAAATCATTAAATAATGGAAAATTAGAAATCTTGCATTTGCAAATAACTGAAATAAGTTGAAGTACAAAAATTACTAAAACTAAAACTGAAATAAAAAAATAATTAAAGCTACATAGAAATATACAAAAAAATGAAAAAACTAAATGACAAAAATAAAATGACAAAAGTCCTAACAAGCCAAAATTAAAAGGAAAAAAATACAAGCTAATAAATACAATATAATAATTAATAAATAATACAAAAATAACACTGTCAGCTTTAGCATAAATATGAGATTTTTTTTTTTGGAAGATATATTTAAGTACACCAAAGTTTGCATGGCAGTTAGTCGCACTGAGGTAAATGCATCATGTATTATGTATGTAATGTAAAGTTAATTTGAAAGCTTTCTCTCTCAGGTGAGAAATACGAGCAGGCCATCGAGTGTGCTAAAACATTCCTGCTGTTCCACCCTGAGGATGCGGTCATGGCTCAGAACTTGGCGTACTACTCCGCCGTGCTGGGAGACGAAAAAGCCGCCAACATTACAGCCAGAGAGGTACTGTCTGCACTAAGCAATGATGCACAAGCATGCTTTTGATCCACAGCACGTTTATATGTCATGTCGATTGAAAATAAATTATGTTTTTATCAATGGAGTTACATTGTGCAGACTTCACTCACTATGAACAAAACATGGTGTTATTTTTCTTGATGCAGGTTGTCAAGCAGCATATCAAGAGGTCTCTGCTGGAAAAAGAGCTCCTTTACTTCGGCTATGAGATGTTTGGTAAAACTTTTGTTGATCCAGTAAGTGTTAACATGCGTGCAGTGCTGTACTTCTCATATTTATTTGTGTTCAGTGACAAGTTATGATAAAATCTTGCTCTCATTCCATCTCAGGACACATGGACCCCTGAGAATGTCATGCCAAAGAAACTAAGAGACAAACAAAAGTAAGTATATCTTTGAAGTGTTATTATAATTTAAAATAGCTGTTTAAATATATTTTAAAATGTAATTTAGTCTTCAGTGTCACATGATCATGATCATTCTAATATGCTGATTTGCTGCTCAAGAAATATTTCTTATTATTATTATCAATGTTGAAAACAGTCGTGCTGCTTAATATTTTTGTGGAAACCATGACACGTTTTATTCCGGATTCTTTTGTGAATATAAAGTTCAACATCATTTGAAAACAGAAGTTTATTTATTTGAAACAGAAGTAATTATACCTTAGCTGTTGCATGAAAGTTCAACTGACCTGACGTTGGTTTCCTCTCGTGCTCGCAGGGCGGACAGAGAAACGGCCGCGAGGATTACAGAGGAGATTGGGAACCTGATGAAAGAGATCGAGACACTTGTGGAAGAGAAGACTAAAGAATCATCAGACATTTCCATTATAGTAAAAGACGGTAAGATGTAGTGATAAACAAGTCACATGACCAATTCCTCCACTTTTACAAGCACATCTTAAATCAGTGACGTAAAACTGCTGCTATTTCAGATATCAAACCAGCACCTACTCCAGAAACTGACAAGAAACTCCCGTTTGGTGACATCAGGGTTAGCATGACATCCACGGCCCTGAACGGCTCACAGCGAGTCGTCCTGGATGGCGTAACCACGTCTGATGAGTGTCAGGAACTTCATCGCCTCTCTGGTGTACGTTTACACTTTTCTTGTGATTTTCCCAAAAGAGTGAACAAAGATGTTTGTTTGCTGCAATCAACCAAATATTTCTCTCTTTTTATATTGCTTAAATGAAATCTCGCAGGCAGCAGCTCTTCAAGATGGTTTTAAAGCAACACCGTCCCCTCATTCAGCGAGTGAGATGTTTCAGGACATCACAGTTCTCAAAGCTCTGCAGGTGAGACATATTTTAATACAGAAGTATAAAAAATCATCTTGAATTCAGTGAATTTACTAATAATAAGAAACTAATAATGGCAGTGTGTTCTAATCAGTGTGATAAAGCAACACTTGCACTTGCAACACTTGGTCACTTTTTGTTGGGCTTGATTTAAAAGTTTGGGTTCGGTTTGACTTTTTACATTTTCAAATTTCTTATGTTCGCCAAGGCTGTATTTATTTGATCAAAAATACAGTAAAAACAGTAATATTGTTAAATATTATTACAATTCAAAATAGTTGTTTTCTATTTGAATATATTTTAAAATGAAATGTATTCCTCCTGAATTTTCAGCATCATTACTCCAGTCTTCAGTGTCACATGATCCTCCAGAAATCATTCTGCTAATTTACTGTTCAAGAAACGTTTCTCGTTATTAATGTTGAAAACCGTTAATTTGTGGAAAATGTAAAACATTTTCTTCAGGACATTTACAGTCACTTTAGATCAATTTAATGCATCCTTGCTTAATAAAAAAAAGTATCATTCTGACCTCAAACCATTTTGAGCCATCATTCTGACCATTTTGTTTTAAAACAAAATCAAACATTTAAAAAAATAGCTTGAGGTATGGAGCTGATTTTAGATTATGCAGACTCTGTATTGTAAATAAAAGTGTGATACTCTTTCAGGTAAGTTGCATTTTAATTCATCATTAAATGTTTAATTGTTTCTGTTTTTTGTCTCAAACCTTGGCCAGGAGGGTCTAGTCCCCTTGAAGGGTGCTCATTTGTTTTTCGATCTCAATGAGAAAGTCCATAAGGGTTTGGAAACCTACTTTGGTCTGGAATCACCCCTTTATTACTCCAGCTCAAACCTGGTTTGCCGATCCACCATTGGTAAACTGACTTTTTAAGAAAAATATACATTATTTTTGCATCTAGAACACAGACCTATTTAGTTCTTAAGCAAGCATATGTTGGTCTCTCTTTCTATCCAGAGAAACAGGAAGACCGGGCGGACTGTCAGCTCATCTCTGAGCTCAACGCGTGTATCAGAGAGCCGTCGGCATACAACGATCAAGGCTACAGGTTTGCCACTTGAGGAACCAGTAAAGCATTATGGTTATTTAGTTGATAATGTTTTCACTAATACATACTGTTTTGCTTTGTAGTGCCATTTTGTACCTCAATGATGACTTCGAAGGGGGAGATTTTATCTTCACCGAGCCAGACGCCAAAACAATCTCTGTAAGATCTCTAAATGTTTTGCATAATTTGCATTCTAACTAGTGAGCTGTGTAGGGGACTCACTAACTAACTAACTAAAAGAAGTGACTACAAACATATCTATATTTTTCAGTAGTGTGATAGCTCAGCTGCTAAAAATAGTGTAGCTTTAACCAAGCACTTAATCCTGGAATATAGTGTGAGCTTTTCCTCTCAAACAGCATTGGGAAGTCTGATTCATTTTAGCAAATCAGTTTGTTCAAACAGTTCATTTCAATTAACCAATTTAAAAATAAAATGGTTTATTTAGTGTTTACTTTTTTGCATTACATTAAATAAATACTACTATTTTTTCCTGTGTTTTTGATTAATTTATAAAAAGTTGTATATACTTTAAATCATTCTGAGTACACTCACCTAAAGGATTATTAGGAACACCTGTTCAATTTCTCATTAATGCAATTATCTAATCAACCAATCACATGGCAGTTGCTTCAATGCATTTAGGGGTGTGGTCCTGGTCAAGACAATCTCCTGAACTCCAAACTGAATGTCAGAATGGGAAAGAAAGGTGATTTAAGCAATTTTGAGCGTGGCATGGTTGTTGGTGCCAGACGGGCCGGTCTGAGTATTTCACAATCTGCTCAGTTACTGGGATTTTCACGCACAACTATTCTAGGGTTTACAAAGAATGGTGTGAAAAGGGAAAAACATCCAGTATGCGGCAGTGCTGTGGGCGAAAACGCCTTGTTGATGCTAGAGGTCAGAGGAGAATGGGCCGACTGATTCAAGCTGATAGAAGAGCAACTTTGACTGAAATAACCACTCGTTACAACCGAGGTATGCAGCAAAGCATTTGTGAAGCCACAACACGCATAACCTTGAGGCGGATGGGCTACAACAGCAGAAGACCCCACCGGGTACCACTCATCTCCACTACAAATAGGAAAAGGAGGATACAATTTGCAAGAGCTCACCAAAATTGGACAGTTGAAGACTGGAAAAATGTTGCCTGGTCTGGTGAGTCTCGATTTCTGTTGAGACATTCAGATGGTAGAGTCAGAATTTGGTGTAAACAGAATGAGAATCCATCATGCCTTGTTACCACTGTGCAGGCTGGTGGTGATGGTGTAATGGTGTGGGGGATGTTTTCTTGGCACACTTTAGGCCCCTTAGTGCCAACTGGGCATCGTTTAAATGCCACGGCCTACCTGAGCATTGTTTCTGACCATGTCCCTTTATGGCCACCATGTACCCATCCTCTGATGGCTACTTCCAGCAGGATAATGCACCATGTCACAAAGCTCGAATCATTTCAAATTGGTTTCTTGAACATGACAATGAGTTCACTGTACTAAAATGGCCCCCACAGTCACCAGATCTCAACCCAATAGAGCATCTTTGGGATGTGGTGGAACAGGAGCTTCGTGCCCTGGATGTGCATCCCACAAATCTCCATCAACTACAAGAAGCTATCCTATCAATATGGGCCAACATTTCTAAAGAATGCTTTCAGCACCTTGTTGAATCAATGCCACGTAGAATTGAGGCAGTTCTGAAGGGAAAGCGGGTCAAACACAGTATGAGTATGGTGTTCCTAATAATCCTTTAGGTGAGTGTATATTGTAGCTACCCCAGCAACGCTTAGTGAGTCAATTCTGAGTTCTTAGAGTTAATCTATGAAGTAGCATGCTCTACTAAATGTCCATAAAATTTGCTGTTGTGGCATGAATTTTCTAGAACGGATATTATTTCACTCTACCATCTCTTCAGGCAGTGGTGAAGCCTCAGTGTGGCAGAGTCGTGGGATTCAGAGCTGGACAGGAGAACCTTCATGGAGTCACCGCAGTAACCAAAGGCCAGAGGTGTGCTCTAGTGCTTCAGTTCACCCTGGATCCTCAGCACAACGAGAAGGCAAGTAGAACTCTCAGTGCACTTTTGTGAATGGTAAAATAGGAAACACTGTGTGTTTCACGGGGTCTGTTCCAGTGTTGTTATTGTAAGCTAAAACTATTGAAATATTTTTTGTTAATTGAAAAAAGTACACAAAAATAAAAGAAACCAATACTTTTATCCAGCAAGGATGCATAAAATTGATTAAAAGTTACAGTAACGACATTTATAATGTTACCAAAAAAAAGTTTCTAACCTTGCATTTTGTTGGGTCAAATCCACAGGAGCGTTTACAGGCTGAAGAGCTTCTGAAGAAACTTTCCGCCCCAGTTGAAGCTGACGTCCAGAAAACAGGAACGGACACTAAAGAGAAACCCGCTGAAAATGATGGAACAATTCCTGCTAAAACAACAGAGCAAGACACAGTAAAGACAAGCACGCCTGCAGAACAACCCAGCAAAGCTACTGAAGACAACAAAACTGATGGCAAAGTGGTCAAGAAAAGCGAAAAACCAAAGGCCAAAGCATCAAAAAAGCCAACTAAAACAGAAACCCAAACAAAAGCTACAGCAGACAAAACAAAGAGCAAAAAGTCAGACAAAACAAAAACTACAACGGCAGGAAAAAAGAAATCAAAAACAGCCAACAAGACAAAACCTGTAACGTCAGATGAAAAAGAGAAACAACTTGGCAAGAAAACAGGCAAAGCAACTGTTAAAAATACTGCAAATGATGAGAAAACAAAGCCGAAGATCACAGAACCTAAATACTCTACAGCTGAAAAACACACTGATGAGTTGTGAGCCTCAGAAGATGTTCTCTGTCTTATTCATTAGGGTTTTTTTTTATCAGTGATGGAGCAGTGCTGATGGATCAGTTTTTTAACATTTTTCTAAAACTTTAGAAATCAAAGGCATATCAGAGGAGTGCAGTGTGGGTGACAATCAAGTTGAGTGTTGTATTTTCTGTTTTGCCTGAATTGTATTTAAATCTATCCTTGTCTCAAGAACCGAAATACAATAGTAACATTTCATACTCCTGGAAAGAGTATGGCAGCTTTCAGAGATCACAATTACCACTTTGCATTCCCATAATAATTCCTGAATAAAAGCAACATGTTTTTTTAAATTATAACACTGCAAAACATTTTTTTTTTTTTTTTTGAGAAGTGATTGACTATGCAAAACTTGCAGGTACAATAATAAGGTGTTGTGGGATGTTGCTAATGCAGTTGTTGTTCTGGGCAAGTAAAATATTCCCTGGAAATGGCTCAGGGCCCGGTTCCCCGATAACGCTCACTCTTAGCGCGCTAAGAAGACTCAAAAAGATATATCTTACCGAAGTTGTTTATGTTCCTAAGTGTGTTCCCCGAAGTGTCCCTTAGGAAGCTTCTTAACACGCTCCTCTTACGTTCGACGTTACAGAGGCGCTGTCCCGAGTGAAGGTGCTGAACTAGTTGGCATCGATTGCTCAGGAATCGATTTTGCACTTCACGCGAAGGTGCATTACGGCGTTAAGAAAGACAACACGTTCTATGCAAATGAAACATTTCTCAAATTATTAGAGTAACATTTATTTAACATAGTTTAAGTTATCAGTAAAATATAGACTATTAATTAAATTATCAAATTGTCAGTAATATATTCACACGAACCGGGTATCCCTCGCTAGTCAGCCATCCTCCTTATCCCGTTGTGCCACTCTGCCGCTTCTTGACATGGATTTAACGACTTCTAAAAATTATGACATGACTAACGGCTCCGCGGCCGGCGCCGTCTTTAATTCAAAACAAGGACACGTTGGATCGCTGCCATAGATGGTCGCTTACTGGACACCACCATGCATACCCATTTATAGATCTTAGGCCCCATCCACACTACTGCGTTTTAGTTTAGAAACGGAGAATTAAAACGAATACGATCTCCGTCCACACCAGCGTTTTAGCTGCGTATTAGAACTGATCTCCGTCCACATTAAAACGACTGAAAACGCGGATCACGTCACCATTCACCTACACTGGGCATGCGCGTGCCGGTGTAAACAGGAATCAGATTGACTATTCCTCAGATTTCGCTGAGGTTGATAAGTGCCGATCTGGACTTTCAAAAGTTTTCGCACCATTCTTCAGGAACTACAACTTCATTGATAAAATTATCCCACCATGCGCTGGTTCTTCCCGGCTGAACCCAAAACCGACGCTCCATGTACGGTCGATTCCGCCGCTGCACATGGGAACTGTCACAGATCGCTGGAATAATAGCTTGCCTCCGGCGCATGTAGGCAGTTATAGCATTGTGAAATGCAGAATTTACTTGCACTAACGTAACTGGTAGTCCAGGCTGTTGTTGTATGTTTTCTTCCGTTGTATGACATCCAATCAGAGCCGAGCGTGAGCCTCTGCATCATCGTTTCTAAAGTCCTCCGTTTTGACCCGTCTACACTAAAACGCCCTCCGGAGATTCAAAACGCAAAACGGGGTCGCAGCGTTTCTAAACTTCTCCGTTTTAGGTCTTCTTTTTTGCCGTTTTAGTGTGGACGGGAGGTGCAAACGTAGCAAAAGGTCTGCGTTTCTAAACTAAAACGTAGTAGTGTGGATGGGGCCTTAGCCATTTAGAGTCAAATTGTTTGCCAGACTCATGTCCAAAAGCCACGCAAGACAGGACAGATAAAAACAAACAAAGCAAACAAACAAATAAGACAAAAAGCACAAAAAAAGAGAAAAGATAAATACAGGAATTAAAATACAGACATTTCAGCCAATGCACTCTCAGTCTGGATGTGTACCTGGAGCAGCTCACTAAGGGATTTGAGAGTGTCACCATGATACTGTTGGTAGACTCATCCAGACGTTGCATAAACTTAAACACTTTAAATTTCTTAAAAGTGCTTTCAGTGTGATTACTCCTACAGATACAAACATCTGACTAGCACTCCATCCCCTGGGAACCTTGAGTAAAATTCTCATTGCATCATTGAAGGCAACTTTTAACTTCTCCATGCTGGATTTTTTTGTAAGAAGACCACAGATGGGCAGTATAGAGTGGTGTAGAGAAAGCTTTGAACAGAGCCACTTTAACAGTACAAGGGGGGCAGATTTACAGTTATTTAAGGACCTCACCTCCTTCCAAAAGTCAGTGATAATGTTGCTCATCATTTTACTGGCCATAGAGTCAGCCCTCATGGCTTGCTCATTTCTAGATATAAAACGAACAGCATACTTATCTGGCATTGGCAAGCTTTTTATTCTCAAGCTCAGGGCCTTGCCTAGGTCTCCCAGCCTGGGCCCAAAGCTTGTAAGCTTCCCGAGCTTCAGTGTGATTATATGGAGCTACATGATCATTCCATCCTGGTCTAATATTATAGGCCCTGTTTCTCCTGTGTTTCTGAAGAGGTTTACCACCCTCAAACAGAGCAGCCACAACATCATCATACATGGCACATAGATTACTCTTATGCTCCTCAATCTGACAGTTCACATCCTTACACATAATAGCTTCTCTGGGCAGATAAACATTACTTAGATATTGCTCTGTGTAAGTATAATAAGCCAATATATCCTCTTCAGAAAGAGTTGACCAGTCTAATTTAGTACTCACATTACCACTGATAGCATTGTTGTTTCTGGGTGTAGATGGTAATTCTTCAATGTTAATTGTGAGGGCCAAAGGTTTATGGTCTGTTATTGTGACCCCATACTTAATATCCATATTCTCTTTGGCTTCATGCCCATGAGCTGTACTAAAACAATGGTCAAGCCATGATGTTGAATGCCAGGCTTCACTTATGTATGTATAACAACAGTACTCTACTTGATAGAGTGAAGTTCTTATTTTCACTGAAGCAGGTCAAGTGCTTAGCAAATAATGAGTTGCTGTCATTGATATCAGCATTCATATGCCCAACAACATATACACTGGAGATGCTATTGTCTTGAATAAAAACATTTATAAAAGCCAGTCTATTGAGATATTCAACCTCATTCTCACTAGACTCATGGAGTATAAAATTATTACATTTATGAGTATATTGTATACCAATACACCAGTCAACATCAAGCCTGACCGGCTATATTAGTTGTGATACCAAATAAAGTCAACTTCAAAAATAGGCCTGTATCCATTGCGAACATATTTTATTATTAGTCTTAAAATGTCCATAACATAAAATCATTGTTGAGCCACAACATTGTCAAAATACCATAGTTTGACTTGTACTGCGCTGATTTCTGCTGCACAGTGGCGGCGACTAGCGTCTTGAGCTCAAACAACGCTAAGAGAGAGCTTACGAATGGTCCAGACCAACCTTACGAAAGTGTGACTTACAGAAGATATACTTAACGTAGGAGGAACGTGTCGGGAATCGTGCCATAAGGTTAAGAGAGAGGTTAAGGAATAGGTTAAGAACTACTTAGCGATAAGAACGTTTTGGGGAACCGGGCCCAGGTTTCTTCTTTAATGTGATAACGTGATTTTTTTTCCACTTGTTTTATCATCTGCCAAGCAAAAAATCCCCCTCTTCAAAAAGCCACACAATTTCAGGTATTACTCAGCCATAACTTCAGTTTTCTTCATAGGATATTAAAGTGAGTTTTGAATGCATATGAATATTTCATGAATATGCACTGATGTAACACTGCACTAGGTGGCAGCAAAGAGCTAAGGGACTGTTCCGTGTGTTTTCTGTAATGATTCTCCAAGTATGTTCCCTCAGTAACACAAGGCAGTTTGTACTGGTTTGAGGCATTTTTATATAAAACAGTAATCCTGAAATGGCACAATGGCTATTTCACAATACTTATTCTTTCACTTTTTCCTTCACTATGTTTCTTCTTCATGCTCGGTCCACCCAAAGCAATTTTCTGGACAAGTGCATTGGCAATTATATTCAAGAGATGTCTTTAGGGCACCTACAATTACTCCTTAACAAAGAGTGTCCTCTTCCATCTGCTTGACAAAGTCATTTACTGCTGCAAATAGATTAGAATGAAACCCTTTTATCAACTTATCGCACCATATGGATTTTGCATGTGATTAGATCTAGACCCACACAACCATGATGCAAAGAAAGACGACTACTCTCTCATTCAAATATCATCAGACTAATGACTTAACTGCATAATTATCAGACATCATTAGACAACCTATGCATCAAAAATACTTTTTATATCTGACAAAGACTAAATAAATAATATCAATACTATAATATTGTCACCTACTGCAGAAGAACTGAGGAAAATAACCACCAAGATCACAATAAGCTATTAGCGATATTGGCAATAAGGTATTTCCATGTGAATCAAGTGAGTCGATCATGGTGTTGGAGTGGTCAGTCATTTACTTATGTGAAATCTTTAGTGTCTGTTAGCTTTCATCATCTCTTTAAAGTTAACAAAATTTCCTTTTAGCATTAAGCTTTCAGCATTTCAAATTTACAGCCTTTCGCTTTGAGTAAAACAATTAAAAATATTGATGATCTTGACTCGTATCTAATTTTTGTGTGTAATAAAAACCTCTCTGAAATGATCTCCTTCCACCTAAATGGCAATAGCAATCAAATCATGGTTCATAGCTAAACAAATCTTACTAGGATGTTATGTACAGGGCCATTTGTTTTTTGCACATATTTAGCATTTCCATCCTAACCAGTAACCAATATTCAAGTTTTGTGGTAAGGAATTGGAGAGTAAACCAAACCCCATTGTTTTGATGGTTTACTCATAATATTTTTTGAGGAAATACACCATTCTTGCAGATCACCACAGTCATTAGCATCTTAAAAGCGTAGAAAAAAAAAAAAACATGCAAAAACCAGCCTGGTTTTAGCTGGCCTTCTAGCCTGGTCATATAGCTGGTTTAGCAAGCTGGTTTTAAAGGGGTTTTGACCACTTCTTTAGCTAGTTAAGCTGGGGGACCAGCTTGACCAACCAGCTAGAAACAGCTGAACACCAGCTAGAGCAGGGAGATCAGCTTGAGCAGCCTAAACCAGCTACATCCAGCTTAAACCAACTAAGACCAACCAATTAACATAGGCTGGTTTTAGCTATTTTGGAGTAAGGCCTGAGTTCTTATATAATGTGCAATGCACAATGTTTTACAGCATGAGTGCAACTGTTACAATTCATTCTAATGTGGTTGCATTCTATGCAATTGCTCTTGCATATTAGGCCACAGCTTGCAAAGAGGCATTGAATAGTCCACCTGGAGTGTGCTGGCAGCTGAATAGTTGAGGTGAATGTGAAAGGTGACCTGTGGCAGCTGCAATGAGACCCCATCATGTCCCTTTACCTCCCCTTGTTAGTGGTACAAACAGTTCCTCTTGTGTACCTCCCACTGCTGAGGAGTGGGCAGAACTAGCCATGAGCAGAATGCAGGGACCGATGGGGACAATGGTCTATTTTCACTTTAGATGTCTGTAACACCAATGATATTAGTGTCAGTATAAGTTTTATGGTAGAAAACTTCATACTGTTGTGTATTTCAGTTAGCAGCTCTCCATTGGAACAGATATATGGTTTCTGGTCTGAAATGGTTTAGGGGGATGACCATCCATTTAGGATGCACCGATGACCTAGGTCGAGATGGGTTTTGTAACATGATACAATGCAGCGCCAGGCTGAACTGTTTTTTTGCCAGTTTCAGCCCGAAACAGTTATAATTTTCACGTCCTGCACCACGTTGTTTAAATAGCAAATGCATTTGTGCCCATGTGCGTGCTGGTCTGAAAACGAGATGTGTTCAGGCGCATTGTTGGAGCGTTGCTATTTTGAGGCAAATGAAATAGACTGCGCCATTTATCAACTGAAACCTGGTCTGAAGGCGCAATATTTTTATTTTTTTATTTAAAGAGAGTGTTAGTAATGTGCACCTATAGGCGGGTCCACAACGCACCTACACTTTGTCCCATGATGGTCTGCTTGCGCGCTTTAACCTGTCACATGAGCAGATCCGTTTCCTCGCTAGAGAAGCATTCAGTTCCCTTTCGAACGGTCACTTCGTATTGCGTAGCTATACGCAGTGGGGAAACTCCTTTTCCTCGATTTACTGAAGCCTTTATGTAAAGCGCATTTGCAGCTGCACAGCTAGAACATGAGCGTCTGGCTCGCTCATAGGCTGCGCTGCGGCAACTGCACATCCAATGGCGCGGGCGCCTCTGACGTGCGACCAATGAGATTACTCTGCGTCATACACGTCAGAGCCCGCCAAGGGGGCGTGACCTCAGTCTATAATAGTCCCCGAATTCGCCATTATAGCAGATTTTACTCCTTCAGCGACAAACTTCATGTCTCTGACCATTTATTGAGTCTTCGCCGTCGAACAAGCCTTCAGCCTGAGCGAGCTACAGTTCAGCAGACGACACTATTCATCGTGTTTCTCCTGACGCCGTCTCTCCTGTGGCTATCCGGCGATATCCTTTTCACCACAATTGTATATTAGTGTGTATTATTTGTTACGAGCGTTGTTTCAAATGCCTCGTGTCAATACCTGCGCCACGTGCGGATGCAAGCTGCACGAGGCGGACCAACACGCTAAATGCATTCCATGCCTGGGACTCCACCATGCTGAGAATGCACTGTCTGCCGGCGGATGTGCGGCCTGCGAGAGCATGCCTATCTCCGTGCTGCGATCTCGGCTAGCCCTCTCCCGTGACGGTGATGCCGCCCTTCCCGCGCTTCCTTTTCCGGCCCTACTTCAACCGAGGAAGAAGAAGCGCCGCAGCCAACGGCATCCGGAGAGCATGGATGTTAGTGAACGCACGCCGGCCACGTCCCCGCGTGCCTCACTCTCTCCAGCCCGTTCATCTCCGGTCCTGTTCGAGGGAGATCTGCGCCCCCCCCACGTGGCGGGCCTTGTCTCCTTCGGTGGGCCTAGCGAGCACGACGACAGCCTGCCTATCGCCGCGTCTGAGGAAGAATGGCCGGGCTCTTTCGACCCCGTCATGGCTTCCCAGCCGACGCCCAACGCCTCAGCTACCAGGACTAACTCCGACGCGGAAATGCTTCGGATCCTGACGCAGGCCGTAGCGGACCTCGAGCTCGAGTGGGCCGCGCCCGCTGAACCCCCTCGAAGTCGGCTGGACGGCTGGTTTCTGCCAGGGCACCAACAGGCCCCTCGCCACAAACCAGCGCCATTTTTTCCTGAGGTACACGAGGAGCTTACCAAGGCCTGGCGCTCTCCTTATTCTACACGAGGCCCCGCAGTTTACGCGACGCTCTCCTCCGTGGACGGAGCAGCGGGAAAAGGCTATGAGTCGTTGCCGCCCCTCGAAGAGGCGTTGGCCGCTCATCTTTGCCCGAACACAGCTGCTAGCTGGCGAACTAGAGCTGTTCATCCCAACAAGCCGTGCCGTAGCACTTCAGCCCTTGCTGGACGCGCGTATTCCGCCTCCGGTCAGGCTGCATCGGCCCTGCACACGATGGCCGTGCTGCAGGTTTACCAGGCCAAACTCCTCCGGTCTATGGACGAGGCTGGCCCGGACCCTGAGGCTTTTCGGGACCTGCGGAGCGCCACGGACCTGGCCTTGAGAGCTACCAAGGCCACAGCGCAGGCTATCGGGAGGAACATGGCGAGTTTGGTCGTGCTCGAGCGCCACCTCTGGCTTACCCTCACTGACATTAAGGACGCGGAGAGAACGAAGTTCCTCGACGCCCCAGTATCCAGCACCGGCCTCTTTGGCCCGGCGGTGACGGGGTTCTCGGAGAGATACACCGAGGCACAGAAAGCGTCCCAGGCCATGCGTCACTTCCTGCCAAAACGTTCTAGCTCGGCGTCGAGTGCTCACAAGCTAGCCCCGTCGACGCCTCGGCAAGCAAAGCCCGCGAAACAGGCCTCTCAGCCCCGCCCTGCGGCTGAAGCCCAGCGCCAGCCGAGAGCAACCAAGCGCTTCCCGCTTCCTCGACGCCAAGGCCCCAGACCAAGCGCCGCGCCTCACACAGCGCCGCCTAAGTCGTCCTAGCATGCAAGAGGAAGAGAGAGGGCACGGGTCCCGCACTAGCCGGACCACCCTCAAAGAAGTCAACAAAACTTCCCACAGCCCCCTGTTCAGTTCAGGCGGCTGGGGATTTTATTACTGCAAACAGGCCCGCAACAGTAAGCGCGTTCTTGCAAACAAACGCCGTTTTCACGGCGACCCAAATAAAGCACAAAAAGAGTATGTTTCACAAACACAACACGTGGGTTCACGGTCCCCCTTCACCAGGCGGCCCCTCCCCCGTTGTAATACTGCCTTCCCTACACGCAAATGCTTGTACAGTCAGTCCAATACTCAATGTGTGCACAAATCACAATATAAGGGTATCAGGTCCCCCTTCACTAGGTGGCCCCTCCCCTGTTGTATCACTGACTTCCCCACACGCGAATGCCTGTACAGTCAGTCCAATATTCAATGTATGCACAAATCACAATATAAGGGTATCAGGTCCCCTTACATTAGGCGACCAGCCCCAATCTGTGTGTCAAGCCCTAGCCACACGGGTTCTAGCCTGGCAAGCTATCCCCGGTGTGTCGAGTTGGGTCATAAACACTATACAGCGAGGTTACTCGCTCCAATTCGCTCGCAGACCCCCAAAATTTCAGGCGGTTCTCGAGACTTCGGTGAGAAGCAGCGTGAGTCACGTGCTTCGCACCGAAGTACAGAATCTATTAGCAAAAGGGGCGATAGAACTAGTCCCCCCCGCGCTAAAACAGATGGGTTTTTACAGCCGCTATTTTCTGGTTCCGAAAAAAGACGGCGGTCTCAGACCCATTCTAGATTTGAGACATTTGAACAAAGCTCTCATGAGACGGCCGTTCAAAATGTTAACTATCAAACATATCCTCGCGCAAGTGCGCCCGGGGGATTGGTTTGTCACAATGGATCTGAAAGATGCTTACTTTCACATTCAAATAAACCCTCGTCACAGGCCATTCTTGAGATTCGCCTTCGAGGGCCAAGCTTATCAATACACCGTTCTGCCGTTCGGTCTATCGTTGGCGCCCCGTACATTCACGAAGTGTGTGGATGCAGCGCTTTCTCCTCTGAGACATCAGGGAGTGCGTGTGTTAAATTATCTCGACGACTGGCTGGTGCTGGCACAGTCGAGAATCGAGCTATTAACACACAGGGATTTGATTCTCGGCCATCTAAAATGCCTGGGTTTCACAATCAATGTTTCAAAAAGCAAACTAACCCCCAGCCAGAGCGTGATTTTTCTGGGCACAGTGCTGAACTCGAGAGCTATGACAGCGCGTCTCACACCAGAGCGCGCGCTCTCAGTGCGAGCGCTTGCAGGCACTTTCAGAGCGCGCGAGCACGCGCCGCTGAAAAAATTTCAGAAACTGCTCGGTCTCATGGCAGCAGCATCGCCAGTACTCCGCTTGGGATTACTGCGCATGCGCCCGCTGCAGCATTGGCTGAAGCGCCGTGTGCCAACTCACGCATGGCAGTCGGGCAAACTGCGCATCGTGGTAAATCACGGTTGTTTAAGAACCCTGATTCCCTGGCGGGCTCAGAGCTGGTACAACGAGGGGGTGACAATGGGAACAATTTCCAGGAGGAAAGTGGTTCTTACAGATGCGTCCAACCTGGGTTGGGGAGCGCTGCACGAGGGCATGCCTGCATCCGGCCTCTGGTCGAGCACGGAGCAGAGCTTACATATCAACTGTCTGGAGATGAAAGCAGTTGCATTGGCCCTGATGGCGTTTCTGTCGAACCTCAGAGGTCACCATGTTTTAGTCCGCACAGACAATATGTCAGTGGTGGCCTACATAAATCGCCAGGGGGGCATCAGGTCTGGAAACCTGCATGCGATGGCGAGAGACCTCCTCTTATGGGCACAAACCAACCTGAGCTCTCTGAGAGCAGCGCATATACCGGGCGTCCAGAATGTGGGCGCGGATATGCTTTCACGGGGCAACACTCCCCTCGGCGAGTGGTCCCTGAACCCACAGACGGTCAGTCTGATATGGCAGGTGTTTGGCGAGGCCGAAATCGACCTGTTCGCCTCGAGAATCAACACCCACTGCAAGTGGTTCTTCTCGAAGGACAGGGACGCGCTGGCCCATGTCTGGCCCAACCGTCCCCTCTATGCCTTTCCCCCCGTCTCGATGATCCCACAGGTCATCAAACGGGTCAGAGAGAGCGGGTGCCCAGTCCTTCTGGTGGCCCCTCTCTGGAAAACCAGACCGTGGTTCCCGGAACTGGTTCAGTTATCGGACACAATCCCATGGCCTGTCCCACTGAGGAAAGACCTCCTCACACAGGCGAACGGGACACTGTGGCATCCGAGACCCGATTTATGGGCCCTCCATGTGTGGCCCCTCAACGGGTACCCAAAGACCTTCCTGAGAAGGTTTTAAGCACTATATCTGAAGCCAGGGCCCCGTCGACTCGGCGCCTCTATGCTTCAAAATGGTCAGGTTTTTCCAGCTGGTGCTCGAAAAATCAGGCTGACCCAGGGTCATGTGAGATATCTGTGGTTCTCTCATTCCTACAGGAGCTGCTGGATGCGGGTCGCTCCCCGTCCACGCTCAAAGTGTATGTGGCAGCCATAGCAGCACATCATGTTCTGGTGGCAGGCCAGTCACTGGGAAGAAACGACTTGGTCGTGAGATTCCTTAAAGGTGCTAGGAGGATGAACCCCTCCAGACCTCCATCTGTGCCGTCCTGGGACCTCTCCATGGTCCTGAGGGCTCTGAAAGGTCCGCCTTTCGAACCGCTCCAATCGGTTGATCTAAAACCCCTCTCGCTGAAGACTGCTCTCCTTATGGCTTTGGCATCTATCAAGCGAGTGGGAGATCTGCAGGCGCTCTCTGTGAGCCCTGCATGTTTGGAGTGGGGTCCGGATGACTCCAGAGTCGTCCTCAAGCCCAGACATGGTTACGTCCCTAAAGTGCTCTCAACACCGTTCAGAGCACAGGTGGTGACGTTATCAGCCCTCCCTCCTTCTGCAGAGGATGGAGAGGTTAATCTTCTCTGCCCTGTCAGAGCGCTGAGAATCTATCTGGAGCGTTCTGCGTCTTTTAGGCAATCAGAACAGCTTTTTGTCTGCTTTGGTGGTAGATCCAAGGGGGATCCAGTCACTAAGCAAAGACTGTCTAGATGGATAGTGGATGCTATTTCTATGGCTTATACCGCAGTAGGTCAAGTTTGCCCTATAGGCGTCAAGGCCCATTCGACCAGAGGTATGGCCTCGTCATGGGCTTGGTCATCTGGCATTCCCATAAGTGATATTTGTGATGCGGCCGGCTGGTCCTCGCCTTCCACATTTATGACTTTTTATAATATGGAAGTGCCTTCCCTGCAGGCGAAGGTGCTTTCGGTATGATTAAGGCCCGTCTGTGGCCGGTCTTGTCATATATTACTGTGCACAATCACATTCACATATATATATATATAAACCCGCTGTTGCTGGTTATAATTACATATATAAAACCCGCTTTTGGCCGGTTATATGATATAAAACCCGCTTTTGCCGGTTATATTCCATACATATATAAAACCCGCTTTGGCCGGTTATAATTTCATGTATAAACCCACTTGTCTGGGTATACGTTCATATACTAATAACCCCGACAGTGTCTGGGTTCGTTGGTGTAGTATGTTGGGTTATTCTAACTGATGCGTACTATTTAGACCGGACGGTGTCTGGTCTATTTATGCATAATGGTGCGGTTATGGCTTGTTCTGTATGCTCAGGGGCCTGAGTTGCAGTGGCAGCCAGTTACTCAGTGCGGCGTTTTGCATGGCGTCCCCACTGCGTATAGCTACGCAATACGAAGTGACCGTTCGAAAGGGAACTACTCGGTTACTCACGTAACCTCAGTTCCCTGAGTTAGGGAACGAGTATTGCGTAGCCGGCCGCACTATGGTAACATGGCAAGTTGTCGCTTCAGTCGTTAAACCTGCTATAATGGCGAATTCGGGGACTATTATAGACTGAGGTCACGCCCCCTTGGCGGGCTCTGACGTGTATGACGCAGAGTAATCTCATTGGTCGCACGTCAGAGGCGCCCGCGCCATTGGATGTGCAGTTGCCGCAGCGCAGCCTATGAGCGAGCCAGACGCTCATGTTCTAGCTGTGCAGCTGCAAATGCGCTTTACATAAAGGCTTCAGTAAATCGAGGAAAAGGAGTTTCCCCACTGCGTATAGCTACGCAATACTCGTTCCCTAACTCAGGGAACTGAGGTTACGTGAGTAACCGAGTAGTTTTTCCGCTTGCAAATTTCACCATGTAAATAGCAATCCGCCAACTGGCTTTTAAAGGGAATGGGAGATGAGACTCTGATTGGTTTATTGCACGTTACGCCCAAAAACACACCTATTACATTAGGAGAATATAGGAACAACCTTTTTATACCATGCGCTGTGCGCGCCGACCATTTTTCCCGTCGTTTAAACTAGTGCCGTGAGCTTTAGACCATGCGCTTAGATTGTTAAAATAGGGCCCGATAATTGGTTTGTTGTTGCCACTGACTAACTAAATCAGTTTGGACCAGCTATAGACAAGTTACCATGTTTTAAAGAACAACTATCACCTTAAACTGCATGGTGTTAGTTGGATTTTCAAACATGTAAAAGGTAGTATCTGCTAATATAATGCAGAACTTATTTGATTTCAGCTATAAAATAACACTTATCATTTTCATTTAATTTACATTGATGTACTAAAATGACTAAAACTGTATTTTTTTATTTTTATATAAAATATATATAGACATTGCATATATATATATATATATATATATATATATATATATATATATATATAGACCCCTTGCACATAGGGTATGGTAAGATGATGTTGGTAGTCTTGTGTAACAGCTTTTGTTGGCAGCGACTGAAGACACTATGGGAAGCCACCCTGAAATTGGCAAAAAGGCTAGCCATTAGTAATGATCACACACGCTCATGCATTCATGTTTTGAAATATCTTTGATTTCACATACATTAGGAGTTTACAGTATTGTGATTGCTGGGTGTTCAGATGCTTGGTGCAGACCTTTACTGTTACCACACATCCATTGTCTTTTGTTTGAGCTGATGATATGTAAAACAAATGCAAAATAATTCAGAGTTCCATGGTAATGACTTTGGAAGCACTTTCTGTAGTCTTGCCTCTTTTCTTTTGTCATTTACACACCCCACACGTGTCCATCTGACCTTTACATGAGGACATTGACTTTGTGTGCATAAGGGCTGGGGTCAATTAGCATTGTTGTTGGTCAGTTCAAACTGTGACGCATGTCACTTTACACTAAAATGCATGACTTATGTAGAGACTTCCATGAAGGAGCAGTCACATGAAGTTAGTTTGCATTCTGACATGTTTGACGGCGGAACGAGAGCATTTACAGTCCTTTCCTCGGGCGTGTGTCTTCGCTGTATGCCATCTTTGTGTTGGGCTGCCCGCCGTGTCATACAAACTCTGGCAGACACAGACCACATTGTCTGCTTCAGGGATTGTGGCGTATGTGGCTAGCTATTGTTCGGACAGAATACAAAAGCAAAGCCTTAACACTGTGACTGGCATACAATACAGTACTACATGGATTTACGCCTTTTCACTCAGAAGTAATCTGTCGTGCGTATACTAAGCGGAATGAAACTTGTTCTGTTGTGTTCATATACAAGCTCTTTTGTCTTACATGGAGTATGTAAGTATGATACGTTTATAATGGCAATCGCCCCTAAGCCTTATGGGACACCGAGTCTTATTCACTAAAGGGATGTGCAAAACAACATTTTTTTAGCATCGATTAGTTGTTGGGTTGCCTGACAGATCAGTTGAGTAATTGGTCTTTAAGAAATTAGGCTGGTACGACTGGACAACTTTCAGGAAGACTTCACATAAGACATGTTGTTGCGTTCAAAAATGGATCAAGTGTGGCAAAAAAGTGATTATTTTTAACAAAGGAAGTAGCAACAGGTCTTTTCTTGCATATTGTAACATACAGTACATCTGAGTGAAACTTAAAATGAAAACAGAAAATATAAAATAAAATAAAGCAAGGACTTTAAAGGGGATGAACTAAAAAAATTGTTCCCAGCTAAAACATTATCAGTATGCTAATAGAAGCACCACAGCTAAAATATCAAAACTAAAAACATGTATGAAAAATAAAACTAGTTTACACAACTAATCAACTTGCTGGATGATTAGTCAACCGTCATGACCCATCCCTATTCAATAACCACGTTCAATTTATCGTAAACAAACACTTAATTAGCTGAAATAGCACTGAATCATTAGTGTTTAAATTAAATATAAAAATTTCTATGCAGGCTTATTAATGATTATGCCTTACACACAAATGTCAGCACTATTCGCCTAGCACATAACACCTGCAACACTATTACGTTAAGCACATATTCTGCAGTTACCTGATTTGCATATTTGTATAGTGAATCAAATGCAAACAGCACATGCAAATAAACAACAATATTAGCGGGCACAATTCATTAAGAGTTAATTGTCCCCAGAGTCAGTGAAATCACAGGAAACCCTCTGCCAATATACATTTTTACAGTAAGGTGAGGTATAGGGCACTGCAGTAAATGTCTAAACCAGGTCTCATAATACGGTAATCTGTTGACAATTGCTCCTTCCTGTAAAGAGAGGAGTAAAAGTGAAAGAAACACAACCAATTCTGAGAAGTCAATGATGTGGCCTTTAAAAGAAGTGTCAGTTGAGACTAAATAGGCAACGTTTCTCTTGTTTTCTCTTCACAGAAGAAACGTTAGCTGAAAGTGAGGAGGTTGAAAGTATCCATTAGTGGTTGTTTCCCCGGAGACAGACTAAGCACGTCTCTCCCAGGACAGGATTTAGCCGGACACAACAGGACACGTCCTGACGAAATTAATTCCAACTCTACGGCTTGAAAAGGTAGCCGGGAAAAGAAAAACAGCAGACTTAACAAGATCTGACATGGAATCGGCCAGTGTTTCCATGAAGCTAGAGCAACAGGACACAAGTTAGACATGAATTTGATCCTTTTCATTATAATCACATCACTTTCTTAATATTTCTATTAATAGCACTAATTAGTTGCAATGCAGTGACTCTAAACACACAGGGAAGTTTTAAAGGGATAGTTCACCCAAAAATGAAAATTCTGTCATAATTTACTCACCCTCAAGTTGTTCCAAACCTGCATGAATTTCTTTCCTCTGGTAACCACAAAAGAAGATATTTTAAAGAATGTTGGTAACCAAACAGTTGATGGGCCCAATGACTTCCATAGTATTTTTAGCCCATCAACTGTTTGGTTACCCATATTCTTCAAAATCTTCTTTTGTTTTCAGCATAAGAAATTCATACAGGTTTAGAACAACTGAGGTGAGTAAATGATGACAGAATTTTAATTTTGGGGTGAATTATCACTTTAAGTAGTTATTTGAGCCAATGAAAATTATTATAAAAGTTAACTAGATCCTGCTTGACAATTAAATTTACCACGAGACCAAGAAAAAACAATTGAAAAGGTTAAATAAACAATCTTATGTCGACAAGTCAAGTCAGATTGAGTTGTAATCACAAGAAAATTAAGAAAAGATAATTACAAAACATGATGTCAGAAAAAAATAAAATAATGCATGGCCTATTGGGCTTTTGTAGTTAACACTAGCTGAAATTCTGAACTGCAAATGCCCTAAATCCTTGACAGCTCACATTTTCTAAAATCATAAATCCACATAAATGTATTCTCATATTTTTTAACCAAGTTGCTTAAGACAGAGGAGACAGAGGGTGGCATTGTTGGTATATTTTGATGGATGCCTGAATGATGACTTCAGTGGTTTCTGCAATGAACTGTCGTCTTATTTCCCCTAAGACTTGGATCACTCCGGTGCCGGCCTGGGACAGTCTCCAAGAGAGTGCGATTGTGCTTGGGGAACCATAAAGCTCATCCTTACTGGCTGGAGGAGGGAATGTCTTCAAACGGTAGGAGGTGCAGGTATATGAGCAGAAGCGACCTGTGATAAGAGGTAGAAGGGAAAAGTCATGGTGTCATTGAGATTGCCTTTGAAAATAGTGGCTCCCCATTTCAATATAAATAATGTAATGTCATTTCTAAGCAATGGATGTCAGTAATCATGTGTGGCAACAATATTTTTTTTAAACTGCATGTGACTTTTTTCCTCACCATGGTTGGTTTCCCCGCGATTTAATAAGAATGTAATAACAAAGTTTCATGACAGTCTATCATTTAACAATGCAGTCAATCTACTAAGTCCATCTGCCTGTGAAATCAGTGGATGCTGCACTGGCAATGGTAGATTTATGGAGCTAAATGAATGCAGTTCACACAGAATGCTTTTTTTTTTTTTTTTGCTTTAAAAAAAAAATGCAGTGCACTGAATTGGATGAGATGAGAATCATTTGGGTGCCCTTGTTTGTAAACTGTCTGGAAATACATTTTCAGGTAATTTAGGTAAAGCAAAAATGTACTCCTACAGTCAAAATACCTCAAAATTTACATGAAAGATGCCATGAGGAATTTCTTGAGAGTCGTCTATGTTGGATGAGATCTGTCAAATAAAGATGTTGGATTGTGATGGGTACAACAGGAAGGTCTAGCATCACTTGTCTTGTGTTAAAGACAGAAAAAAAAGGAGAAATTAAAAACTATCACAGCATTAAATCACATTTACAGTTGCTTGGCAAAATGTTGTGAGTGAAAACCCTTTATTCCACTAAGGCCCTGTCCCAAATGAAGCCCTAAGCCCTTTGTGATCTTCCTCCGGCTACGAACTCTTGTGCCATAATGCCGCTTGACTGTCGGGTAGAAGTCTTGCAGAGCTTACTTCAGTGCAAAATTGTGCATCAATGGCACATATCGAGTTTCATGCGAGGGTGATAAAGTTCCCCATGCAACTTTCACTCATGTTCAAGTTGGTCACACGAATTTGCTGCACTGACCAATAGAAAGCTGATTGGTTTCAAAGTGACTTGTGCTTCATACATCTCTATTATCTCTATTATCTCTAGCCTTAGCGACCGTATATAGACCTCCAGGGCCCTATGTTGATTTCCTAAAAGAGTTTTCAGACTTTCTCTCAGATCTATTGGTCAATGCCGATAAAGCAATAATTGTTGGAGATTTTAACATACACGTAGATAACACAAATGATGCGTTAGGGGCTGCGTTTACAGATTTATTAAACTCATTTGGGGTCAAGCAAAACGTCAGTGGTCCCACTCATCGTCTAAATCATACACTAGATTTAATTATATCATATGGAACCAATCCAACCGATATAGATATTATAGCGCAAAGTGACGATCTCACTGATCATTGTATGGTAACGTGCATATTACGTACTGCTGAAATTTGCCATGTTGCGCCACGTTATCGACCAGGCAGAATCGTTCCAACCACTATAGATAGATTCACAAATAGCTTACCTGATCTATCTCAGCTGCTCAGTGAACCCCAACAAACAGATGAACTAGAGGAAATGACTAGCAGTTTGAGCACCATTTTCTCTAGTACATTAGATATTGTTGCACCAATTAGATTAAAAAAGGTTAGAGAGAAAACTAAAGCACCATGGTACAATAGTACTACACATGTTATCAAGAGAGAAACTCGTAACTTAGAGCGTAAATGGAAACAAACTAATTTAGAGGTCTTTAGAATCGCGTGGAAAGACAGTATGTCACTTTATAAAAAGGCTCTAAAAGCAGCCAGGGCTGAGCATCTCCGCAAACTAATAGAAAATAACCAAAATAATCCAAGGTTTTTATTTAACACCGTGGCTAGACTAACAAATAAACAGACATCACCAGAGCAAAATATTCCGTTACAGTATAGTTGTAATGATTTTATGAATTACTTCAATGAGAAAATAGAAAGCATCCGAAATACAATTGTAAATGTACAATCCTCTATGGTGTCTTATGATTCAGCCACAATTATCGCCCCTCAAGAACAACTACACCGCTTTACAACTATAGGACAGGAAGAGCTAAATAAACTTATCTTTGCAGCGAAACCAACAACATGTTTATTAGACCCAATACCCACTAAACTACTGAAAGAAGTGTTACCTGTAGTGGAAGAGCCTCTTCTCAATATTATTAACTCGTCTTTATCTTTAGGTCATGTTCCAAAAATATTTAAGCTGGCAGTAATAAAACCTATTATTAAGAAACCGCAATTAGATCAAAATAACTTAGCAAATTACAGACCCATTTCAAATCTTCCATTTATATCTAAAATACTAGAAAAAATTGTGTCCGCTCAATTGTGCTCTTTCTTGCAAGAAAATGATATCTATGAAAAATTTCAGTCAGGATTCAGACCGCATCATAGCACAGAAACTGCGCTAGTTAAAATTACAAATGATTTACTTTTAGCTTCTGACCAAGGCTGTATCTCAATACTAGTTCTACTCGATCTTAGCGCTGCGTTCGACACTATAGATCATAAAATACTCTTAGATCGACTACAAAACTACACTGGTGTTCAGGGACAGGCATTAAGCTGGTTTAGATCGTACTTATCAGACCGTTACCATTTTGTCTGTTTAAATGGTGAAAAATCGAAGATAACGTCAGTAGACTATGGAGTGGCGCAAGGATCGGTGTTAGGCCCTCTGCTATTCTCAATATATATGCTGCCACTGGGTAATATTATAAGAAAACATGGAATTAATTTCCACTGTTATGCTGATGACAGTCAATTATATATTTCATCAAGACCAGATGAAAACACTAACTTATCTAAATTGACAGAGTGTCTTAAAGATATAAAATGCTGGATGACGTGTAATTTCCTGCTATTAAATTCAGATAAAACGGAGGTATTACTTATTGGTCCAAAAAACTACCCACAAAACCTCGTACAATACAACTTTAATTTAGAAGGATGTCCAGTTACTTTATCCACTACAGTAAAAGACCTGGGTGTTATACTAGACCGCAACTTGTCTTTCGAAAATCATATTTCATATGTTACAAGAACAGCCTTCCTCCACCTTAGAAATATTGCTAAGCTACGTAACATGCTATCTGTTTCTGATGCAGAAAAGTTAGTTCATGCATTCATGACCTCAAGACTAGATTACTGTAACGCTTTATTAGCTGGTTGTCCTACATCCTCAATAAACAAGCTACAGTTAGTGCAAAATGCAGCTGCTAGAGTTCTTACTAGGTCAAGAAAATATGATCATATAACACCAATTTTATCATCTCTGCACTGGTTACCTATTAAGTTCCGTATCAATTACAAAGTACTATTACTGACCTATAAAGCCCTAAATGGTCTAGCTCCTGTATATTTAATGGACCTTCTATCGCCCTACAATCCATCGCGTTCTTTAAGATCCCTAAATTCGAGGCTTCTGGTCATTCCTAGGATATCCAGATCCACTAAAGGAGGGAGGGCGTTCTCGCATTTCGCTCCTAAACTCTGGAATAGCCTTCCTGATACTGTTCGTTGCTCAGACTCGCTCTCCCAGTTCAAAACTAGATTATAGACGCATCTCTTCAGCCAAGCATTCACATAATGCTTGCCTCTTATACTACTGTTGAATCAGATCGAATGCATTAATATTATGAACAGCAGCTACGCTAATTATTTCCCATCTGCTTTTCTGCTGTTATCTCGGGACGCTAGTCCCGAGGTAAATAGCGTTCTTCAGCTACAGTCTGTATCCAGCCTCTCACGGAGACTTCAGAGTCCCCAACACCTGCGATGAGACGACTCGACGCCTGTGAAGAGACGACTCAACGCCGGCGATATGTTATGCCCTAAATTAATACATGATGATTAACTAACTGTATTTTTTACGTACATTTCTGAAATGCACTTTCTGTAAAGCTGCTTTGAAACAATATGTATTGTGAAAAGCGCTATACAAATAAATTTGAATTGAATCTCTACACTACTGACCTTTTTTCACAGGTTGCTAAATGTGATGCACCTTTAGGCATTGCTCGGACAGTTTTCTGGTTTTCTCTGGGCGGCAGAATGCCCTTCTACTCTTTGAGGTCACTAAAGACCTGAGGGCCATGGCATAATGGTGGATTAGCCCAACACATTCCCCTTCTAATCCCCCATTTTCAAACCTCTTCGTCCAACTCAGCTGCTCTGCCCCAGGGCTTGGCCCCCTTGAAGGGCATGTTGACGTTGGCTACTCTCGCTCTCTTCATTCGCAGGGACCGTCTCCCTCCCTTCAGCCCAGGTGGAAACTCTCAAGTACAACTTTCTATAGGCACCACTCCAGCCTGATGTTTTTCTGTCGGTCAGGTGGAAGTGGCAATTCACTGGCCATGGGGAACAAAGAGCCCATCCGGACCAAGATAAGTGCATAGTCAAATAAAAGGGACCCCCGTTGTTCTCATTTTTTTCCAGACATCGCTGCCGTTGAGTGCACTCTGATGTCTTCAGAAGCGCGCTCAACACGAACCCTCCAAATGTACATTATAGAAGGGGGGTGAAAGAAAAGATCCCTCTATCTCAGTGGGATGAATGCAAGAGGCTTCCCTTAGCTGTAAGCGTACAATAAAGGCAAAAGAAGAAGGAGTGGGCGACAATAATGGAAAAAGCAATTATGTGAACGGTAATGGGGCTCGAACCACAAAAGTCGGTCCTTTCCCATGTCGGAGAGCACGGGAGGTCCTCTGGGAGGTATCCTCCATGCATCGGGAACACTCCGGTCTCGTTAGCTGGAATATGACTTGGTATCTTTGATCATGTCAGCTGACTTTTAAGCTCAGCTTAGTGTTGTAAGGGCCTGGAAAAAGAGGAGTGGAAAAACGGACAGGATCTGACCACCTTCCCTAATGCAAGGATGGATTTTGCGCTCAGTGTATGACAACGGCAAATCTGGAACGGGGTCATACAGCCACATATGGGAGAGTTTCAGAATGATGATGAGGAGAGGCGCTGTCACATGAGATGGCTTCTTTGATCATGCTCAAAACTCTCTTTCCTCTTTTCAATAACACTGTTAATGTTTCATTGACAATTGTTTCCAGTACAGCAGTTCCCATTTACTAATTTTACCCCCCAATCTACATCCAACACCACAGAGAGCTTTTGATTTTGGCCAGTTTTAACGCCTTTAATCAAGGTGACAACTTCAGATAACTATGAACTGTCTTGACAGCTTGCCTTTTGGAAAAGGAAATACTCTTAGTACTAGAAATATCCTGACAGATCAATGCCACAATATATTGTGTCAACCAAACACATCTAGAACTTCTGTCATACTGTGTCCCCTTTTGTACAAAATTAAATAAAATCTTCGAGTAAGATAGCATCGCAAGATTCCCACCTTCTAACCACATGAACATAACAGTGCCTGAGTAGACTTTACAATTTGATAATGCCCTAATTTGTTTAGTTCATCAACTTCATTACGCAGTTTCCTGCGAAGACACTCGGTCATGTGATTTACAGACTGTTGCACAAAATGAAAATAACCCTTCTGTTGTATTCAATATTTGTTAAGGCAGGAACACTCTACACTACTTTTTTTCTCTGATTAACAGTCTGAAGTCGTCAGTACTAGTTGCTGAAAGCCATAGTCTGCACATTTTGGACAGTAGAAGTTGACAAATTTCACGGAAAAATCAGTGTATGATGGGCACAGATTATTTATCAATATCAAATGTTTTATATATTGAGCTTATTTTAGAAAACACATGGTTTTCATTTGTCATGTGTCTCTTAGCAACAAGGCAAATGTTTCTGTATGGGTTTGCTGCGTTCGTAAATGATGAAGTCTGGTAGTGTGTGATCCTCAATAGTTTAGTGTGGGACGCCCAGTTTTTCTCTGTAACTGTTTACAAAATCATATGTATTACATTACATTCTGAATACACTTTTACAGTCCTAGCGAGTATTCAGATCAAATTTACTCTGATTTGACCCTCAGAAAGCATTCTGGATAATGTGCGTATCTATGGTACATTTAATTCTTCATTTCCTACAAAGAACTAATACTTACCATTCACCAAATTCAAGTCCAGATTTATCATTTTGAGAGGTTATGGCTAATTTGGACACATTTGATTTTTTGCACTTTTTTTTTGTAACCAGTAGCAGTGTGAATTTCCTAATATTGGCAACACATTAGCTTGGCAGTTGACTATAATATTGTACTTTTTTTTGGCATTTCAACCTTGAACACGCTGAACAACACATAATTCTACATGTGTATTGTTGGAATCAAATAACATGAATCCTGTACTCCATGTTGTTAGCATTCACATAAAAACAGCATTCTCAGATTGTCATATGTGCACCTCTACTCTAATTTGTTTAATCTATTTTGTCTGAACTGCAAGTAACTTTCTTTTTTTACAAGTCTGCTGTCTACAGAGGTGGAAAAAAAACCTTTGAATGTCTCATTGCTAATTAGCCAGCAGTGAACTTGACCAGATGGTCTTTTCAATGGTCAGAGTTTCCCAGAGAGCTTCTAAGCCGCTGAAGTTTGGACCTGTGAAGGAGGGGGGACTTTCACTACAACACACTTCAGTTTCTCCTCAACCACCATCTGTATCTATACTGCTTTTTGCCTAGCACGTAGATGATGATTGACATGATAGCTAAAATCTGCTCAATTAACAATCTGTCTCAAATTATGCTTTTTAATATTTGTATTATTTGTACCATGTAGTATTAATTGTGCCTTGATCTAAAACCATAAAAGTCTCTGGAGAGAAGCAACAGAATAGCACTTGCCTGTCATAGAAAGAGGCTGGTGTTGTACTCCATGTTGTTTTACCCATCATAAGCAGTGAAATATTCTTCAAAAACTGCCTTGACTGTAATCAATGGCTTAAGCTCATCAAACATCTTGCATTCTAAATATTCAATCTAAAAAAATCCACAGAGACATTGAAGTAAATTATACAGTAAATTATATTCCAGCATTACAAAAACATTTTAAATTTGTAAAACAAAACAACAACAAATATAACAGCAGCAACAACAAAAAAACTTAACTTTGCCAGTATATAAGTATAATAGAGCTTTTTGTAAAGGTAAGGCTGAGAACAATGAGAAACAATACATCAAATTATTCCATTTTGATAAAGTAGACAGCAACACATCATTTCTGTTGGGGAAAACAATGCCATCAGACTAAATTAACTTACTTGTCAATCGTTTTTAAGCATATTTTTCTTTCTAAAAATGCCCAAATCTTTTTGAAACGCTTAACTATTCCCACAGGAATAAACAATATGTATTTGTTCTTCCCCACATTAAATCACACCCCCAGTATAAGATACATTGTCAACAGAATCTATAGTTCGGTCATATGACTTAAATAACCAATTAATCAATAGAGAGCAAAGGGAGCTCTGAAATGAAATGAAATAAATGTTGACAGACATTTGACACACATCGTGCCTACAGACTAAATTGTTTCCATGGCCTATGCAAATTAGAACTACAACATTATTCACATTGACACAATATCAATGAAGCATGCAATTCAAGTTAATTTACTCTATCTATCTGTCTATTTATCTCCTACGCTGACCCCAGTGAACAGTGGATCTGTCTTGTTACCCGTGATGGGTTTGGTTCAGCCGCATACGAGCATGGTTACATGGTATTTTAATCCATGCAGAAACATGGGCTGATGAGCTGTTTGTAAAAGGGCTTGTCTGAGCTACATAGTTCAGTGAGACCCACTCAAATGTAAACAGCAACTCTGGGGTGATCGGTGCATGGGATGGGGGCAGGGATAGTGAATTCATCCTTGTGTATGTGTGTGACGCGTATGGGACGGGTTGTGGATGAATGGAAAGAAGGAATGGATCAGGCAGTCTTGTGGTCTCTGGAAAAAAAGAAGGTTCATTGCTATCTAGATAATTAACCCCTCTCCTTGTAATAACACCAATCCCAGGGGCCCCCCGAGTGCGTATTCGACCCCTGACTCCATGTGGGGATGGACCGTGGTGGCTAATCCTGTTTCGAGAAGATGCTTCAAAGAAAAACCTAATGAGACGTTTTGGAAAACACAGAACTGCCCCACCTCTTTGAGGTCAATGAAATAATGACTTGTTTTTCATAAGTCCTAGTTCACAGCGTTGTGCAATGGCTATCTACAAGTTCTTAGACGCCAGATTAATTATCTAATTAAAATCAGTCCATAGGTTGATCGCAGTTTGTGGTCTGGAGTATTTTGTGAGGTTTTTGTTGATGTAGCTGTAGCTCTATGATTGCCAAATATGTAGGACAGTGAATTGTGTTCTTTCTCTTTGCTGTAGCTTTTACTATTAGTGGTGTTTGAAAATAAGGCAAGCATCACTATTGCTATTACTCATTCTTAGTGGAATTTGGACAAAACCACTAACCCCAAACTTAGGTGCGAAACTCTTTCTACAACATTTATGCTACATACATGAAGGATACCTCAAATTCATGTGACTTGTTGAAGAGAGGTGTGCTTTTATATTGATCCTTAGCAGTGAACTCTTGACTTGGGCCAGTCAGCAATCTGTAAAATAAAATGTTGAGAAATGTATAAATTAATGCAACATGAATTAAAAGGGTAGTCCACCCAAATGTAAAAAAGTTATTTCAAACCTGTACACTGTAAAAAAGTGATCAGTTGACTTAACTTAAAAAAAAGTGCGGAAACCTGTTGACTTCTAATTATTAAGTAAATACGGTAAACGTGTAATCGAAAAAAAAAATTATGTTGAATTGTCAAGTTTAAGTTTGGTTATTTAAAATATCTTCTATCACGTTTAACAAAAGAAAGAAATTCATACAGGTTTTGAACAACTTGAACCACTGTCCCTTTAAGATATATATTTTTTAAATTTCTCAACAAGTGTCTTAATGATTGTCCTAGGTAACACTGTTTTACCAATAGTTAGGAAATGAAAAAGGAATTCTGCTCTGACTACCCATAGTTTCAAGTGACACTCAATATTTGAACTATTGCTAATGCAATTTTTTCCTATGAAAGAGAAATACCGAAATCTTGTAAACCAAAAATTTCTGGTTAGTAGTTTTACATGGCTGCACATTCAACCCTCAAACCTCAATAATGGTGACAATCAACAAATGTAAAAAAGATCAAATTTATAAAAAAAATTACATAAATCAACAACAACAACCGTATAAATTAAGTCAGCAAATAGCAAAACAGCAGCCGCATAATTTATTCACGCTGCAATGTATGCTAACCCTGCAACATTGTTCAATAAGAAATTGAACGGGTTCGAGTATACCGGAAAAATGATTATCAATAAAACATTAAAAAGATTAGTGGAGTACTTTTTTACTTAATGTCGTTTCTTTCTTTCTTAATTGAGTAATTATTTTTGAAACTTACTATCTACTATTTATTGAGTAAAAACTGTTTAACGTAAATTTGACACAATTTTTTTCAGTGTAGTTGGAACAACATTTGGCGTAATACTGTTGGTCTAATGTGTTTTTTTTAGATTCAAAGTCATTTTTGGTACCTGTGAAAATAAAATATAATAGACTTTTTTTGCAGTGCAGAACACCTTAACAATACCATGGCAACAGGCCATAACACCCTAGCATCATATAAACGAATTCTTCAAAGGAAAGCCTCTTACATTTTCTTAAGAAATACATTTTTATTTAAATTTTTTAAATAAAAGTTTCTACTTTTGTCACTGAAAGTTCTTCACAATCTGTTGATCTGCTCTGTGACCAGACCCGAAAGGCGCCTTCATTCCATGCAGCAAGACCCGCTGTGTGTTTCCCTCGCTCCGTGATTAAACCGAGTGGGTTCCCATGGAGATCCTCCGAGCTGTCACAGGCCAACCCCTAAATCTCCACCAGAATCAAGAGTTTTTGTGTGCGGGTGACACTTCCTTTCAAACGAGCACAGTTTAAACGCTGATTTATGCGCCTCTGTGGTGCTTCAAAAGGGTCAGTGCAAGAACACGTTCAAATGGGGAAAAAAACGTCAGCCAACAGATGCCACATTACTGACACAGAACTTGAACCTGAGTTTTACGTTTCATTGACTCTGCAAGACGTGAAGATTTGAAGACACTTGCTCACTTTGAGAATTTTATGCAATTAGGGCTTTGTGGCGTATCGCACGTCCCACTTTTTTGAGGGTTGACTCCACAAGTGACATCTGGGCTTAATTAGTCCCTCCTGCACTAGTTTTAGGAGGCGTTTCTCTTCGCTAAAGCACCAATCAGAGAGACATCATCGGCCTGGCACTCCACCCCCCATTGCATTCACTCCGTCAAGGCTTTTTTTTTTGGTGTGTGAAGTATTCCCCTTCCTTTTTTTCCCCCCATTCCCACTGCTCTGCTCCCTGAGCACCATCCAGACGCACTGGTGTATGACAAGAACAGCTATGCAGACAGTAAAGCAGCGTTCAACCACATCCTGACGGCATCCTTGGGCACCCTGAACGCTCTTTCTACAGCCTCCAGAAGTTGGGTACCTTCAGAAAGGAGACTTGAGGGATCAGTTTTAGCCAGAATCAAGGGATGTCACAGGCTTACACCAAATGAGAGATACTGAAGCAAACGAGAGCTACAAAAGGATATGCGAGTGACCAAAGAGTTGGCAAGAATCAGACAGACTTTAACTGCTTGACTTGTTCGATTCATTCTGAGCCAGGTGGATTTCTTTGCATGTTTATAAGGGAATTGCAGGTGGCTTCCTAACTGGAGAACTTCATTGAACTCAGTCTAATTCTACACTAAAGCAATAGTTTAAAAAGGACAATTATGGCCAACTCTGGGTTTCAGCTCCTGGGCTATTTTCTGGCTCTGGGTGGATGGATTGGGATCATCTCCACTACGGTCCTGCCCCAATGGAAGCAGGCCTCGTACGCAGGGGACGCCATCATCATGGCCGTGGGCTTGCATGAAGGCCTGTGGATGTCCTGTGCGTCTCAGAGCACGGGACAGGTGCAGTGCAAGATCTTTGACTCCTTGCTCTCGCTGGATGGTAAGTACTAAACAGTTCAATAGGTTAACACAGACACATGGTTAAAGGGAGTTCTAACATTTTCTCATCCTCATGTCATTGAAAACCTGTATGACAGAAGAAAGTGGAAAATAGAAGATATTGACAAGTCAATGTATGAACAAAAATATTCTCCAATATCTTTGTTTGTGTTCCACAGAAGAAAAAAAGCCAAATAGGTTTGGAACAACATTATTTTAATTTAAATATTGTGATATACACTCTTAAAAATAAAGGCTCCAAAGAGGGTTTCATTTTGGGTTCCCCAAAGAATCTTTCTGGGAATAGATCTTAAAGGATTCTTTCTTTTTTTTTTAGTGTGAAGAACACTTTAAAAATCTAAAAAAAAAACCTTATCCACTATAAAGAACCCTTTGTGGAATGGAAAGGTTCAATGAAAGATAAAGGTTCTTCATAGAGCTATAAATACCAATAAAGAATTGAGTGCAGTCAAGTATGTTCAAGTCTGATATATGACTCAAATTAAAAAAGCTTTATATGAAATGATAATTAAATCAAGATTTTTGGGATATAGGAGGCTGGTGGCAAAAAAAAAAAGCGCAATCAACTCTGTGAGCTGCTGTGTGCACATGGATTTAATCAACTCGTTTATTCGATCAAATTAAAATATGTGCGTTTTGACATATTATAATTAAAGTCTTATGTGACACTAACCTCACTGACTCTAGCAGACTGTCGAAATGCCGTGGAATGTAATTACATCATGATTAATCAACATTTAGCGCCACTGTCATAGTCAATTTTATGGTGACATGTTACGTCTAATCAGAATCAGTCACTTCTCGTCGATTTCTGGGACGGTCTCGGGATGAAGATGTCCCTAACAATCAATTCTGAATGGTGGCTGATGATCGTGCGTTTAGGATAATTCAATTTTTTTTCATAACAAACCGCATCACATCCACATCTGTTTATGATTTGTGGTTAAATATTACAAAACTGCAGTCAGTGACAAAACACTGCGGTTCTGAAGAGTTATATGGAGGAATCATAATAACAATAGCAGAAAATGTAATATAAATGTGGCATGGTTCAGAGAAAACAGTTTGCCATCTTCTATTCTGCTTCATTGCTTTAATAACAGCTTATTGTCTTGAAGTGATGAATGGCAGTTGTGTTGAGAAGAAAAGGCCAGTGTTTAGGCAAACACCAAAGATATGTTCAGAATGCACATCCCCACACAACACACAGGTCGTCTTTATTGCCGTTTAGAAGAGATTGTATGCAAACAAACATTTGCCGACATCTAAGATAACTACATTTTTAAGATATAAGGACTTATACAAACATATCTAAATTTCAATTGTTTACAGATCTAAGTATCTGACTGACTGGTCAAGTTTGAATACAAAGGTTCCAAATGGAACCAAAAAAGTTCTTACAGCATGATGTCATTGGAGAACTTTAAGTTCCACAAAGAACTTCTGAAAGCATCTATGGGGTGCTTTAAAGAACCCATAAACCAATTGTACCATAAACCATAAACCAATTTTTTAATCTCCTAATACAGTAACTTCAAGAACCATATGAAGGCCAAAATTATTCTTTATAAGGACATTGTTCTCTGTTGAACTGAAAATGCTACAGAAAACCATTACATTTTTCTTATTACTTTGAAGGGTCCCACTTTATATTAAGTGGCTTTAAGTACTGTGTACTTACATTGAAACTAATAATTTGACCATGGACGGTTACACTTTATTTTAAGGTGTCATTGTTACAGTGTAATTAAATATTTAAGTACAGTGTAATATTAATTAACTACATGTACTTACTATAGGGTTAGGGTAGGATTAGGATTTGGTTGAGGGTTAATGTAATTAGGCATAATTTACTGTTATTACTATGGTAATTACATGTAACATATGTAACAAGGACACTGTAAAATAAAGTGTTACCCAATGGACTTATTGTGTACATACATGTTTTTACATTGTACTTATATTTTAAAAATACCTGCATGTAATTACAGCTGTAATTAATGTATGTCATTACATTTGTTATTACACTGTTGACCCTTCCCTTACACCTTAACCCACCATTAAACCTACTCATACCACCACACCAGTCCCTAAGCTCAACAGTATCACTCCTCAATAGCAGCAAAAGTGTTTTACAATACATCATGAACACAATAAATGCATTGTACATATTTTTCAATGTAAGTACATAATACTTAAAGCCACTTAATATAAACTGGAACCCTTTGAAGAGTGCCATTAATCATAGTCATAACTTAGACTCAATGTTGTCTAAAATACTGACATTAATACATGTGTGTTATGGTCACTTTGCGTCATCAAGCATCAACTTTGCACATAAGATCTGATGGATTTATGCAGAAAACATTTGTCTAAAGTACTTTCACAACCTCGGCTGCCACTTTCTACTTAAATACTGTTAGGTTTTGTGGAATATAATTTGGCTTTCATAACATCTCTATCACAGACATCCGCCACTCGTCCACAAAGGCTGCACTCAGTACTGTACTGCTCATGGTGGAATCTGTAACCCTCGGCCCACAAAGGGTGACGGGACCATCTGATTCCACTGTCCCCCCCTCATCCTAGCCTTAGGTCATCTGATCAGATAGTGACTGCAATGTTCTGGCTTCTGTATGTACAGACAGCCTCCCACAAACTTGCATTGTTTGCCCTTTTCTGCAGCAGTTCCAGTGTCTTTTCTTGAATAACTGTTATTATGTGCTGTCAACTAAACATAGTATTTAGGATAAAGAAACATCTATATGAAGCACACTTGAGCCATGTTAATGCACAGTTAGTACAAAAACCTGGATGGTAAACATTTTAAAATACTGCATGCAATGCAAACAAAAATGATAGCGTTTTGTTGTGTCAATCTAAAAATGAAAGTATATACAAAAAAAATAAATAAATACTAAGCTGGGGTTTAAATCTGAACTCCTAGAAGAAAACATAACTATTTACATCAAATGCATATAAAATAAAAAAATGTACATCATTTAATAATCTATCTGTATATCCATCCATCCATCTTAACATTTTATAACACAAATAAAAAAAATAAAAAAATAGACACATTTAAGAGAAATATGTTCTATTACGGTCAATGATTTTAAAGAAAAACATGAACAGACTCTCAACTTTCACTGTTGGTTAATTTAAACCTATTAGTTGAGGTTGATTTTAAAAAGAAAGCACAGTCACCCAGAAAGAATTAACTATAATGTAAGTAGACAACCACAAAAATAAGAAATGGAAACTAAATGTATGTGAAATATGGTTATATATCGAACTAGACTTTCTCGCTTTTTAGTCCTTTGTTCTACATTTTAATAGTAAAAAAAAAAAAAAAAAGATTATCAAGAGCGTCAAAAATGATTATAACGTCATAAATAAGTGATTGGTATGAGGAGCGCATTGAGAGATGTTTTCAATGACGTGTCAAGCAGCCCACAAGCGCAAACAATAGACAATGGCTGAGCCTTACATGCAGCTTCTCTTGAAGCATGTTCTCCACCACTGTGCTAGTACTTGCCTTCCTTTCGTCCGTGCCAGGCGCTGCCAACCTTGGCACTGGACAAGGGATTGTGGGAGGACCCCTCCACCCGGAGTCTAACTACCCTCATTCAAACATGACCTTGAGATCACAGTGTTACTCGGCGAAACGCTCTCCTTACAAATCAAGAAATGAAGCAAAACAAGGATGAAAGACGAGAAAATAATAAGACCTCTCTTATAAAGCAATAAAATCCCGCTTCAAAAGTGGCCTCTTCGCACATAAATCGTACATCAAAAGTTGTGTGATAATATCTCCTCAGTTCTCAACTTCTTTGAGATGCTGTTATACTTATTATATGGCTTCGATTCATGTTTGATGCAACACTTTGAAAGCAAATCGTTCTACAATGGTGATTCCCATTACATGTGGCTAAGCTGAACTCTTCTTTTGAGGTGGGCATAACAATGCATGGATAGTTGGGTTGGTGGTCTGCATCTACTGTGGGATTCTGAGTTGAAGTTGAAGTCATTATCCAAGCTGAACTGACATGTTAGCATGTAGCTGTCATTGAAAACAATCCGCCTTTGTGGAAAAGTCACAGTAATCCCCTCTGTGTGAAGCATGTAAAAATGTCACTCCTACAGCTTTATGCGTGAACCGAACACCGTGTGGGTTATCAGTGGAATTTTGATGTAGTAGACCAGCTAGAAATCACCACCAAAAAGTGCTGGAAAAGGTGCTAAAATGGTTACTCTGAGGGTTTTATTTACAAATAGTAGAAAAAAAATAGTAAAAATGTAAAGCATAAATTCATTTGTAAAATGATTGTTTTAAAGATGTATATATTCAAATGGTGTGATAAAAATTAAAACTTAATTTTAAGAAAAAAAAAATTCTGACCCCATTGGCAATTTCTTTTCTCAACTTTTCAACTTTATTTTGATGATTTTCTTTGGAAAACCAGACTTAAAAATCTTAGGTCATTTAGCATCTCAAATTAATGTATCTTGATTTAAGATGTTTAGATATTTGTACTTGAAAATAAGACACAGGAATGATATATATATATATATATATATATATTCCAAGGCACTTACATGGTAAGGCGTAAAAAGCTTTCCAACTAATAAACTGGGTAATTAAAACATTAAAAGGGTTGTTCAACATGTCTTCAGACATGTCTTCAGGATGCAGTGTTGATCAACACTTTTAATGTTTTAATTACCCAGTTTATTAGTTGTTGTTTTTTTCATAACCACGTGAGTACCTTGGAATTTTTGTGTTTTCGTTTAAAATTCCTTTATTTTGAGTTCCCACTTAAACTCTACTACTATGTTTGTTTTTGCAGTCCACATTCAGACGTGTCGAGCTCTGATGGTGATCTCAGTGCTGATGGGATTCATGGCTATCATTGTGAGTGTGGTCGGGATGAAATGCACGAAGGTGGGCGACAACAACCCATCCATCAAGAGCAAGATCGCCATCTCTGGTGGGAGTCTGTTCCTGCTCTCAGGTGAGACTCCAACCCAGACTGAACACCTTACATTGTTCATGTAGGTTGAGTGAGAAATTGTAAAACTGTGAGTTTTCTAATATAACATGAACATTTCCTTTAATAATGCTCATTTTAGCTTACTAAGAAACTTTAGGCCTTCCCTTGAAAGACAGTGTAAACAAAGTCATTACTACTCTCTACACGAACATAACTGTGCTAAGAATGAGTAAATTGTGTTATCTAGGTCAACATACCTCAGTGCCGTAAATCATTCAGTGTAAATTCGTTTTGGTAAATAAATTGACATTCCTCCATTAGCCTCCACATTCTTGAGGTCTGTTCTGGTTTGACATGCAGGAGTAAACAGGAAGTGGCTATTCTAGTCACAAATATGCAAACAAACAGAGATGTACTCAATGACAGTGCTAATATTGTGATTTCTATTATGTCTAGGTCTGTGCACACTGGTGGCTGTGTCCTGGTATGCAGCACAGGTGTCCAACCATTTCTTCGATCCGAATACGCCAAATAACGCCAAGTAGGACCATTCATAGATTTTAACTCATTGTCCGCCATTGACGAAATTTTTTCGGCTTTCCATGTTTTCAATTTTATACGGTAGGGGGGCGCTATTACGCATCTTCTGAAAGGTTACTGAATCTCCTGATCAAAACAGGCAAAAAAGGAACAGAAACAAGCGATAAAAGCATTGATTATAAACGTTGAAAAGTCTGAAAAGGTTTGTTCCAAATGTTCCTTTTTTTAAACTAAACTAACCCACATTTAAGTGTTGATAAAAAAGAATCCATGAAGTTGGAACAAACCATTTTTTAAAGCAAAGGCTCTGTGCTGTCTTTTGATATATTGCATGTTCATATATTCATACAACAAAATATTTTGGGGGACATGAAAGTTTTGGGAAAAAAATATTAAAAAAAGCTAGTAACTGTTTTTAAAAACGCTTGCGGGATATTCTAATATATTATTTTTATTAATTATACACACACACACACACACACACACACACACACACAATAAAGAATAAAGAAGAAATGTATCTTAATCTTTATTTACCAAAATGTACAGTATAAATATACACTGTATGTATATAGGAAGTTTTATATATTTTAAATGTATAGATATAGATTAATTTTAGCCTAAGTAGAGCTATCTATACATTTAAAATATATAAAACGTCCTATATAAACAGTGTATATTTATACTGTACATTTTGGTAAAAAAGGATTAAGATACATTTCTTATTTATTTTCGGTGAATTTTGGGTGAAATGTTACCTTAACATGAGAATCACCTGGTTTTATATATATATATATATATATATATATATATATATTGGTTTTCTGTATTATTATATATACCTGTTTTAAAATATAGGCGTGGCCTCTGTCTTTCAGGCATGAGTTAGGCCCCGCCCTCTTTATAGGATGGCCGGCTGCCATCTTGATGATGTTGGGCGGCTCGTTCCTCTGCTGCTCCTGCGTAAATGAGGAGAGAAGAGGACAACTCTACCGGCAATCTCAACCCTCTACAGCCAGGGAGTACGTGTAAATACAAAAAATAAAAGCACAGCAGAAAAGGAGAAACTGTAAATGTAAAGAGCAGCGGGTACAAGAGACAGAGCTCTTCCCACTATGAATACACCTTCTCACTCGCACTAACCGTTCACCCAGGTCCAAAACACACAAGCAAAACAATTACATGGACAAACACTTACATTGTCTAGGCCTACGGTCAAGGAGGTTTGTGTACTTTTTTCAAAGATACTGTACAAGCATGTATTTTACAGTTCATTTTAATGAAGAATGGAAATTCTGTACTTTATTGATATGAATGGCATTCCCAACATGCCTTAATAAGTTTTTTGATTAAGACATTTTTTGCCAAAAAGACTTTTTTTATAAACCAATTTGAAGCTGAAATTAGAAGTTACACAGTAAAAGAGCATTTACACTGGACATGTTTTTTTTATTATTAATTTTACATAGGTTTCAGGGAAAACTTCCATGTGAACTCAAAGTGTTTTCATGTAAAGTGAATGGAAATACTGTATAACCACAAAGTCTAACTGACAGCAAACTAAAAGGCAAATAAAGTCAAAGGAGAAATAAATAGAAAGATTCAATGTGGGATACAGCGGCTATGTTCGGACTAGCATACTACTCTTCTGATTTCTGCAGTATATAATATACTGTGAGCCACGTGCATGGAACATATTGATGACTACTACATTTTCCAAAACATATAGTATAAAAGAGAGCAAACTGCACAGAATACAGTATCCCACAATGCAATGAGCTTGGGAGGATTTTAAACATCTCTTTCATCACTTATTCAATCAGACACCAAATGTTAAGACTTTTATTTTGTACAAAATTAAATTATAAATGTAAAATAACCATTATACAGTATATAGCAAGTAGTAGACTAGTATTTCATTCCGAACATAGCCTATAGATTAGAAACGTGTCATGTTGTTCTGATTGGCTGGTGGGAGCTCTGTTTGCCAGCTATGTGTGTTCCTGTCAGCCATGGTCACACTACACCACATTGAGGAGACCAGGAGTTACGACACTTCCACTGTTCGCTGAAGTACAGGAAATTCCACTAGAACCATAGAGGTCATTATGTAAAACCATTGAGTTCTAGCGCTCCAGTGTGGGAACTGGGATTTGGCTGACTTGAGTCAAAAACTTCCAGCACAAGCTGTAAACATGCTATTTAGACACAGCAGCACTTTCGAGGGAAAGTCCAACACTGGTTTTAGACCAAAGTATGTTTGGCATTTTTAAACACCTCACCAGCGAGTTTAAAATACTATGGGGGAATTCACTAAGGATGCGTTATAACACTGATCCTGCCGTTTACTTAGACACTATATAAAAAGAAAGAAAGAAATTCTGGGCAACAATTACTACCGCCACTATCATTAGAAAATGTATGCATCGATTAAAGGGGCCATATGTTCCTTTTTTTAAAGGTCATTGTTTTGTTTACTGGGTGTACTAGAATAGGTTAACAAAAGTGTGACGCACAATGTCCTGAAAAGTGAAGCCAAAACATTTTGATCGCCCCCTGGTGGCTGGCTGCAGTATATGTCATAATCCTCACCCTCTCAATGTAATTAAGTAGGACCAGAGCCAAAGTAAATGGACAGATACCATCTTTAAAAAAAAAGTGTAATTGTATTTTTAGGTAGTTCTTTGTTTGCTAGTTTCAGTCCGACGCAATTAACATTTTCACGTATATCATTTTCACGTCCTGCACCACGTTGTTTAAATAGCAAATGCATTTACACCTATTTATGCGACCATGGGCGTGCTGGTCTGACGTGCTAGCAACGCGCCAACAATGCGCCTGAACACACCAGCTGGGCATGCTGGTGTGTTCAGGCGCATTGTTGGCGCGTTGCTATTGAGCTTTAGAACTTGATCGTTAAAATAGGGCCCATAATGTTATGATTGACAGCTGTGCTTGTGATTGAGTCTGCGGGACTGGGAATATGGGCAGGACCTTGATACCACAGATTCACCTCAGGATCACTACTGCACAGACTCTGGCTCCGAATGACGTAATCACCAACGACTATTTCTAGGATATTTTTGCTTAATTTTTTTTACAGTGGAAGCAAGTGGAGACACGTCATCCATCTTTTTTTATAGTCAATGGGTTAACATGCTTTAATGTTCAAAAACACATTATCTTTTTAATTACTGTATATGATTGCAGCACCTCTATTCCCAGTCTGCCTGAAACGCTCTGATTGAGTTGCGGTATCTACAAATCCCCTCCTTCTTAAAAGCCCAGAGTGCTCTGACTGGCCAGCTGACCCAGTGCATTATGATTGGCCAAACACCTCAATCATGTGTTGGAAATGTAACAATCATTTCAGCTTCCAATGTTAGACAGAACATATCCCTTCTGTGGGAGACTATGACCTTTGTAACTTTGCAGATCTTTTAAATGCAGAAAGCTAGCAAAGAGCAATCCCTATATAATCACTGAAGCTGTCAAAAACGTCAGTTCAGCGCTATTGGCTATAATGCTCAATACAATGTAAATAGAAACCTTTGATGGTCTTCAGAGCGTGGACACAAATATGGGATCGTTTGAAAGCAGCAGCATGTACAGAATTGAGTCGAAATAGTCTTGGTTATTGGATCCGCAGTCTATTTGATGCCTATTGATTCCTGGCCTGCTCCAGCACCACATATGACAACGTAAATATTATTCCATCCATCACATCAAATATTAGCGGTTCACCCGTCCACGTGCAGGACTCTGGCTGGAATAACATGTGCAACCATTTAGTGAATTTGTTCCCACACCATTTTAGATTCAAATTCTCTGTAATGGGGCCAATTGAAGCAAAAATTAAGTCATGTTTAAGTTTTGTCTCCTGTCTCCAAAATCAATGAGGTGCTAGTTTTTGGACGTGGTAAAAAGTTAACACCCCTTAATTAACAAATGCTTTACTGCTCATTGTCATCTCTCATGCATGCAAATGACATGTAATTCAAGACTCTTTCCTTTCAAATATTCCTTCTGAGATCTCAAATTGTTGGCATACCAAACAAGCTGTCTGTCCATTTTTCCTAACGTTTCCATGTTAACAAACAGCAAACGTTTATGTGGTGCCACATAACGAACTAACATCCAATTTTCCGAGAGGCTCTTGTGAATTGTCTCAATCCCAGGTTCCTCTAATGCTGTACTTCTCTGACTGTCTTCTTCTCTTCTCTAATTCAGGGATGAGTTGTTGAGTGAGACTAGTTTCCCTGACTGACCAACCCTCCCTGCCTTTATTCGAGGACTGTCCGAGCTCCACTCTCTGTATCTGTGTCCCTCACTCCCACCTAGAATCCAAATTTGGACACTTGTCTGTATGACTGGACAAATGTCCCTTCTACACCCTACATACTTAAAATACATGTGCCTTTTTTCCAACAAATGATCAATAAACGTGTTCGAAAAACTGTCTCCCCATATCTGTTGTGTGCGTTCCCCCCAAAACCCTTCTTTGTTTGTGACCCCATAAACTGCCTTTGTAAATATGTATTGTTGCAATATGTAAGTGACTACACCCTAAAAGCATGGACTGTTTCATTGCAATGCGGTGGATGACCCGATTTCCGTTTCCTTTGTAACTCAAATATGTTTTGTTTTTCTTTTAAATTGCAGAGCAAATGTTAAAAGTTCTCCACCAGAGAAAGGCGAGCAGTACTTGTAGTTTGTGAGAGGGCGACTTCGTGGGTCACAAGCTGTTAGATTTTGGCAACAGACAAGACACGCTCTTTCGGTAAAAAAGCGAAGAACTACATTAAAAACTGTACAGAAGTTATTCTAGTCAAAAACAGAAATCCAACTGATATGTTTCCCTGTAATACAGACAATGCAGAGGTTCATTAAGCCAAGCTATGCATTTCCAAACAACATGACTTTGTACTGTAGCATACAAATAAATGTCAGAAATTTGATAAGGAGTGAGCCACAACAGCATTACCGCATAGTGTTTGACAAATGAGTCAGTTTTGGTTACAGTTGGACTTTGTTGTACTTGCCGAAAAACTATATCACTCATCTGGAGAGAATTGATTCAGGGTACATTATAATGCATTTAAATAATTATGCAAATCTTCGACATGTGCAGTGTAATATACTTTGAGCTATAACTGTGTTTTGACTCACAAATCTCTTTTAGTTTGCTAATAGTTTATATTCTATCTTGCCGTATTTGAGATGGATCTTTTACCCGTGGTGAAATCAATTGTTTTTCTTTTTTTGTTCATTAAATGTATAGTCCATAAACTATGAGGGGGTTGTCGCTTTTGATCTAGTTTTAAGAGACCCAGATGCAACACAGATCCAATAAAATCTCTCATCGAAACTCTCTAGTGCACTTATGATTTGTCTTGGTGAATTGTATTCAACCTACATTGAAAAGGCACTATTTATCACAAATAATGTCTTTAAAGTGGTCGCGGAGTCTGTAGGTTGTCATTAGAAATATTTTAGTTCACGTTCCACCAGTTATGTTACTTAATATTGACGTATGTATCATCTCATATGATGTATCAAGCTTTCTGTTTATCTGTTTTAAAATAAAATAAACAATACAAAGATATATTTTTGTGTGTGTCACTTGGAGAAAGTGCTGTTTGTCTGTACGCCTGTGTTAGCTGTCACATGACTATTGTAAGTCACATGACTAAGCCACATTCTATTTTGACAAGGACAGTCAAAATAGCAAACAAACTGGAAAAAACTGACCACTCTTCTGTATGATCACAAACATTAATAATATTAACAAAAGAAATGTAAAAGCCAAAAGATTTTTAATAACTCATGATTTAATAAACAAGCTAAACGAAGTTCTAACATGAGAAATGTTTTCCATAAATATATTTCCAAACCCTTTTAAAGAACTACAAAAATTTTTTTTCATGCATTTTTCTTTTTGAAAACGTTAGATATGATCATTTTGCATCAATCCTGTCTTCTTTAAAAGTTCCTGTAATGTATTTTACATTATCATATAAAAGGCTAAAAAGAAAAAAACTCACTGACTTTACTTCATCCATTAAATGGGGCATATAAAACCAGATTAACAATTAGACTAGCTCGAACTGAGTGTAGCCAGACGATAAATCAGACCTGAGAATGTCTGTGTACGTCTCACCGCCATCTCAGGATCTCACCACGATTCAGACCTGTTTTTTACACCTGGATGATCGTTTCCTCATGAATCCCGTGCTTGACCGAGCGTCTGGACCCCTGACGGTGCTCAATTTGAGCAAAAGATAGACTGTCTGTTTTGTTTGGACTGGCTTGGCCTGGTTTTGAAGTCATTAATGTAATCTTGCATACTGGTGTTTGGATGATGATTAATGCTTTTGCCAGTCTCATTTATGATAGTGTCATGCTAGAGTCTTGCGTTTGTTTAGTATCAACTGACAAAAGCATCCCGACCACAGCATTACATATAGTCTGATTCCACTTTTAAGTTACGTTAAATAACATTTATGAGATGAAGCATGCACAAATGCTACCGCAATGTTATAATTAGGATTGGGAAACTCCAAATTGGAGGCGTCAATTAAAGATTCATAGTGGAATTATTTGTGGTTATTCAATAAGTTGTAATGGGGAATTTTTATTTTGTATGCATTTTCATGCTGATGAAGAATAGCGAAAAAGCTTGTCAAAATACTACATACACATTGTGTCGGTTTATGAGGCAATTATCTCTGCGGTGGCAAAATACAGATAAAATACTGTATCCTCTACACACCATCAGTTTTTGGTGTAATTCATTATTTTTCTTTGAAAAAGTAAAGGGATTACTCTTCATTTGATTACAGTTACTACTGATGTAATTGCATTAAATACTGTATATACAACAATTCTATATAAAACAATAGTGGATTTAACATCAAAATGTAATGTTAAAATGTATGTTTTTAAAGTAACCTTCCTCCCTTTACACACTTTGTTCAGTTCAAGAATAATTTATGCAATTGGGCTATATTCTTTATTTGAAAGAATCAACAGTGCAGTTTCATGTCTGTCCTTGTATTGTTCAATTGTTCGAAGTTGATATGGGTTTTAGAAAGTAATTAGTTTTCTGTTTTTAATATTAGTTTTTAATTGGTAATCCAAGACCTTTTAAAGAGAGTAATTATACAGTAAACTAATTACACTTTTGAAGTGTATTTTGAAGTATGTAATTATAACTAGAAATTAATTTTTTAGAGTAACTTACCCAACACTGGTAGTCATTACTCTTTATTTTGTTGCAATATGCTAAAACATTTAAACAGGAAGACATATATATGAAATTGTCCAATGTATTCATTTAATTTTGACCGAAATAATAAGAGTGCACACTTGTTGTGATAAGGCCCATTCACACTCTCGCTGCAGTTTTGTCGTCTGTCGATTTAAATCCTCGATCTCCAAAGCAAGATGGATTCTGATTGGCTGTCAATGTTTTTAGCATTCATCAGATGGAAAAAAAAAATCGTTTTGTAAGTGACTCCAACGATATAGATTTTTAGAACTATCGTTATCGTTATCGTTATAATCTTTGGTGTGAACTGGCCTTTAGAATTAATCAAGTGGCAAGATATTTTGCTATTTGGTAATGTCAAGATCATAAGCAAAAACGCTTGCATTGTGCAGTTTTCAGAAGCATTTAACGGACTGAAGACTTAGCAGCGTGTTTAATTACATCTGAAGATTTGTCAACATGCACAGAAAACGGTGAGGGAAACTTTAACTTTCAGCACACAATGATGGATGTCGAAAGAGAAAATGAGTGAAACCTCAGATTTTCTGGAATGTTTTGTAACAGTTTTCCGGCACATGTTTTCCATTTTAGAACCTGAAATATCATCCAAATACCATCCCGGTCGCAGGCTACACAATGAAAAGAATCAAATAATGTTATTGAATAATTTTTTATTAATTATAATATATTTGTTTTCTAAATCCAAAAGTTAAACAGGCCTTTGGAAACTTTGGAAACTTATTTCCGCCACAGAATAACTTTTTTAAAAAGATAATAGCGACTTTTTATCTCACAATTCTGACTTTTTTATATATATAAAAATAATATATAATTGAAAATAAATGAGTTAAACATTAAAGCCTCTGTGTTCAGACCCTTCTATTTCGCAATCCACTAAAGCAGTCTGAAAAACATCATCCGAACAGTTCAATAATATGTGTTATAACTTTCTCTAAGGCATAAAATACATATGTTGATGAGGGTAGCGCTGCACCCTAGTGGACATTAACAGATTTTTTTGTGACTTATTTTTGCAGGTATAAAATGCACAGTAGTATGTCAGATTTGACTGTTTAGCATTGTTGTTTTGAAAGAAAGTTTGAATTATGCACCAAATGGATTTTGATTTAGAATTAGATTTTTCAATTGATATATTTACTGAATTTTACAGTTTTTTGATAAGCTTGACTGAGGTTGATCTTATAATACTAATAAATATCTTAATTTTTTAACTATAAATTCAAACAGTGGTTCTCAACTGTGGTTCTTCATTTGACATCAAATGCCGACCCAACACAGTACCAAAATGTTCACTGTACAAATGTTATTAAAATGTTACCATTCACAGTATCCAGTCTCAGAAATGTGTAAAATGATCACTATGATAAAGGCTGAATGGGAAAATAGATAGCTTTGGAACCATGTGAATCTTTTTTCCTGTGTTTTATTGCTCCTGGCAGTTGGCTTATCCTCACTGAACCCATTTTTAAGTTTTATTTTTATTTTATTTATTTGTTTTAAATCAGGATATATCATGCAAACTGTTCATGGTGAACTTTTAGCAAACTTTAAGTCGCAACCACCAGTTTAGAGTTGAAAATGCTTGGCCAGTATAGTAAGTTGACCATAAAACTATTTTATTTTATTATAATAAAAGTGGCACTGTGAGCAGACACCCATAAGCAATGAATTAGATGAAACCCGTCCATTTACTGTGGAGTCATGAGGTCTGTCAGTCAACATTTTAAACAGACAATTAGAGTTCAGTGAATCAAGGTGTTGTGCATTCAGTTCACTTACTCCTTCAGTAAACAAAAAGCCTTATCAAAATCAAATGATAACCAGTGGTCCATAATCCATTTTGTATGTTTGACATTCAAGTGTTTTCTTGTTTCTTGAAAATGGATCTCAAAATTACGGCAACAGTGGGGAGTCTGGCTTGAAAGTATAGCGTTTGCTGCAAAGACATTAACCATGCTTGAACTCTACTCGTTTTTTCCCCGCTTTTCCTTTAGTTTGTGTTGTTGCCAATCCATCAGAGAGAATACCCCCTCCTGTTAAGAGTAATGACTGAATGAGTGTTTGGCTTTTCTGTCGCCTAGAGCCAGTCAGCAGCGTAACAGCTTCATTACACCAGTGTGGGGCCGAACTTTCTGCGTCAACTTCCAGGAGAAAGATTTCCACTAACTTAATGAATGAATGGCTACTAGTATTCCATTATGACTAATAGATGACATTAGCCAAGTTTAGAGACATTAGTAACATTAATTACAGTCATTTAATATGTAATTATCCTTATTCCCAAAGAGGGTGTTATTGTTATTCTGTTTGTTCATATTGAAAATCTTACTGATAAATGTAAATATATTTAAACCCTACATTTAAAAAAAAATGTAGCTTGGTGAACCCGCAACACTTGGCAACATACATTCAAATCCTATTAGCACTTATTAGCAACATGCCATTTGTTTGTTTTTCTCTAGGGTCACTTTACAGGGATAACAGTACTCTTCAAATTATTGTGAATGAATTTGTGCTTTTTTAATTTTTTGCTGCATCTTTGAGTTAAAAAATATGGATTATTATATTGGATATTACTTTTGTGATTTTTATTGTGTGCAGACAGACAGATAGACAGACAAACAGACATAGACAGATAGATAGACAGAAAGACAGATAGATAGGCAGACAGACAGATAGATAGAGAGACAGATAGACAGACAGACAGACAGATAGAGAGACAGATAGACAGACAGACAGATTGACAGATAGATAGATAGATAGATAGATATATAGATATATAGATAGATAGATAGATAGGTAGATAGATAGACAGACAGATAGACAGCCAGACAGACAAACAGACAGACAGACAGACAGATAGAGACAGATAGACAGACAGACAGACAGATAGACAGATAGACAGACATATAGACAAATATATAGAGACAGATAGACATACAGACAGATAGATAGAGACAGAGACAGACAGAAAAACAGACAGACAGATAGACAGACATACAAACAGACAGATAGAGACAGACAGACAGACAAACAGATAGACAGACATAGACAGATAGAGACAGATAGACAGACATACAGACAGATAGATAGAGACAGACAGACAGACAAACAGATAGACAGACATACAGACAGATAGATAGAGACAGATAGACAGACATACAAACAGATAGATAGAGACAGACAGATAGACAGACAGACATACAGATAGATAGAGAGACAGATAGACAGACAGATAGATAGAGAGATAGATAGACAGACAGACAGACAGACAGACAGACAGACAGACAGACAGACAGACAGACAGACAGACAGACAGACAGACAGACAGACAGACAGACAGATAGATAGATAGATAGATAGATAGATAGATAGATAGATAGATAGATAGATAGATAGATAGATAGATAGATAGATAGATAGATAGATAGATAGATAAATAGATAGGATATAACTTATTGTCCAACAGGATATAATTGTCTAACTGATTATAACATTGTGAGTTTTGTACCTGATTGCAGTTTCTCAGATGAAGTCGTTTCAGTCCCTAGAATTGGCCTCTAAGGGGCAGCATTTTCCTACATCTACACTAACCACAATCAGACGATTATTCATCACTTACAGACAGAGAGAAAGAAACACTTCACGTCTCTGGAAAATGACAGTAGTAATTTTAGTGTTGGCTTGGGAGAGTTTGCAGAGTCTGCGGAGGTGAACCGTCGACATGCCCCATTTCCCAAAGCTGAAAACACAAGCAAGACGCTGCAGGTCACAATCATTTACTGAGGGAGTCCATCTGACAGACTGCAGATGCTCATTTTGACAAATGACTGGGATGACTGTTTAATTAAGCATTTCATTACCGTGCTCTCATAAAGCAGACAACGCTAATGAAATATGGGCTATAGATGATGCAGAGATGTTTCAATAATTGCTGTCTGTTATCAAAAAAGATGAAAGAAAAGAACAAGGAGTAGATGGAAGAAAGTTATTTATTGCTATCTGATGATGCTTTGAAATTCTGTTCAATTAAAAGGTTTTCAAGCTCATAATGGTCTAATACGTACATCCCAGAACACATTACTATTGTAATCTTTTAGAAAGGTGAACTGTAATTAGTGCTGTTTACTAAGGCAGTAATTCCTTGTACTTATGGTTAGCGATTTGAACAAACCCTGAACCCGTAATATTAGACAGGCATAAATGATATCTCACATCATATGGCTTGCTGAATAAATTAAATAAATAAATAACCCTCATGGACTTACATTGAACACCTTAGCAACTACATAGCAATGCCCCGACATCTACTGATGGATGGATAGATAGATGCATTATTATAGCAACATTCTCACATCAAACTCTATTGAAAGCAATTAGGAGTTATTGTACGCACTATTGTTGACACTACCTATGTAGGGCAGTCACTTATGAGGTTCCATTTGGCTTAGGATGTTGTCTTTAAAGGCAGCTGAAAGTCTGAAAGACAGCTGACTAGGCTTTGAAATGGAGCGTATTTTTCATAAATTTGATTTAAATGTTGTTCAAAGTCAGCAGAACCAACAGAAAATCCTTTCACAATCAACTCTGTGTGTCTGGCCTCACACACTCACCCACTCAAAACAGAAAATCTTTACGCTAAACGAAAAGCGCAGGAAATCCTATTAGCACTCACGTCATTGGATCTCTCTGAGACGCGCCTGAGCTCAGCGCTGATGCGTCTGTGACACACACATGACCCCGACTTTGCATCGTTAACATTGTGCTTGGACAACTGTGAGCGTGAAATGTTAAGAAATGAAACCCCACGGCATCCACAAACATCCCCGATAAGCGGAGTTTAAAGCCTGTGGGGCTCGTTTCGTCACACTTTCTCCTTCAAAAACCAAGCTCCCGGTGGTGGGCGTCTTTAACACTGATCTGGAGTCAGACTCCCCTGTGCGAATCGCAACCCCAGGCGTTACAGACGGAGTCATGAACTTGGTTTCGCATCAGTGTAAAGAGAGTGCACTGACTCTTTAAAGCAGGTGAAGTTGAAAATGAGGCTGTCAGACTTCTGCCTCTTCTTCCTCTCATCCTGTGAGTCGTGAGCGGGTAGGAGGACTTTTGAGTCGGTGCCAGTCAAGAGAGGCAGCGTGCCACACGGTTCAGGCAGAAATGGGTCACAGAGTGTCTGTCGCAGAGATTAACCGGCAAAGGCCTTCAATGCACACTTAAGATATCTTATGTTTGCATTTGGGGATTGTTCTGACATGTTACACCCAGAATTCACTGCTTTGGTTAAACAAATGACCTAAGTGACATGTAAAGGTATTTTATTAACGGAATGTCTGTTTACACTAAGTGCAAATAGCCCACCTTGTTGGCAGAGGCTATTTACATGAACTCCGCCCACCATTATCTGATTGAGCCAGACACAATTACAATAGAAATCCATCTTCAAACAGAATTAGAGGCGTGGAGAGTAAGGAGGGTGGCGTTATCTTTTAGATACAACCCGTGTTCAAATCCACCTTTTACGAACGCATTCTTATCCCTTTTCCAATCACATATCCGCTCAGGGAGACGTTTACTTTACGTTTTAAATTAAATTTAAGAACATATTTGAAACGTGGAAATAAAGTACCAAACGGGTACTATTTAAAGGGATAGTTCCCCCAAAAATGAAAATTCTGTCAGTATTTTCACACCCTCATGTTTTTCCAACCCCGTAAGACCTTCGTTCATCTTCGAACACAAATTAAGATATTTTTGATTAAATCTGAGACCTGGATCACTCCTCAATAGGCTTCTAAGGGATTGACATCGTTAAAATAGTCCAAGTAACTACAGTGGCTCAATCTTAAGTTTATCAAGCGACGAGAATACTTTTTGTGCGCAAAAACAAAACAAAAATAACGACTTTATTTCAACTATTCATTTCCTTCTCTGTTGGCCTCTAGTCAGTTAACGTAGTGTGATTGTGTAGAGCTACGTCACACGTAGGCTCACTATTGGCCGACGCTGGTCATGTGTGTGATGCGTGTGACGTACAACACAGAAGCACTACGCTATTACACTACATCAAAAAATATCTTAATTTGTGTTCCGAAGATGCACGAAGGTCTTACGGGGTTGGAACAATTAAGTTAGTGAGTAATTACTGACAGAATTTTCATTTTTGGGTGAACTATCCCTTTAATAGTGGGAATTGCTATTGCTATTTGAACTTAATGTAAATAGCATCTATCACTATTTGCGCTTATGCAAATAGCAGCTGCCTTTTATTACTGCCAATGTTACCTGATGTGCTCTAAAATCTGCATCAGCCTTGTCTACATAGTCAGCTGTCTTTTAAGGCAACTTCCTGACTAAAATGAAACCTCATAAGTGACTGATTTAAAACGCTTTACATTGGCATCACAAAAAGTGCATGAAGTGCACAGGAGCATCGACTCTTGATTTGAATTTTAAGCATGTTGAAGATTAGTAAATGATACTCTAATGAGCAAAAAAATTCATTTCACAAAAATATTTCATAAAAATATATATATTTTTAATAACATTTAATTATTATTACAGCATTTTTCAGTGTCGAATGAAATACTAAGTATATTTATAGTCGTAGTTTAACCCATGGCATCTTGAGTTTTTTATTGAGCGTGTCATTGCATTCTGAGAATGCCTTATCAGTGAAGGATATACGTGATGCTGTGTTAGATTTTTTAGTTCTCATAGAATTTACCATTGAAAATGTCTGGGTCGGTATTTAAATATTTTTGTTAAAATACACAGTAAAAACAGTAATATTGTGAAATATTAATACAACTGTTTTCTATTTGAATAAAATTCACAATGTAATTTATTCCTGTGATGCAAAGCTGAATTTTCACATGATCCTTCAGAAATAATTCTAATATGATGATTTGCTGCTCAAGAAACATTTTTGATTATTACCAATGTTGAAAACAGTTGTGCTGCTTAATATTTTTTTTTGAAAACCACAATATTTATTTTAGGGTTCTTTGATGAATAACAAGTTCAAAAGAACATTGCTTTAAAAAATAAATATATTTTGTAGCATTATAAATGTCTTTATTTCCAGTCACTTCTGCTCAATTGAATGCATCTATGCTGAATGAAAGTATTATTTAACAAAAAAATCATACTAACCCCGAATTTTAAACAGTAGTGTATCTTTTGGAACAACCTTCACATCTGTATGTGTGCAGTTATGATGCCTTAAAATAGTGTCTAGGTATGCAGCGCACTAGGTTTTGGAATAGAGCAATTGTGTGCAAAATATTTATCGAATTAATGAGGCAGGTTTGACCCAGATGTGGCATTGCATTAATCAAACCAAACGCTTATGCTTCCACAGTGACAAATCACATTTTAACAATTAGATAATGTCAACTACACAACAGTCTATTTATTGCTGTTAATTCTGGATCTTTAAGCAAGTAGCTTCAACATTAAATAAAGAAAACACCAGACTGCCCTTAACTAATTCTTACTTTCAGACATTTTTAATCAGTCCCTCCTTTTCAAGTAGATTTAAAGCTTATAGTGCGTGTGCAAAGGAGCATGGGAAAAGAGCAGGGAGACACCTGAGTTCAGCCCGGAGGCACTGAGGGTCACATCTTGCATATTAATGTGTCAGGAGGCCGCATCGATCAGGTGAAGCTTTCCTAGTTTCCCCGTACATCTGTGCGCGGACTGACAAGAAACAGGTAATCGCATGGTAAACAGCTGTGAGCGGCTAACTCAAAACTCACTGGAGAGGAGCACGCTCGCTTCTTAAAGCACGAGGAAATATGATTGCAGTTGGCTGAATTTGGATTGAAAAATCTTTTTTTTACCCCCATAATCCCTTATGCCTGAATACACCAATGTTACGGATGTGTTTTGAATGTTTATTTGTAGTTCTGCACCAATGAGTTCCATGTGCAGTGAGATGTTTGAAAGCATTTCATTACATTTGAATTTCCTAATTTGATTGGGATTGATAGCATATTTCAGCTCAGTTGCATTCAGTAGTCAGGTGATACCGGTTTCAGTAGTCCTAATTTCAGCTGAAGGGTGTTTCTTCATCTACAGGCACTTTTGCGGGTCGATAGTGTAGCCTTTGATAGTGCAACTTTATTGGCTAGATGACTCATTGTCATGAATTGGAAATCAGCGAGTTCCCCCTACTTCATCATTGGGGTTGTGATCTTTTACATGCTCTTAAAATGGAAAAAGATGCAATAAGACAGAAGTACAAACTCTTTTCGGGAATACTTTAGTGAGACAAATATGTCTTAGCGCTATTTTTTATATATATATACATATTTTTTTACTTTTTTAACAAAAAAATATACAAATTCCATCATAAAATATGAATTATTACATTTGTAGGAGTTAAAATAAACATAAGAGATGTCAATATGTGTGACAGTGCTTTACACTACCGGTCAAAAGTTTTGAATAATTATGTTTTTAAAAGATTTTTGAATTAAAATGTATCAAAATACAGTAAAAACAGTAATATTTAAAAATATTATTACTTTAAAACAATTTAATTTAAAATAACTGTTTTCAATCTTAATACATTAAAAAACGTAATTTATTCATGTGATGCAAAGCTGAATTTTCAGCATCATTACTCCAGTCTTCAGTGTCACATGATCCTTCAGAAATCATATGCTGATTTGGTAAATTATTAATAATGGTTCTTATTATTATTAACGTCTTAATATTTTTTTCCAAAATCAATTTAAAAAAAATATTCAGGACTCTTTGATGAATAGAAAGTTCAAAGAACAGCATTTATTTGAAATAGAAATATTTCGTAACATTATAAATGTCTCTCACTTGCACATGTAATGCATCCTTGCTGAATAAAAGTTTTTTTTTTTTTTTTTTTTTTTTTTTTTTACTTATACCAAACATTTGAATGGTAGTGTATCACGGCTTTCACAAAATATATAGTCAAATATTAAGCAGCACAAACTGTTAAAAACATGAAATTAGTCTTAAAGAGAGCTTTACAATGTAATTTCCACCCTTATTTCCATCACAGAATGCTGTTAAACTTATATTCAACTTATATATAATTTATTATGCTATTAAATACATCATTCATCAATACATCATCCAAACGTGGCCATAGTTAAAGAAACACCTGGATCTTTTGGAGTGTAAATCTCATTGCAGCTGAAATGATTTTACGGTTTTCCACCTTCCACACTTTTTTTCCCCCCCAACGGGCATCTGTTGGAAACCAGGAACCCTATTTCACCCCCGTGATTGAACGAACCCTGCTTTTAAATGATGTTTCCTGTTATTTGGAGTTTTTTATGAGCTGTTGGTTTTGTGCTGTATCTCAGTGTGGGCTTCATTAATCAAGCGGTCCGGAGAGAAACCGCTCTCCTGCTTGCTGAGGCGTTTCTCTTTAGATCATTTCCTGGCGGGATGCCTGTCATGCTGTGTTTAAAACCAGGAACAGGTGTAAACAAAACAGGGCCAGGGTCTCAGGACTGTCTCTGTATATTATATTCGTCTCAAAGTGTAAAGAAAGTGCATAATAATAAGTTTGTCGCATCTCTGAATTGTGTGGACTGCTTTACTGTAATAGAATTTTGAGTTAGATGTTTCAAAGAGCCAGTATTATCAGCATGCATGAAAGAAATGCCTTGATTGGAATTCCTTATACTTTGATTTCTATACGCAGACATATATTGGTGAATCTCACAAACTCTTCTATGAACATATCCACATCATATTTCACCCCAACATCAAAATAATAAAAAAAGGAAATTACATTTTGCATAATCCTTTCAAGCTGTTACCATTGAAGAAGCATTGTGGCTATTACAGGATCAAACAGATTTACAATTTATCTACATCAATATTAAAACTTAATAGTACTTTTCAACCATGACAACAATAATGTTCATGAAGCATTCTAAGTAAATTTCTACCTTAAAGCAAGATGTAAATATTGAAGTTTAAAGTCTGTAGTTTAAAATGTCACTCAACAATGTTAAAGAAATTGAATCCTATTGTGACCTGGACCGTTTGCATTGTGTCATTACTTTTTTGATTACTAAGCACGGTTCCACTAAAAATTTCGTTACTGTAATAGATATTTCATTTGTATTTAACAGTATTTCTAGGCCAACATCATGTAAATAATTGTATGCAGATGTATTAACAGTATTTAATAAGAATTTAATGATAATTGTCATTGAGTGATGGAAATTACAATAAAAAAACAACTAAATAATAAATGAGAATTTGGGATGGAAAAATGTGCATAATGTAATTAAATGTCACAATGCAAATAAGGGGGGGGGGGAATCACACACACAATGAATTTCTTTATACAAAATATAATTTCTTATATTTTTCCTTTAAATTTTGAGGTGAAATATGACTCATGAGATTAACCTATATTTAGAAGAAAAAAAAACAAGTGCAAGTTTGTGGCCAGGTCGGCAGTTTGAAGCATCTGCCACATTCAGTGCAATAAAGACGTGACTTTTCATTAAAATTACTTGCCACTCATTTCTAATAACTGTTAAATAGTCAAATCTTGTCCACAATAGCAAGTGCAATACAAGCAGGAAAAAAAAAACGCAATTATACATTGCTCGGAGATGAAAATAAACATTCGCAATTAACATGCAGCGCAGACGTCGCCCAAATGGGAGAAAGACAATGCGCCACGCGATCCTAGTTAGGCATCTGTGAGAGTGAAAAAGCCCAGCAGCTCGGGCCCAGAACGGCTCCCAGCAGCTGGAGCCAAACCCCACAGCTGACAGCTGCTTTGGGCTGACGCGCATCGACGTGACCCGGCTGATTCCAGCTCCGCTGACAGGGACGTACACACACAGAAACGCTCAGACAATATGGCATTCACACACCGATCACAGCAGAGAGCGCCTTGCAATCACCGGCTTTGGGCTGACAATGTGACATTTTTGTTAGAGGCACACAAGGATATTATATTTACATATCAATATGAACAATGGTTATTGTTTGATTGTAGAGTTTTCATTGTGTCGTATGGTATTGGACCCGTCACAGCGAGTTGCAGACATATCCATATCCCAGCAGTCCCTTCGGACCCTGAAACACAGTCTGTCTAAACACTTGACTGACGCATCAAAACAACTGCAAGTACACTACACACTTATTAGTGCCTAGTTTTTCTAGATGAATGTTTTGTTGGTAAGCCCCTGTTGGTGAATCCTGGAGCTACACCATCTGGACTCAGCATCTTCGTCTATTGTTGTCTATTCAACAGTTTAGTTTCAGTTATTTTTTTATCACTGATCTTTGTTTGAAGGAGACTCTGTGTTAAAACTGCTAACAGAGTGCTAGTTGCAAATCAGTAAAATAATTGTGATTGATTGGAAGGTGTATTTTCAAAATTTTATTAACAATAAAAGGTTAAGAAATTAATTAATCCACAAGGAAAGAAATAATCAGACCTAAATCAGTCAACACCACTGAATATCATATGCTTTCTTAATAATTATTCATAGTGACATGCTGTGGGATGGTTGTAGTTTTGTTCTTTGCCCTCAATTATCTGGTTATTTTATAACACCACAGGTGGTTTGAATATATTATATCATAATTCATCTTATAAAACATTGCTTTAACAAACAACCTGCTGTGTCTCGAAATGACGAGGTCTTCATAGCTTCATAGGTCTTCTTGCTCTGCAAGGTACTTACACCGAAAAAGGACAATTCTGTTCCATACTGGGCATGGAAATACAAATCTTGACCAAAGAAATATGAACTTGTGACTGTTTATTCAGTTTAGTTACTGAAGGAAGTGGTTAAAGATCTGTTAAAGGTGTGATGTCACTGACCTGGGAAACTTGAGGAGTTCGTCCTCAACGGTGAATATTCCAGGTTCAGTCGTCCCTCCTTTTCTTTAAAAAACCAAAAATCATTAATTACACAAATTCTTATGTTAAACCATGTTATGTTTCTAATACAAGGCCTGAGGAAGTGATGGCAAATTTGACATTTTTATCACCTCTGAATGCTGTAATCAATCTTTCTATATTGTTCCCTCTTTTGGAAAGTTGTGGAAACGCCATTACGTATTTTTTCTTTCGCTATTGGAGCAAACAGGAATATAATAACTAGGGGGCAAACACTGAAGCTGTGTAGGCACTTATTGCATCCGTTGGCGTTCTTCTTCTTCTTATTATTCTTCCATTTCTTTCTGGAAGTCTATGGCAGCTCATAGAACTGCTTGTGGGAAAGTTATGAAATTTGGCACACTGATAGAGGACTGTCTGAACTTTAACCACAACAAATTTGGACTCTCTAATTTAATTACTCTAGCGCCACCAACTGTCCAAAGTTGCACTCAGGCTTATGTCAATAGAAACAAAATTATTTTTTCATTTGATTCCATGGCTCATGACACCCCATTACAAGATTAAATTTAAATACATTTAAAAAATATATTTTTTTATTGTGATTATCATTGCAATTTAATAGATTTAAACTACGTGAGACAGTGTTGTTAACAAACTATTAATACAAGTATGTTTTGTTAATTGAAATAAAGCTGAAAAAATATATTAGCTGATTTTTTTTTAAATGTTGTCTTGGCAACTAACTGAAAAAAATTAATTAAGTTAAGTAAATTACTGAAATAACTAAAACTGAAAAAAAAAATTGAATTTTAATTAAAACAAAAAAAATGTAAATTTAAATAAAAGCACATAAAATGACAGTGAAAACTGAAAATATAAAAATAAATGCTAAAAATGACAAAATTACTAAAAATTAAAATGAGAACGGAAAATATATTTAAAATAAAATTATATAAATAATACTAAAATAGAACTGTTCTGGGGCCATTTTATAAAAGCAATAAGACAATCGACACCATGTGATGAAGTGAATTTACAATGTTTTAGCAAGCAACACTTTTCTCCATTGTCATCTAATTGCATTTTACATTTGATCCTCTTTCTCATATAATTACAGTTCTGGCACCCTGAAAATTCTCCCTCTCTGCACAATTCTCCATTTCCCTTTCCTTCCTTCAATGCATAATCAGAGTGCCGTCAAATAACCCATCCTCTGGCCTGAAGGAGGTCTGGTTTGGCCACGGCCAGTCGAGGCTGCGATGGAAACTGTGATTATCTCAGTGGGACGCCCTCTCAGAGCGAGTCAGACCAGACCTCAGTGACCCGTCTCGCTCTGTTTAGAGGGCAGCTGAAGTCAATCTCTATTTGAGGACTTGGAAATTACGGATGAAGGAAGATGCGCCTCAAATATACCCGCGTTCGTCGGGGTTGATGTGTCCCCGCTGCCGACTCTCCTTTCAACTTTCGCGTTTGTTTCTGAGCATCGCAACTTCTCGAGTCTGTTTGAGTGATGATGAGTGGCAGGTCGTGATGAACGGAGGAGAATAAACACTGGTTGAGATGCGGGGCGGTTCTTTCGGTGTGTTTGGAGGTGAGAGAAAGTGGTTTGGATAAGTTTAGCGTTGGCAGGCTGCCTTCGGGGCAGAGCTGTGATCAAAGACTAGACCTCGGGTCAGGAGGAAAAACAAAGCTTGGAGCGCTGGAGTCGAACAAGCAGTTTGGAGAATAGACAGACTGAGATGTTAAAAGGGGTCACATGGAGGCCACGGGCATCACGTGCGGTTTAGCATCACTGGCATCTGAGAACTAAAATAACATACTTATAACTATCATAAATAACAGCAAACTCAAATTTGATTGGCTGGCTTTATATAAAGATAATATACAGGTAAATCTCTAAAATCATTTCAACCAAAATAAATACACGGACATGAAATACTGTTTTATGTTGCTTGTCAACAATAAATGGCCTACAGTTTGCAGACCAATGAACCATATTGCTTGATAAAAAAAATGTCTATTGTGGTTATTTTTAATGTAACTATAAAATGAACATAGGTGTCTTTTATAGTATTGTTGTTGCTGGTGTTTTATAAAATAACTAAAATAACTTCAATGTATTGTGTTGTTTTACAACAGCTCCGAACATAGCTCAACTAGATTTTAGATACAGCTTTATTAGAAGTCTATTTATATGAGTGTACGCTTGAGTGTGTTCTATATGTGTGTGTCATAGTATTGAAGAAAGCTCTTGCATAGAGACACAAGCGGAGAGTCCTGACCCTCACTCCATTAGAGGCGGCTCTGCACTTTGTTAATGGAAGAATGAATGTTTGGACGATTAAACTTTATTGGCCACTTCAGATGTTACAGTGACAGAACTGTGTTAGTTGCTACAAGGTGGGAAAGGTCAGCAATTTTCTGAAGCAGTCAACCCACACTAATCTGTTTTTGAGAAGTCAATTCCAGGGACACGAGCTTCACTGCGCACAAGGAATATTATAAACATCAATGAGAATCTTTGAGTCAGTCACTTTAATTTCAGAGGTTAGACTGTTTTTGCAAGCCATAATATATCCTGACAGTGACTGGTTTTCTCCTCTAAATCTTTTAAATATGCCATATTACATCCAGATTTTTTTTTTTTTTCTGAAACACACTTTTAATGTTAGTTATGGTTGTACCATGACCATTTTTTCAAATTCTCTTACCCTTATACTTTAAATAACCTCCTGTTGTTTTTCTGAGTAACTATACAAGAGTTAAATTTAGCATTTTTAGTATATTTTCTTTACTCAGCTATATATTTGTTATATATGTATTATCTCTCTCTCTCTCTCCATCGATGGATGGATGGATGGATGATTCAGACGGATAGACAGAACACTATATTTTGTTCAACCATTATACGTTTTAAAAGATATATATCATTTAGGTTACAAAATAACAACAAACAAAACGAATATTACTCACGTCAGAACTATCATTTTAAGGTTTTAAAATTCATTTTAAGGCTTTAAAATTCTCTTTCTCTTGTAAGATTAACCTATCATGTCTTAAAGACGAGCAGTACCATTCTTCTCTTCGTTTCAGAAAAACAGGCCGTTCGATTCTCAGATGTCAAGGAGAGACCTTGAACCAGCTCTGCTAACTGTTAAAGAGTGTCAGTCCGCCTTGCCCTTCTCCATACAATAGAGATTTTCACACGGCTTTTCACTTCAAACACTTGACCTCTGACTCGGACTCAAACCAAGCAGGGAGCTTGAGCTTCTTTTATTATGACATTGAGAGAACTACACAGCAAAAACCCTCTAGGGTCCAAACCATTAGCATGGCTTTGAAATATGTTTTTATGAGCATGTTCTTTTATCGACCAACACCTGGGAAAAGCCATTATTTGAATGCAAAGCTCTGAGACCACTATTTAAACTTAATTTATTTATTTATTATTTTCAAAATCATTGAGTATGTGATTGGAAATATATGCAAGCTTAAACTAATAGCCTACATTCACAATGCATTTGCAGATACTTGACTTATTCAGCTTATATATATATATATATATATATATATATATATATATATCCTCTCGCATACTCACATACTCTCTTGAGTAGGTACTGATTTTGATTAAGTAATTACCTCATGACCGCTAAAAAAGTTCATTCTATATAGTATGAATGTGTGTAGTATGAATATAATCTGGATGTTCTATATTCGCCATGTTGGCCTCCCTTATCAACATGAACTACTAGCGTCAGTTACGTCGCGTCACCGCCATTCACAAATCCTCTCCTGTGGACTCATGGGACAATAAAGTGTCTATTGTAAGCACAACTCAGAATCTCGCTTGAATAAGTAGGTCATCCAGGTACTTTTTGTCTACTCTTTTATGAGTACTGTGAATTCGGGCATACTACTTTTATCACATACTGTTTTTCGACTACTATATAGTAGGGAAGTATGTTATCGGATCCAGCCATGGTATAACAAATCACACCTAGCACAAACCCTTACAATGTAATATAATGTCATGGATGGATGGATGGGTGGGTGGATGGATGGATGGGTGGATGGATGGATGGATGGGTGGATGGGTGGATGGGTGGATGGATGGATGGATGGGTGGGTGGGTGGATGGATGGATGGATGGGTGGGTGGGTGGATGGATGGATGGGTGGATGGATGGTTGGGTGGATGGTTGGGTGGATGGATGGATGGGTGGATGGGTGGATGGATGGATGGGTGGGTGGATGGATGGTTGGGTGGATGGATGGATGGGTGGGTGGATGGATGGGTGGATGGGTGGATGGGTGGATGGATGGATGGGTGGGTGGGTGGATGGATGGATGGGTGGATGGATGGATGGGTGGATGGATGGATGGGTGGGTGGGTGGATGGATGGATGGATGGGTGGATGGATGGATGGATGGATGGATGGGTGGATGGATGGATGGATGGATGGATGGATGGATGGGTGGGTGGATGGATGGATGGGTGGATGGATTGATGGGTGGGTAGGTGGGTGGATGGATTGATGGGTGGGTGGGTGGATGGATGGATTGATGGATGGATGGGTGGATGGATGGGTGGGTGGGTGGGTGGATGGGTGGGTGGATGGATGGATGGATGGGTGGGTGGATGGATGGGTGGATGGATGGGTGGATGGATGGGTGGGTGGCTGGGTGGATGGATGGGTGGATGGGTGGGTGGATGATGGATGGGTGAATGTATGGGTGGGTGGGTGGGTGGATGGATGGATGGATGGGTGGGTGGGTGGATGGATGGATGGGTGGATGGGTGGGTGGATGGATGGGTGGGTGGATGGATGGGTGGATGGATGGATGGATGGATGGATGGATGGGTGGATGGATGGGTGGATGGATGGGTGGATGGATGGGTGGATGGATGGATGGATGGATGGATGGCTCTGTATTATCCACGTGAAATGCATAACTAAAATCAGAAAACAATATTAGATAATTTAAGAGAATTTAAAGGAGGATGTAAATGTTTCCAACAATTATTAATCAACTAGCGTTAAGTTATTTAGGGTATAATGAACTATAAACTATAAAAGGGCAATTATGAGGCAAAATTAACACACTTGTTAATTTGCCATATTCATATCCATAAATAAATATGACCTATTCGGTAAATGATTTTAAAGAGAGCGACGCTTCAGTTTTGATTACCTTATTCAAAATGTCCTGCTTGAATGATCTCAGTCTTCATTAGGCAGGGAGACAGCAGTTTACTTAACGATAACGACAGCGCACAAGCACAGCTCAATCAGGAGTCACATCCAACCCCAAACGTCTACAGCTGAAGGGGTTTAACAGCTGATCTCAGGTGTAACAGCGTCTGCCCTCCCACTGGAACACAGTACTCTGGGAGACAGTCAGACGCCTCTCATTACAAAGCCCAGTGCGTACGGGGAAAACCACGAGAGAGAACTTTAATTATATTCCAGATTATAAATAAAATTATGTTGCTACAAAAAGGCGTGTTGCCTTAGTTGGTGTTGTGACTAGTATTAAAAAATAAGCACCATATTTTATATATATATATATATATATATATATATATATATATATATGTGTATTTATTGATATTTTGCTTTCACGTTTATTTTTATATTTTCAATTTAATTTTCGTTTTCGTCATTTTGATATGTTATTTAGCTTAAATAAAATTTTATTTCAGTTTAGTTTTAGTATTTAAGTTTAAGTTTTTCATCTAATATATATATATTATTTATACCAAAACATTGTGTTTGATAGTTTTTTAGTTTTAGTTAATTACAACACTAAATCACACAAACTTAATTCAAACGGTAAATGAAAAATATTTTGATTTTTGTCCATATGCATCCAAACATAACCACATAAAATAAGCTTTAAAAAAACTGTTAAGCATACACATGCATTTTTATACATTTGGATAGATAATGAAATGTACAAGATCAATGTTTTGACAGCCTCTGAAACATAAATCTTTTTTGCTGTACGTACAGTACAACTTTAGATCTGTATAATTATGAATCCTCAGAAAATTTTACTTAACTGGAATTACTGGAATTTTTCCATTCAAACCTCATGTGCAATTTCATTCATTTACATTTAAAACATTTGTAATATTATTACATTTCATTGCCTTAACTGGTAAATTTTTCATACAATAAACTAATGAGAACACATTGGGATTTCAAATTGCAATCATCAAGAGAAACAGATATCAAGAACTCTGTTAATTATTGAGAAGTGAGAGTAAATGTTATCACAGGTTAGCACGTGACACCATTACTACTAAGTGTTTTTAATTGACCAAAAAAATAATGTAAAACATGGCTAAAAATACTTATTACTGACTAAAAAAAAGGTTTAGTGTCCATGCAGCATGTCTTGGTGTTTCCATTCTTGTTTATTTCATTTCTTTTTTCTTATTTAGAAATACCAGCCATCTGGGCGCTAGGCTTCCTGGCAGTAAGTAATTCTGGCAAATATTCTGTCATTTATTGCTATCATGACATGCCATAAATTATTCTCTCATTAATAACATATTTATGGGCTGGAGAGGAACAAGTGAAAATGTGTATCTTTCACTCAAATGAAAGAGTGCAGCAGAAGGGAGAGAAAAAGAGACAATCTAATTCCAGCTGTTATTGGCTGGAAATAATGGGTTTCTTAGCTGAACTTTTCTAAAAGAAATATAATTTCTGCAATGTAAAAATAATCTCTGTTTTCAAATAGGTTTCACCTGTCTGCTATTGGTCAGGCAAACAGAGAGTCCCCCCCCCCAAACTCCTGCCATTGGTTGAGCTGTAATGAAAGGCTAAAACGGAGTCTGTTGCTGCGTCTGAAACCACATACTGTATAGTAGGTACTACATTTGGTTTGAAACTTACTTCACAACTGTTAAAAAGGGAGAGAGTCATTTAATAGAGAAACCCTCAAATATCTGTGATATTCTGGTCTAGAGTCCCTCTTTCAATAGAAATGTTACCGTACGATAGCTATATTTTATCATTCCCCTTCATTTCAATGAGATACCAATTCAGTTAATATATTCAATTCTAGTGCATTGTAATATTCTTCCATTTTAAATAATTCTGGGTGCTCTTTTTGGGTCGTTTTGTATAGTTTGAAATTCTGGAACAGTAAAGTCCTTGGTGTGATGATTGCACACAGCCAAGGTTGCTGTGATCTCCTTAAATGTAAGCTGTCAAACACTTCCAGTCCACGCTCACCGCTGCTGTGGTTGTTTCTGTGAAGGTCGACTGAAGTCTCAGACAGACCCTTCTCGAATAAAACATTGGGGAAAAATCCACTACACGTTTAAAGAGTACTGCGCAACATTAGTCTGGACCAGCACTCGAAATAACATTTTCTACAATAAGTCTGTATAGTATATTTAACTAACACGAAATCTGTTTTTTTTCCCCCCCTGTTCTGTCTACTGCCTAACAGCCTGTATATGTTTGCCAAAGGAAACTGGTCTGTTTAGTATCACTGCTGGCCTGACTTTGAACTAGATTGTTGGATATGAAAAGGTTTGCGGCATTGAATGTTTGAAACATATTCAATAATTTCATTTAAAGTATTTGCAAGTAAGCAAGATGTCTCTGTATATTTTCTAAAAACACCACTTTTGATGCACCCCAGGTTATTACCCGTCCCTAAAAGTAACATAAAAACAAGCAATTAATTGTTTAGTATGCCAATTAGGCAGCACTTTCATACATGAATGGATGGTAAAGCTTTTGCTTGCATTCCAATGTGGAATCTTAAACGATAAGTGTAGTGCGTGTGCTTTATTTTTTGCACTTAAGCATTGTTTTTCCCAGCTGTCTACGACCCTTTCCGAACAGAAAACAGCTTGTGACCCATCAGTTGAGTATGTTTTGGACCTATCAGTCTGTCTAGTGAGAGCGACAGTTCATCTTGTCAAGTAGTACTTGAGATACAGAAAAAAAACAGTGAAAACTCACAATTGGTTGTTTTCTCAGTGCAGGAACACCTTTCGTCCTTCCCTTGACACCTTCCTCATCTCATCTGGATAACTATTAATATGACAAAGAGGTTAGAGTCGCCCCCGCAAATAAACATGCAGCACTGCGTGATTTATATCCAGTGCCAACACTCTTTATTAGACTGTCAATACATTACCTGTTGTCTATTTGCAGTTGTCGAGGCTGAATACACAGACAGGCCGAGAGGAGAATGAATGCGTCTGCGGCGGGTGAGAAAAGCCTCCGGTGAGGAGACCCGTGATGGACAGAGTGGTAATTGTGCGGTGGACTGGATGCGTGAGATGAGCGCTCTTTCCTCGGGACCTCGCAGTGTGTCTACGCCCTGAGCCCATGTTTACCCTGCTCTGAGCTTGCTTTGCCTGTCAATTGGAGAGGGGAAGATATTGCGTGTCAAGTGCTCTCCTGGGCTAAACTATCATTTCAAAGTGTTATCACACAATCCTGACTCCCAGGGGCCGCCCGCCTGCCAGCCGTACGGAGGAGCTCCAGACTTTTGCCAAGCCTAGCGAATGGCGACCTAGCAAGGGCACTGAGGATGGCAGGTTGTGCAGGTAAAACTCCAATAAACCAAATGATTAAAAGCACTTTACATGTGTTATTTTGGGTCTCATTGACACGTATTTTCATAGGACAGTAGAAAGAAGAAAGGAAACAACTGGAAGTAGAGGGGGTAGTAGGGTTATTATATTGAATGTTTTTGATGTAAATATTAATGATTGTCTAAAATCTATTTGGAAAAATACATTTTTCATTCACACAAAATGTATTCTCATACATTTTGCAAATGTAAGCAAAATACATTTTTAAGTATATTTTGACATTTGAAGGTTTAAATTAAATATTATATTTGAAAAATATTTTTTTCTAAAGCCATGCTGTTAACTTATATTAACTCAATTTTTTTTGCTATTTATATATTTTAAATGTAAATATTTTTATTGTCCAAAGTATTTTTTAAATACATTTTGCATTCACTCAAAATGTATTTTAAAGACTCTTCCCCTGAAACTAGACTCGCATACTCGCATGTTATTGGAAGCCAGTGATTATAGTTTATAAAGTTATAAATATGGACAAATGCATCGCTTCACTTCAGAAGGCCTTTATTAACCCCTGGAGCCGTATGGATTACTTTCATGATGGATGGATACCCTTTTTGGGCTTCAAAATCTAACGTAACATTCACTCCCATTATAAAGCTGGGAAGAGCCAGGATATTTTTAAATATAACTTCGACTGTGTTTCGCTTAAAGGAGAAAGTCACATAGCCATAGGATGGCTTGAGAGTGCGTAAATTGTGGGATAATTTTCATTTTTGGGTGAACCAACCCTTTAAGATTGGAAATATATTTTCTTGCACTTTGAAGTACATTTTTTTATATATATTCTGGCATTGGAAGGTTTAAATGCAATATATTTTAAATTTGAAAATATATTTCCCACAGCCATGCTGTTTACAACATTTATTTAGCTTATATTCTACTTTTTTTTTTCAGAAAAAGAATATGGGAAACACCCACTTTGTACTTAATATCCTGTTTGAAAAATAATATAAGCTTAAATTCATATTCTAAAACATGTTTCTGTGTGGCTAATGACAGCATAAACTCATGGTACCTAATGGATATGCAGGGTCAAAGTGCAAAAGGGCAAAGTTCAGTAGATTGCATTTTAAATAATTTTGTGTTACTAATTGGATCACCCCTGAATAGGGCAAATCTGAGCAAATTAATTTTGTAGTCCCAGTGTCATTTCAAGGACGTCTCCAGCAGTGACATCTGTTGTTCTCAGCAGTCGACCCCAGTCCGTGTGTCTTTCTTTATGGCACGCTAATATTTGTCATGCAAGTGTCCCGCCCTAAACACATTTCTGCCTTCGACTCCTCAGTTTATGATCATTACTTCCGATTAAATAATATACTTGTTTATTTCCTTCCATTACTTTGTCATCAGACTTATCAATTATCATACATACTGAGTAGAAAGATTTTGCATACCATTTTACATTGTTCGTTTAACAGACACTAGTGTTGGCATTTCTTCAACCACAAAGCCACATAATGTCATTTAGCTTAAAAAAATAAAAATAAACAGAACAGGAAAAAGTACGTGCAACACAATTAACTAACTACATGTGAGGTTTTTCCAAGTCAGAATACAGAATATGGTAAGGTTATGGTAAGGGGTGTGACACTTCCCAAACATTGTAAAGCAGTTCAACCAATCAGAACACATTGCGCTTTTCGGAGGGAGGGGCTTTATAGAGACAGGAACTAAACAGAGCGTTACTGGCAGACTGGGAAGAGAGGTGCTGCAACAATGGAGAATATGTGAAAAAATAAGGTGTTTTTGAACAGTCAAGCAACTTTAAAAAAAAAAAAGAAGAAAAAAAGAAAAAGAAAAAAAGGGGGTGGGGGGCATAATCAGCCCCCTTTAAAACACCCAGGAAAAATTGAGACTCTCAGAGCCCACCCAACATGGCGGCTGTTTCACTAGCTTCTCTTAAATAAAGGATTAGCACGTCTAATTGCACACCAATAGCCAAACTCTTTCAGCTGATAAGGTGCCGCATGAGTAATGCATTTCCATCTTCCTCTGAGCGCCATAGACACAGACAGGATTTACTCCTGCCTCAAATCTGTCTCTCCTCTTGTGCGAACAGGCTCAGAGGGAACGTTCTGCCCTCTCTATCTACATAAGCAATCAAATCAAAAGGTGCATTCACGTAGCCTCTTCAATTTAGCCGTACTGCGCAGACGGGGCACTGCTCAAATTGTTTCTTCTTTTCTCTCTTGTTGATTTTCTCATCATTTTAACTCTCAGCTTGGCTTGAAGGATGCAACTGACAAAAAACATCTTTAGTTTGTCGGTAGAAAGTTGACATTTGAGTTAGTGATGAATTCATCCAAATTCACCATCAAACCAGGGTTGCCAGGTAAATGCTCAAATATACCACTACCACTAAAGATTCAAAAGATTATTTTTTATTTGAAAGACTGAAGATTGCATTAAAATATTTATAAACTAGCCTAAATACAATACATTTCAGTTGATGCAAGACAGGTTTTAAGGAAGGGCTGCACGGTATATTGTTTAAGCATCAATATTGCGGTGTACGGATGTCGAGTATAGGGATCGTAGTCTATCCGTACAGACCAAACTCAATTCTGAACTTGCATGCTTTTTTCTACCTGGTGTCAGTGGTGTTGTAAATTGTAAAAAGTTAATTATTTTATTGAAATATAAATGATGAGTTACAAATTCTTTTTAATTAATTTTATAGGCTATATTTAGCTTTTTTTTCTGTTTCTAAAATAGAACAAGAATGCTGTTCACATGGTCTGTATAACATGAATATCTGTCTATATGAGCTAATGAGTTAATGAGCTCCTAATGCTTTTTGGTCTTTTAAAATATACAAAATAGTTTACAGCAATAATAATACAATGGATGAATTATCTTCATCATCATATGGTCCATTAGCACTCAAAGAAAAAGATAGCACTCAAAGCTCCATCATCTTAACAACATCAGCGTATGTCATAAATAGAAAGTTGTCATGGATCGAAGTATTGCGCATCTGATTTCACAGCCGTTTGCATGTGCAGCTCGTTTCGTGACTCTGAGTCTTGCGGTGTGGAGCCTGAGTGAAAAGCTCTCTCATGAATGAAACATCGCGGCTAATGAAAAGAACCGCTCCACTTCCACTGCCTCACACGCTCATGCACACGGATACAAACACGCTTCAAGTGCAACACAACATGCACGGGCAGACCATCTATATTTGATGCTGAAAATAGTAGCAGTTTCTCCATTGTTAGGGGTGGAGGGCATAGCTTAGAAAAAGAGAGGTCGGATGGCAAGACCAAGATGGTGATGGAGTGACTGCACTTGGTGGTTTCCGTGCAGAAACGGCACGTCTGAATGTGCGTGCAGCTCTGGCTGGCGACCCATGAGGCCTTGCTGCCGTGTCTCAGCCTGCGTGACTAACGTGAGTGAAGTTTTAAAGAAAAACAGACCATACATGAAGAACAAACTCCAATCTCTGAACTCCAACTGGAATCTTTTTTGACACAAAGACTGAAAGTAATCAAACCTCCATCTGTGTCTCTCGAATTAGAGATCTGCTACCAAACCTGAGCCAAAGAAGGCCTACAAACTGGAGGGTTTGAGATGAAAAAATGTATTTTGCACAGACAAACACTCATAAGAAAATGTAAAAAACAAAAACAAAAAAATTATTATATTTATTGAAAAGTTAGTACATTATTTAAAATCTCAGGACAAAAGAGGTTCAGTTGCCAAAAAAAGAAAGAAAAAAGGTTTGGTTCTAATAGGAATATATTGTTCTAATATATGCAGTATGGACTATAATTAAACAGAGTCACTTCAGTACATGTTGCCTAATTTATTTTGCGGTCGTCTATCTTGAGGACGTTTTCAGGTTTTGAAGGTGAAATACTTTTAAGGTTCAGTTATTGCACAGTACGTTGCTAATTTTACTGAAGAACAAGTTCACGTAAAGACAGAAGTGGTTCGCTTTCATCCATAGTGCTGAACTTTTATTTCCCTTACAAAAGAAGAAGATGCTATCCGACACAAAGCGCTGCTGCTCAAACACCCACGAGGAAACACGCTGGGCTGTGAGAAGCACACGGGACAGTAAGACCAGCGGTGAGAGGTTCAGCCAGCGAACACGGGTGCCCAGAGGACTGACCCGAGGGGGAATCAGGCTAGGGCACCACTGAGGCTCCAGGGGTTTGGAGATCAATGCACATAAATTCTGTGCTCCATTTCTACACGTGTTTCCCCCCCTCTCTTCCTCATTGGACTTCTTAATGAGAGCCGGATTGAAACGTGCTGATTCCCTAAAATTTATTTTTGGCATGGACATTAGAGTAATTTGCATAGAGTAATCAGACCGGTAATCAGTCTTGCTTAGTTGTTGTCCACACGAACACGCTCAGCGATACAGGTGTGAAATTTTGCCAGCAACTCTCTCTTGCCTTTTTTTTTATCCATAACTACATCCATACGTGGATTTGCATCTGTTCGTTTCTATTCGAGTCACTGGATTGCACTGTAATTCAGCTATGTGGTTACCTAGGATCGTTTTATGTTGATTTTTTGTCAATCAAAACCAACAGTAAGAAAAGCATCACCACTATTAATGCTAATATTAAAGGATTTAAGGAGAGGTGTGGTAATTTTCTATGCAATAAATTGTACATATGAAATAAAAATCCCAGCAAATGTTTATGGAAGGAGACTCAGCATTAGGACACCTAATAAAGTGCATAGCTGCAATATTTGCATCTACTTTGCTTCTGAAAGTGTTAAAATCTCATTTCTGTTGATAGTGAAACTTTTGGGTCACATCAGTTGATCTGAATTTCATAAATGTTGGAAGGATGAGACAGACAACAGTAACGTACCCATCGCTGTGCCTGCATACACGCTGACGCCCCCTTGTACTACACCGGTGGGGGAGCTAAGGCATGCTGGGAAAACAAACCACAGGGAAGATCAGTGTGTTAACTAGGACAGTTTCAAACTTTTCAAATATTCACACTGCCTACGAAACATACAGCCTAGAAAGAGAATATCTGTAACTGAATGAATCTGTTTACCTTTTGACCTTTTAGTGTATGCATAGCCTACATTATGGCGGAAAATACATTTTTATTTATTAATATATTATTTATATTAATTTTTATTATAAAATATTTTTTTTATAATTTTGACAAATTATGACATACTTGACGAATAGCTTTGTTACTTTCTCATGCTAAATTCATAAAACGTGTCCAAGCCTTCGTTACAAATTAGAAAATCGGCCCGTTTCTGAGAAGTTAACATTCATGAGGCAGCACGATTTAGTGGTGTTTTTATACCACAATAAGTTAATAATTAATAACTTACATTTTAGAACCCAAATCGCTACTTGTCTGTTTTGGTCCGCCAACGAAACCATTTCCCAACAAAACGACAGTTACTGCACCGACACTGCAAAACCTTTTTTTTTTTCTTTTTTTTTCCTGAATGAATGAACTAGACTTTTGGACAAATCGGTTGGATGAACGATTCAAATGACTCACTCACAAAGACAGTCACCTGAATGAGTAAGCATTTATTAAGGAATCGGTTGAATGAGTCAATAAATGTAAATGACTCATAAAGACAGTTACTTACCGCCACCTACTGGTGTAATCAATCTGCTGAAAGAGTAGGCTAATTGAAAAATCATCACGACTAGACAGACTAAATTCTAGCTAGCCTATAGGCATATATATATATATATATGTATATATATATAAGAGAAAAGAAGAAGTAGAAAAAAATATATATACACCGATTAATCGTGATAAATCGCATCCAAAATAAAAGTTTGTGTTTACATAATATATGTTTAGGCTACTGTGTACAATTATTTTGTGTATATAAATACACACATATGTATATATTTAAAGGTATAGCGGAGGATTTTCTTTTTCCGGGTGGATCATCAAGACTATTGGTCCTCCTAGTTGTCAATCATTCTGGTGATATGTTTACGTAAGGCCGTCGTACGTGCTCTTCCCTAGGTAGTTTTCGCTTTCTGCGCATGCGCACTTTCAGGTGTATATGTGTGGTGACCTACGGTTTCATCCATTCATTGAAGCTCACCGTTCTCACCGGGTTTTTTCAAAATGTCTGAGGGTCGCAAGAGAAAAAGTGTCTACGGCTAATGTCCTAGTCTGACATAGTGGAATCGACGTCCACGAGGTGAACTAGGCTCGTGCATGCTCTCTCGTGCACACGTTTAATAGGCGTTCCCTCTCGGGAGCAAATAGAGTGTTGCGCATGTGCATTTTTTAAAAAATTGGAGAGGGTGGGTCTTCTCTAAAATTCGGAAAGATCCTCCGCTATACCTTTAAGAAATATTTGCATGTATATACTGTATATATGTTTATACATAATTTATATTATATATAAATATTTTATATATAAATAACACATTTTTCTTAAATATATACATGCATGTGTGTGCGTATTTATATACAAAATATCTATACACAGTACACACACATATATTATGTAAACAAACTTTTATTTTGGATGCGATTAATCGCGATTATTATATAGGGCTATATATACAATATATAATGTGTGTGTGCGTGTGTGTGTGTGTGTGTGTGTGTGTGTGTGTGTGTGTGTGTGTGTGTGTGTGTGTGTGTGTGTGTGTGTGTGTGTGTTCTTTAGATAATGAAAAATTACCTGTTTTCGAAAGATACAGCCATACTGTCTCAGATATATTTTGCCCGTGCCGATTGCTTAACAATACCATCTGATTCTTCCAAGTGCCTTGGAATAATTAAGGATCATTTAGGAGGTTGATGAGGTTTGCGTTTTTATGGCGTCTGCTGGAATCAGTTATTGAGCCAGTTGTTCTTTGTGTTGACAATGCTCACTCACAAGAACGATAAATAATGGATAATTACATTTTTATTTTAGTGTTCAAAACAGTCTCCTAGGGTAAAGAAAACACCGGAATCTGTTCATTACCCATTGAATTAGCCCTCCACACTAACGGAAGCACTTCGAGCTCTATTGTGCGAATCTCTTTGCGGTTATAAGCTCCATGAAGTTGAATTGGCGGTCAGGCCTCTCTGTGACTAACAAGGTTTAATCTGGGCCAACAACACACGGAACCGCCTGATTCAGCATTCACCCCGAACCATTTGCGTTTTCTCGGCCCTTGAAATATCTTATCTTCTGAATTAGAGCTTAATTTCTCCTCTGTCTGGTTGATATCTCCAGGGGCGTGATAATTTGCACAGCATGGATTGTATCAGGTTCATGCAAATAAGGATCATCGGTGACAGACTTTGCTTATAACATCAAAGAGAAAGTTTGAGTGGTAAGGGTGCACGCCGAGGCCAGCAGAGTAAAGGTTTTGCATTGAAATGATGCCAATTTGCATATATGCTAATGTGGGCACGATTACATTTTATTAACAGGCTAAGTTATGAATTTCTGCTCTCAAGGTAGGGAAACCCTTACTCGACATGGTCAGGTAATTAGGTCACACTGTGGATCTCTTTAATTCTTTATGGATGCAAGTATGAGTGTGTTATGACTCATGGTAGAGTCATGAGATTCATCAGGCTACGTTAATTAAGAGCCGCTTACAGTACAAGTTCACAGAATCATACAGAATATCTTTGTAGCACATAAATGTTTAATTATTTCCAACTTATTTTGCCCTGGGTTTAATGTATTACAAATTCTCCCTTTCCATTTTACAAGTGGGTCATGTGGACATTATTTTTCTTTACGGTATTGTATGCACTAAATGTAAAAGTACAAACACTATACATTCATAACAGCACTGGAAACTCAAGGTGCTCATGAATGTTTAATCAAAGAGTTTGTATAAATTGCACGTATCGCAAATGTTTGCGCAACAACAAGAGCACCGCTGTTTACATTTTCCCTTTGGAAAACTGTGGACACTCACATTGAAATGTATTTGTCTTAGACGCAGTTGGTGACAAGAGTAATTTATGGTGTTGTTTACAGTGTCCAAATTAATATCAAATATGCTTTGCATCCTGATTTCTGACATCAGGATTTTATTAAGAGTGAAATTCTAATTTTTTATAGCCTACGTTTTTACTTAAAAAGTGGTCAGGATGATGGGTATTACAATATTACAAATGTGTATTTATTTGAAGTAAATGTAAACATGAAGTCAAAAGGTGAGTGTGTATATATATAAGTATATGTATATATAAGAGCTGTCAAATCGATTCATCGCAATTAATCCCATCTAACATAAAAGTTTGTAAATATACAGTACACATATATTTGTGTGTATGCTTGTATTGTGTCATATATTTACAAATTTTTATGTTAGATGCGTTTAGATTGCGATGGTTTATATATATATATATATATATATATATATATATATATATAAGCATTCAAAATTCTAATACGTTTGAACTAAAATTCTTGATTTTGTCTCTACACTAACATTTTAATGTTTGTGCAATCTTTTATATCACAGTTGTAAAAATGACTATACCGTCTAGTAAAAACTCTTCTGTGCCATAATATCATTATGATAGTGTGCACTATGTTGTGTGGGAGGGCGTCACATTGCTGCACAGCTTGTTGCGTGACCTCCTGGCGTCCTATCTGACTGTGCTCACTCAACGAGAATGAGAAAGTGATGGAGGACAAGTTTCCTACATCGCCACAACATCCACAACACTGAACTCTGTTATCCGACGGGCTGAGGCTGTGAAACCAGGCTGTCTTTGAATTGAACTCATCTCATCTGAGAGTTTTGTGGGACAGACTAAATATTTGACATCCAACTGCGGAAGAAAGTCACTTTAGCTGTCTGTGGGAAGTGCAAATCAGTTCAGTGTTGACAAGATGCTTCTTTATAGTCAAACAGAAGCCCCAAATGTATTTGGACACTTAAAAAATGTCTAAATCTCATGCGTTAAATAAAATATCAAACATGTCACTTCCTTCATCATTTTTGTTCAATGATCAGAAAGTCTCCAAATACATTTTTTTTTTAGCAACAGATCTGTTCATTTCTATAACACACTGGCGTAGCCACGGGTGTGCCAGGGTGTGCCGGTGCCACCCACAGTGGCAGCTGGCACACCTAAAATAGATGCAGAATTCTTTTTTAAAGTTTTAATAAAAACGTTTCCTAAACTTGGACTATTGTTGTTTACTTAAAATATTGGTGCATTTAAAATGTATTTTATTTTTTTAATTATTATCGTTAACAAAATATATGCCGACCTTCGGACTGCCAACCAATCCGCAAACAGCCGCTGACTGGTAAAGAACACTGTATCCGCGCCACTGATAGCCGCGGCAACGAGCACTTTGATCACTTGATTTCAAAAACAACACATTTCAGCGCTAGATCGCCTCTTATTTAACAAACGAATGAAATGAATGCTCTACTAGAGTTAACTGGAGATGTTTTATTTATTTGCATTGGTACATCAGTGCCGCGAGATGTTTCAAAAGTGGTGGGGACACAATCGACCCTGGCAAAAAGTGATGGGGACATGTCCCACCCGGCCCACCCGCAAATTACGCCTTTGGATACAGTTAAGCAACATCACAGTGACCGCGAGTGCTGAATACCATCACGACTGAAAACATGACACTGATTTCATATGACAGTTCAACAAACAAGTCATTAATATCAAGTCACTTACATTTTAGACACAATATTGACTGTTTTTGTTCTATTTGAGCAGCGAAAATAGTTCCAAACAAACATCCCAAGAACCACAGCGCAGCTCACCTGAACACATAACTGCATTAATGAATGATTCAGCGCTTTGAATGAATAGATTGAGTCAAAGATTCAATGACCCATTAAACAACTGCCTCATTCCTCAACGATTCAGCCGTTTGAACGAACCATTTGAATAAATGACTCAATAACTCACTCATTAAGACGGTCACCTGCCGTCCCCTACTGGTGGTTTAGTTTCGTGTTTAAAAGTAGGCTATAATTCTTTCCAATATGTCATATTTGTATCTTCAAAACATATTTAAAACAATCTCATAACATTATTTAATGCAGTTGTAATTTTTCAGTGTAAATTAATTAATTGTATATTGGTAACAGCATAGTGTCTTATTATTTCAATTGAATTTATTGATCAAATCTAAGAATTTAAAATGAAAGATGAAGCATACATTTAAACCGATTTCTGGATTTTTACTTGGACAAGAGAATGGCCGATTTACTTGTTCGAAGGACAAGCACATGTAAAGCCTTAATGTTGAGCCCTGCGTTATATTTTATATACTGTATGCCTAGTATTATGTTTATGTGGCAAGCCAGTTTTACACATCAGCCCAGTCTATTCTGTAAAGTTAGTGATACGCCGGGTCAAGGTTGTTTTGCACATTAAGTTGACAATAAATGTGGCACACCCAATTTTTCTTATGCACACCCAGAGACGCTTTTCTGGCTACGCTACTGCTATAACAAGCTCTTTTTGGTTTTTGTGGTAACAGTTTTCAATAAGGTTTCATTTGTTAACATGAACTAACAATGAAAAATACTTCTAAGTCAAGTCAAGTCAAGTCACATTTATTTATAGCGCTTTTTACAATACAGATTGTTTCAGCTTTACAGAGATAACAGGAAAATAATGTAACAAAGTTTGTTTCTAGAAGAAAATAGCATCACAGTCCAGCTTAATTAAGTTCAGTGATGTTTCATTTTTGTTGTAAAAAAGTTATTCATTTAGTTCATTTATATATACAGCCGCTCTGGAGAAAACCGTGATGTCATCGTCCAGCTTAGTTCAGTTCTCATATAATAGTGTCAATGCAGACAGATCAACTGTTTAATATTCAATTAAATGTTATATTTAATGTCCCTAACTAAGCAAGCCACAAGCCAATGGCAACAAAGGTAAAAAAAAGGTGACATTTATTAATCTTAGTTAATGTTAATTAAAATATTTAGTAAAACATTAAAATCAAAAATATTTTTTTGTTTAATGTTTCTTTAAAATGAATTGCACAAAGTTCTTTTTATGCAAATGAAATGACATTCAGACCACTGTGCATGCAAAAACAAAGTTTTCTGACTGCTTTTGTAGTTCTGATGATGTTTGTTGTGTGTGTACAGGTTCTGTATATGTGACCATTCACCTGAAATGAATTGTGAATATAATCCGCTTCAAGGTGACATTTGCGCATGAATGCTTTCAACGCATCATGCAGAGAATCATCCAAATGGGCAAGTTATATTCCTGGCAAAGGGAAACACAGACAAAACACTTGCTAATATTTTGTTTCCACATAGATGACAACTTTCATAATGTGACAATAGACGCTGACAGTCTCTTGATATATGCAGTGTTCATGAATCAGTTTTAAGACATTAAATTCGCAGCTTTACGTTAAAGTAATGAAGAAACCTCTCAGAGGAGAGCGCTAAAGCCCAGCGGACATTAAAAGCAATTGCTCTGCTGTCCCTGAGGTGCTGTTGGCTTGTGCTTCACACCGGAGAGATGGGACAGGATACTCATGTATGACTGATAATGCATGATAATGTCTGGAAAATATCCGTGTGGGTGAATGTCACCAAAACTGTGAAGGAGGGTCATATTTCACAAACATGAACAACAGAAAAAGTAGATATATTTTGTATAAATACATTTTAATTAAAGTAATGCCACGATGAATACTTGCAAAAATCAATTTTTTGCAATGCAAAAATAAATTATTTTAATTGGTTCCTTATTTGTTGTTATGAATTTAAATTTTGCAGAAAAACGGACGGACGGACAGAAAGACAGATAGATAGAGAAAAAGACAGACAAGACAGATAGATAGAGACAGACAGAGATAGCTAGATACAGATGATAGATAGATAGATAGATAGATAGATAGATAGATAGATAGATAGATAGATAGATAGATAGATAGATAGATAGATAGAGAAATAGACAGACAGACAAGATAAAGACAGACGACATATAGATAGATACAGACAGAGATAGATAGATGGATGGATAGATAGATACTCTATTTGGTTAAATTTCTTGACACATGATGTGGCAGTGTTGTTTTTATTTGTACTCCAAGATGCGTATGGATATTACTCATTTCAAAGAATCAGAATGAGACCGAGCGGAAAAAAACTTTATTTTATTAATATTTACATATAGCCTATGTTTCATGGATAAGTAACTCAATTGATCTTTGTCTTACAAACAAATGCACAATAAGATAATTTAATATTTAAAACTGAATAATTATAATTTAATAAATAAAAGAATGAACATACAGATAATACCCTGCTTTCAAAAATTAAATGAGGTCCAGTGTTTTTGTAAAGTCAACATGAAATGGCTTTCAAAACCCATTTTACTTCTGTGAAAAGGATGTCCAACAAGGGGATTTAATGTATAGCGGGACCTGATAGGAACATGAAAGTGGCTGGAGGGGAACGTCCTTTCAGCTGGTGAAAGAGGCAGCCAATATTTTGATGAAAACTACGGAACATTTTCTTCCCTTTGGAATAACATGCACAGATTAATCATTCATAATAAGACCAGGAACATCTAGTTAAGTAAACAGGGTCAGTTATGATTTCATGTTGACTTTAAATTAGTCAGTCCCACCATTACAAGATCCACACAATTATGTGCGATTCCCCTTTTTGCTCATTATTGTATCTGTAAGTTTCAGTCAAATGAATGATGTAAAACAGCCCAAGCTCTGAAAAATACTCGATTTTCCCAGGGTAAGAATAAATATTTTAAAACTGGCCTGAACTCTGAATCCACTTGTATGAGAAAGATAGAGATTCCATTTCAGACAGATTTCAAGCGGAATGTAAGTTAAAAGTATTTCTGTTTTCCGCAGACCAACATTTACACATATTTATTCCTCCCATTTCCAGAGGGATCAGGTGCCGTTCTGCACGCAATAAATAACAGCAGGTTGAGTTTCAGAGTGTTTAATCAAACACATGACATACATAATTGCCTTTTTCCCTTTTTACGACCACAGAGACTAATTCAGCGTTTGTCCGTATTCTTGTGCGCTCCACAGCTTTTGTCAGGAGCCCGAGCGTTTCCTCCTAAGGGTCTCGGTTTGTAGCTTAACTCTTATTCTCCAGTGACGTCGCATTGTTTTCCGTCCCGTTTCAGCACTTGAGGCACTCGTAGTTTCATCCATGCCGTTGTGGTGCAGTGGTGGGTGTGGCAAAACTATGCATATTCATTTCCACCTTTTTAATATTCATTATTAGGTCCACTTTTCACATATTCATGACTCTATTATTCATAAAATGTACAACAATATTTAAATTATGTGTCTTTTAAGGCAGTCCAAACATTTACAAAAGGAAGTAAAAGAGATAATTGCAGAATGTCCCGCTGAAGAAGAAAAACTCCGTCCTTTTCCCAGTAGTGGTCCACGTCAGGTTTTACTAAGGAAGGGACAGTCTTTTGAAGTTCATACACAAGACCCAAAACACATATCAGATCAATATGTACTTGCATTCTGATGAGGTCTGTGATTATATGTGCACTGACGGCACGCTCTGGTTCAGTACTTGGGCTCTCATCACCTGGACGCTGGTCATGATCTTCTTCTGATGGCCCATTAATGTGACTCCCAACCGCTGCATGTCACTGGAAAAAGAAATGTGATTAAAGGACAATTCTGACCAAAAATGAACCTAGGGCTAAATAACACATGGGTACCGAGTCGACCGTTCTCTGGGATGCGTTTTCATGATAATCAAATGTACCCAGTTTTAACGTTAGTTTTAGTTTAACCATAGATTAGCTTATAACGCTAGTGTATGGGGCATCGAATAAGTAAAAATAAAAATCGCTAGTTAATAACACTAACAAGGCTCAAAATAGCCCCACACTAACACGGTAGCATAATGAGGGTCTCTACCTGCAAACCGAAGCATTGAGAACTTTGTAAGTGTACAGAGGGTTTAATAAGATACTTTATAAAGACAGTACACTTCGCGTATACAAGCAGGAGCCATCTTTGGAAAACAGTCTCGACCAGTCGAACCACGAACGCCGTGTTTGCAGGTAGAGACTCTAATTATGCTACCGTGTTAGTGTGGGGCTATTTTGAGCCTTGTTAGTGGTATTAACTAGCGATTTTTATTTTTATTTATTCGATGCCCCAAACACTAGCGTTATAAGCTAATCTATTGTTAAACTAAAACTAACGTTAAAACTGGGTACATTCGATTATCATGAAAACGCATCCCAGAGAACGGTCGACTCGGTACCCATGTGTTAATTAGCCCTAGGTTCATTTTTGGCCGGAATTGTCCTTTAATTAAAGATTATGAGTAGTGCTCAGCAGTTATGATCAATTGTTTCCCTCATAATTAAGATGATTTTTTTTATTCATGTAATGTATTATGTATGTAAACATCCAAAAAATGCTTTAAAACTCGCATTAAAACTCATCCCTTATTTATGTGATCTCAGACTAACTTAATGCCTGCTATCGCCTACAATGCTGCTCAACTGCTACACAAACATTTATACAGAAATCTTTCTATTGCTGTAATTGATCGTTTTCAAGATTAGTGAATCATGGTAATTGTAACCATAAACATGATTAATCAGACAACCAATTGTGCAGCTCTAATTATGGGCTTATTGTGTTTAAAGTTTCATTAAAAACATCTGAAACAAACAAATTACTTGCAACCAGCACGGTTGCAGTTGGTTGGGGAATTTTTTTTATTTATTTTTTCACACATAAACCTTGAAGACATTATGGCTGATTTCATGATCACATCTAATAAAAGTTACTCTAATAATATGATTTCCAGAAAGGTAATTGCCAATTCTTGGGACTTGGAATTTGGTTCAAAATTTAACAACAGGAAGAGCACTGACTGAACCATTGAGTAGTAAATGGAAATATGGAGAGAAATATTGACAAAATAGCCATAAATGACAACAGAACTGCTTTCAATATATTCCATTTGAGTAGTAAATGGAAATATGGAGAAAAATGTGGACAAAATAGCCATAAAAGACAAAAGAACTACTTTCAATGAATTCCCATTGAGTAGTAAATGGAAATATGGAGAGAAATATGTACAAAATACATATTTACATATGTACAAAATAGCCATAAAAGACAGCATAATTGCTTTCAATGAATTACTAATCAGTGTTATTTTAGTATTATTTTTATACTAGTAATTTCGCTATGTTCTTTTGCTATTTTGATCTTCTTTTTTGTACTATTTCTACTAAGCTTTAATTTATTTTTATTAGTTTTAGTAATTTTAGTACGTCAACTTATACATATATTATTTCAGTTAGTTGCCAAGGCAATATTTGTAATTTAATTTTTAAGTTAAAGTTTTTGTTTTACAGCTATTATTTATATTTAATCAAATTTTTAGCTTTATCTCAATTCATGAAACATGTATTTCAGTTTGCTTTGATCCTCCCATAAAGGCGTCAGAAGACTTGGAATACAGTACAAAAGTCGGAAAAAAACAAAGTCATATGGGTTTGGTAAATCTGGGTGATCTAAACTTTCAAACATCTGAAGCAAATCAATTGAAAAATCCACCCATGAAATCCACTAAAATCCTGAAATCCACGATAAAGCTGGTCTCCACCAAGCTGGTTCACAGTTTTTTTTAAATCAGCGATTGATTTTCTTCAATATCTACAAATCCACTAAAACTGGACCGATAGAAATCACATTTACCGACCAATTGTATAGTCAACAGACACACAGTCCTGAAACACCACAAAACTGCATCTAATGGTCATTGATCATCTCAATTGAGGAGATGACGATCAATCAAAGGCTTAAAGCCATAAGGACACCTCCAATCTGTCCTCCATCTACCTCAGCGCTAAGATTCACGAAGCCAGCTGGAACCCTGCGATGGTGAGATGATGCATCTAAAAGGCTTCATTTCTGCATTAGCAATCTCAAGCACTCCATCGTGTTACGGAGCGAGAACTCAATCAACTCACTGTTGTTTCATGCTCATCACATGTCCTAGAGTCAGATACCCTCCTGCGGCAAAGTGGTTCTTATAACGGCCCATCTTAATGGTGTCCAACCACTCGTCCACTGATCTGCAGCTGCTGAAATCAGGAATGCTTCTGTTCATCAAAGGACTGTTTAGTCTGAAATGAGAGCAGGGGGAATGAGGAGGCACGTACGAGATGTACCTTTGAAATGCGGCGAGCAGAAAATCAATATGAGTTAAAATGATAGAGAAGGTAGGAAAGAGGGTGCGGGGGGGGGGGGGGGGGGGGGGGTGGTAGGCTGTAGATCTGGCTGGTTTGGGTAGATTAATACAGGGATGAAATCCCTATTTCTTCCCATCAACGCTCCCTGCGCATCTGGATATGCACCGGCAACTTGACAGGACTTGCGCTCCGAGCTGTGCAATTTATACAAGTCCAATTGTGAAAGCAGAAGCGTTCTTTTTTGGTTCACGGCAGATCAATGTCAATATAGCACAGAGGTCTTTTATTTAACAGCGAACACATCTATTTGAGATGAGCTTATTGGAAAACGTACACTTAAAGCCGGCCAGTCGTATTCCCAGCCACTCAGATGAAACTTTCTCGTCAACTTTGCGAGACTTTTAATGCAGATCATATCTGACATCGACAAAGTGCATTTGTGAGGTAAATCCCCCCCGAAGATATCGATTGCCGGTGCTCACCTGCACAACGTGTCCATTGACTTGAGGTTCTCGGGGTTTCGGATCAGCTTGTCCAGGACCGTGACGATCTGGCAGAATCTGGGTCTTTCGTTGCGGTCTTTCTGCCAGCAGTCCAGCATTAGGGTGTGGAGGGCCCCGGGGCAGCCCATGGGGGCCGGGAGTCGATAACCCTCCTCTACGGACTTGATCACCTGCAGAAAACCAATCAAACTCAATTCATACATGGGACATGGCACTGTATGGAATATTCACTCTATCAGAAATCATTCTGATATGCTAATTTATTGGTCAAGAAACATTTATTATTATAATTAATGCTGAAAACAGTTGTGCTGGTTTGTGTTTTTTTTCAGGGATTTCAGGATTTCAGGGTTTTCAGGTTTTCAAGAAAGTTTAAAAGAACTTAATCACCTGCAGTAAACTAAACAAACTGAATATGTAAGAATGATTTGTCTAATTGATAAAATGAATTGCCTGCTGTGTTGTTAAGTTCCGGAATGAAATATTTAACTATCATTGCATTTGCAATGTATTACTGCAAAATACTTTTTGATATACAACAAATAAAAAAGTAACAAATACTTTGCTGCAAAGTACACTAAATACTACCTACTGAAAATAGTATGAGCAACATTCTTCATTGTGAAATGAGAAATAATTAACAAGCAGCTGTACGCTACATTGTCACATTATCTCAATATGCACATTCAATATTTTTTTTTTTTAAATCCAATTTTATATAAAAAAAAATTATGTCTTAACTCTTGGGAAAAAATAATGTAGTCAAAAAGTAGTAAACTACAGCTGATGTTACTTCTGAATCATGCATCACACTGGAAACATGCTTTTAATTATTATTATTATTTTATTTTACTAGTTTTGAAAATTTGTTGAAATACCGAAAAAAAAAAGAAAGAAAAAAATTCTAAAAATCCAAGATAAATTAATTTCTGCATAGGATATAACAAAATGCTTATAGCGGAGGGGGAGGGGCTGTCAGCTCCCAATGATGAATTATAAAATAATCTTATGAAATACTTACACTACACGGTTGAGTACATAGTGCATAAGTACATAGTGTATAATTGCATAGTGTATAAGTGCATATTGTATAGTGCGTCATTTGGGACACAACTTTAGACCTACATCTCTGTTGGTCAAATTCCAATATGGCCGTTCTCCATATGACATCACTTCCCACATCACCACTGCATAACTCCATACGTCACTGGAGGAGGAGAACTTCCGGTAGGCAATGGCCTCCGGTGCCGTCCAACGGATTGGGATCTTTCCTCCCTAAAATTCCATATAGACATAGATGAACAAAGATTAGGGAGAAACAACACTAAACATTCAAACGATATGAAACAAATATCAACAGAACAAAAATGTTTGTTTTTTCCCTCCAAAAAAGTGTCTTTTTCATCAAAAGTATGGAGACGGAAAGATTTTCAGTGCTTTTGAAAGAAGTCTCTTATGCTCATCAAGTCTGCACTTATTTGATTAAAAATACAGTAATATTGTGAAATGTTATTACAATTTATTTTTATATTTTTAATCTATTTTAATAGATTTTAAAATAAAATGTATTCCTGTGATGTATTCTCCAGACTTCAAGGTTCAAGGTTCTTTATTATTTGTCATATACATGTGATGCAATGTAGTGAAATGGTTTTCCCCTAGTTTCTCGTCCTACAATGAAAAAAATACTAACAACAATAAGGTAAAGAGAAAAATAAATAAACCAATAATAGAAAAACATGAATATAAATAAAATCATTATATGATCATATATGTATCTAATGTATGTATTCAGTGTCACATGATCCTTCAGAAATCATTATAATATGCTGATTTTTTGCTCAAGAAATATTTCTAAATATCCATGTTTTGCGGAATAAAAGTATAAAATGTATATATATAAATATATATATATTTATATTTGTATAGGCTGCATCATGTTGCAGGTAAGTGACACTTACACTTGTGGTATAGGCTGCATCAGGGTCGTCCTCCAGTACGCGTGACAGACCGAAGTCTGAAATCTTGCACACCAGATTACTGTTGACCAGAACGTTCCTGGCAGCCAAGTCCCGGTGGACGTACCCCAGATCAGCCAAGTAAGTCATGCCAGCTGCTATGCCACGCAGGATGCCCACCAGCTGAATAATGGTGAACTGACCGTCATGTCTCTGTTTCGAGGGAAGAAAAACAAGGCGAGGGAGAGAAATCTGTGAAGTTTAACTTCGGTTCACGGGGAGGTTCAGCGAGGCGAAGCAAAACTACAGTGAAATAACAAGAACAAACAGGAACATGTTTACACACCCTCAGGAAAGAGTCCAAGGAGCCGTTCTCCATGTACTCCGTGATGATCATTACCGGTTTGCCTTGGCAGAGAATGCAAAAACAAGGAGAAAAACAGGGGAAAGAACGAGAAAAAGATGTCAAGAGATTGGAGTGATGATGCAAAGTCTGGGTAAAGAAAACCTGTTCTGTTTTTCTTCACTTTTTACTCATATGGGTGAATTATTAACTTACACCGATATACATTCATCTGATCATTATTGCAATATATACTGTGATTATTACCTTAATGTGAAGGCAGAGGGGTCTTATATCAACTTCAAGGGCTTATTTTGCAATAATGCCAGTCCCATCTTACTGCATATTACAAGACTCTCAAAATAAATAAATACACCCTGATAATTTGAGTTTGTGAGAAAAAATTAATTATAACAAATAAATGTATTACTTAAAAATTAATATAAAAATTATAATGAATTTATAAAATAATATAATACGTTTATAAATTAAAATGATAAGTAACAATTTAATTTTGAATTTTTAATATATATATACACATATATATATATATATATATATGATCATCTGAAAAAAAAAAACAGATTAGTAAAAATATATTGTAAATATATTTAAAAAAAATTTTTTTACATTTATATTTATTTTACAAAAAATTTAATGAATATAAGTCAAGTCAAGTCAAGTCAAATATATTTATATAGCGCTTTTCACAATACAGATTGTATCAAAGCTGCTTCACAGTATCAATCAAAACGACTTAACAATGTTTGTTTATTACTGGAAAAAAGACATCCAAGTTTGGTAGAGCTGATCAATGGTATGATTGGTTAATTAATATGAATATCCCCAACTGAGCAAGCCAAAGGCAACAGTGGCAAGGAACCGAAAAACTCCATCCAGTGACCTAATGGTGTCCTAACACCCCATCAGATGACCCAATGGAGAAAAAAAAACCTTGGGAGAACCCAGGCTCAGTCGGGGGCCAGTTCTCCTCTGGCGTTTATGAACTAGAGGCCGAATTTACAGTAACTGTAAGATAAAAAATGTATATGAATGTCTGGCTAAATAGATGCGTCTTCAGTCTAGTTTTAAATCGGGAGAGCGAGTCTGAGCTACGAACAATATCAGGAAGGCTATTCCAGAGCTTCGGAGCTAAATGTGAAAATGCTCTGCCTCCTTTGGTGGATCTGGATATCCTAGGAATGACCAGAAGCCTCGAATTTAGTGATCTTAAAGAGCGCGATGGATTGTAAGGCGATAGAAGATCCGTTAAATAGACTGGAGCTAAACCATTTAGAGCTTTATAAGTCAAAAGCAATACCTTGTATTTAATACGGAACTTTATAGGTAACCAATGAAGTGATGATAAAATCTGTGTTATATGATCATATTTTCTTGATCTAGTAAGAACTCTAGCGGCTGCATTTTGGACTAACTGCAGCTTGTTTATTGAAGATGCAGGACAACCAGCTAATAAAGCATTACAGTAATCTAGTCTCGAGGTCATGAATGCATGAACTAACTTTTCTGCATCAGAGACTGATAGCATATTACGTAGCTTAGCAATGTTTCTAAGGTGGAAAAAGGCAGTTTTTGTAACATATGAAATGTGCTTTTCAAAAGACAGGTTGCAGTCTAATGTAACACCCAGGTCTTTTACTGTAGCGAATAAAGTAACAGGGCATCCTACTATGTTAAAGTCGTGCTGTGAAAGGTTTTGTGGACGGTTTTTAGAACCGATAAGTATTACCTCTGTCTTGTCTGGATTTAATAAAATAAAATTACGCGTCATCCAATCTTTTATATCTTTAACACAATCTGTCAATTTGGATAATTTAGCGTATTCATCTGGCCGTGATGAAATATATATTTGAGTGTCATCAGCATAACAATGGAAACTATTTCCATGTTTCCTTAGAATATTACCAAGTGGCAGCATATATACTGAGAATAATAAAGGGCCTAACACAGATCCCTGCGGCACTCCATAGTTTGCCGAAGTTATAATCGATTTTTCTCCATTTAAGTAGACGAAATGGTAGCGGTCAGATAAGTATGACCTGAACCAGCTTAATGCTTGTCCTTGAACACCAGTGTAATTTTGTAGTCGATCTAAGAGTATTGTGTGATCTATAGTATCGAACGCAGCACTAAGATCAAGTAAAACTAGTACTGAGATACAGCCTTGGTCCGAAGCTAAAAGTAAATCATTTGTGATTCTAACAAGCGCAGTTTCAGTGCTATGATGTGGCCTGAATCCAGACTGAAACTTTTCATAGATGTCGTTTTCTTGCAAGAAAGAGCCGAGTTGAGCGGACACAACTTTTTCTAATATTTTTGACATAAATGGAAGATTCGAAATGGGTCTGTAATTTGCTAGATTATTTGGATCTAATTGTGGTTTCTTAATAAGAGGTTTTATAACTGCCAGCTTGAACGTTCTTGGAACATGATCTAAAGATAAAGATGAGTTAATAATATTGAGAAGACGCTTTTCCACTATAGGTAACACTTCTTTCAGTAGTTCAGTTGGTATAGGATCTAATAAACATGTTGTTGTTTTAGATGAAGTGATAAGTTTATTTAACTAATTTTGTTCTATGGTTGTAAAGCATTGTAATTGTTCTTGCGGGGTGATAATTGCGGCCGAATTATAAGGCGCGAGCAAAGATCGAACGTTTACGATTTTGATTCTGATGCTTTCAATTTTCTCGGTGAAGAAGTTCATGAAATCATTACTACTAAACTGTAACGAGGTATTTTGTTCAGACAACGTCTGTTTATTTGTTAGTCTAGCCACGGTATTAAATAAAAACCTTGGATTATTTCGGTTGTTTTCTATTAATTTGCTGAGGTGCTCAGCCCTGGCCGTTTTAAGTGCCTTTTTATAAAGTGACATACTGTCTTTCCACGCGATTCTAAAGACCTCTAAATTAGTTTTTTTCCATTTACGCTCTAAATTACGGGTTTCTCTCTTTAAAACATACGTAGTATTATTGTACCATGGTGCTATACTTTTTTCTCTGACCTTTTTTAATCTAATGGGTGCAACAATATCCAATGTTCTAGAGAGAATGGTGCTCATTGTGCTAGTTAGTTCGTCTAATTCATCTGTTTGTTTGGGTTCAGGCAGCAGCTGAGACAGATCAGATAAGCTATTTGAGAAATGATCTATGGTGGATGGACGAATTGTTCTACCTGGTCGATAACGTGGCGCAGCATGACATATTACAGCAGTGCGTAATATGCAAGTTACCAAGTAGTGGTCAGTGACATCATCACTTTGTGGAATGATATCTATATCGGTTGGATCGGTTCCATATGATATAATTAAATCGAGTGTATGATTAAGACGATGAGTTGGTCCGGTGACGTTTTGCTTGACCCCGAAGGAGTTTAATAAATCTGTAAACGCAGCCCCTAACGCATCATTTAAATTATCTACGTGTATGTTAAAATCTCCAACAATCAATGCTTTATCGACGTTGACCAAAAGATCTGATAGAAAGTCAGCAAACTCTTTTAGGAAATTGGCGTAAGGCCCTGGAGGTCTATATACGGTAGCCAATGCTAGAGATAATAGGGATTTTTTTCTTACATCTAAGAGCGTAACATTTAGCACAAGCACTTCAAACGAAATAAACCTATGACGAGTTTTCTGAGTAACATTAAGGATATCTCTGTAGATTGTTGCAACACTGCCGCCACGACCGATCAGACGGGGCTCATGCTTATAACAGTATCCTGGCGGAGTAGACTCATTTAGACCGAAATAATCATTTGGTTTAAGCCAGGTTTCAGTAAGGCACAGAACATCAAAATTATTATCTGTGACCATTTCATTTACAATAACCGCCTTAGGTGTGAGCAATCTAATGTTTAGAAGACCTAGCTTTAGAAATTGTTTTTGTTCACTAATAGCGAGATTTTTTGTTTTAATAACAATTAGATTTTTTCTAGATCCCGCAGTAGATTTATTATTTGATCTTAGTAAACGAGGAATAGACACAGTTTCTATGCAATGTTCTACACTAGTATTAATATCAATTAAATTGGTGCAGTAGAGACTGTGATTTGGATTTTTGGTTACTAGTCAAATGGTATTTAACATCTTGGAGATGTTATCCGACAGAAGATCTGCCCCGATTCTACTTGGGTGTAAGCCATCAGCGCGGAAGAGCCTTGGTCGCTCCCAAAACAGATTCCAATTATTTACAAAAATCAGTTTCTGCTCATTGCACCATAACAATAACCATTCATTTAGCGCGAATAATCTACTGAACTTTTCATGCCCTCGTCGGTACGAAGGAAGCGGTCCAGACACAATAATCGATGTTTCAGGCGATGTGCTGCGTACCGTATCGATAAGGCTCCTGAAGTCTTTCTTCAGAACCTCCGTCTGTCGCAGCCTAATGTCGTTAGCTCCCGCGTGCAGCACAACAGCTCCGACGCGCTCGTCACCGTTCAAGATCTCAGTTACCCGCGCAGTGATATCGAGAACACGAGCACCAGGAAAGCAGTGACTGTGCACCTTACTTTTACCTAACGTAGCGTGGACGTGTCGGACGGTGGAATCGCCGATGATCACAGCATCGCGTTCCGTTTCGCGAAGAGGGGAGAAGCGGTTCTGAGTGGAGATCTCGAAAACCAGGAGGGGCGAAAAGATTCTTGTCCTGGCTCGCGGCTTCCGCAGAACCACCCAGGCTTCGTGGTGGTGTGTTGGAGCCGGAGTGAATGAAATCATGGCTGATCGTGACCTGGACGCTCGGGACCAATGCTGAGAAACGCACGTAGTAGACGAGGTCAGCGTCAGCGGGTTACTAACGTTAATCACTGATCCGTGTGCATCAGCGCGTGATGTTTCAAGAGCTAAACCCCGGTCTCTCAGCTCAGCTTGTCTCTCTAGAAGGTCACGGATCTGCTTTTCTACAGCTTCTAATTCAGACTGCACCGCGAGCAATTCAGATTTGTTCTCATCTGCACCAAAAGGTAGATAACATACACCTGATATATTCGCCATTTTAACAGATGGACAGTAAGTTAGCAATGATGCAACCAGTGATGCTATTAATATTTATACTAATTTATGACTCAAGTCTTGGGTAAAAACCATCTTTTTAGTGGTATGGGTGTAATGTAGACGCACGATAGACGGGAAAACAAACAAACTCACAGCAGGCAACGAGGCTGACAAAAGCAGTCGATCGCAGGGCGAACAGCAGTGAAGCGGTGTCTCGCTCTACGACCAACAACCAATGTTCCAACCGTATTTGCGCAAACAAACAAACGCAAACAAACAAACTCACAGCGGGCAACGAGGCTGACAAAAGCAGTCGATCGCAGGGCGAACAGCAGTGAAGCGGTGTCTCGCTCTACGACCAACAACCAATGTTCCAACCGTATTTGCGGTTCCAGCCGTATAATGGCTTGAGACGCGTCTGGCCAACAGTCCGAGTTGTAATTATGAGTTAAATGATGGTTCAGAACAGAATAAAGACTAAAAATATTAAAATAATATATATTTATATATTATTTTATTTTATGCTAAATTAATTTAAAATGTATTATATTCAAATCAAACACACACATATATATATATATATATATATATATATATATATATATATATATATATATATATATATATATATATGTATATAGTGTACATATATAATTTAATTTAAATATAATAAAAAAATTATAATTTAGTAAAAAAAAATCTAATAATATAACAATTGGTATATAATTAATTAATTAAAATTGTATTCAATTATATAGTGTATATGGGATATATGGGGAAACATTTTGCTACATAAATGCTTTGGAATGATTTTGAACACAAAATAACGTATTTAAAAAATGTTCCATTCACAAGTGTATGACACTGATGGACATTTAAAGCTCTTACTGCGGGTAACAACCCCCTCCAGGTGGATGACGTTAGGGTGATCGAACTGTGCCATGATGCTGGCCTCGCCGAGGAAATCCCTCCTCTGTTTCTCAGTGTACCCGGCTTTAAGAGTCTTCAGAGCCACTGAGATATCACGTTTCCCGGGCAGCTTCATCCGCCCATAACACACTTCCCCAAACTCTCCTGATGTGTGCCAGAAAAAAAGGATTATACAGTGGACAGTGTCCACTCATGCAGGATCTGGATTCAAGTAAGACTTTCAACCTTCACAATGATAGCATGACATCTGAATGTTTTGTCATTAATAGGCTACTAAAATGTGTACATGTACAGTTGTGCTCATACGATGTTCAGATAAGATAAAGATATTTTTTTAATAAGATAAAAAGATAATAAAAATAGCACAATTTTTTATTTTTTTATTTAGGACTGCCCTGATGAAGCAGCATAACATTCTACACAAAATTAAATAACTTAATTTACATCAATTATCCTGTTCAAAAGAACAGGATATCCTCACACAAAGATTTGTTTGCTGGTTCTTTGGTATCCAGTCTCATTCACTCGGCTAAAAGTGTCTGCATTTCAATGTTTTCAATCATCAATATACTGCATTATATTCATGTCGCGTAACACTGGCAACATGAACTCAGTCTCTTAAGCGCTCAAAAAATGCACATTAAAGTGGCAGTTTATTGCAATTAAAATCAGCATACGCCACGTTTAACTATGATTTATGCTATGAATTTATGGCATTTTGATCAAGTATTGTGCATACATGAGGCAAAGTTTAATCGCAATATTGCCCAAATCTCTTTATAACTGCATTATCAGGGTGCATGCAAACATAATCGATGACCGCTCGCAACACTTTTGTGAGACGTGATTGAATCTTTTAGCAATTGAAGAGTCAAAGTAGAACCTCAACATAATATAGACACTGTGATGAAAAGCTTAACCGAGCAAGAACAGCAGGAACACACCATATTAAGCTAAATTAAGTGAACATGATAGATTCGGACAGGATAAATATTGTTGGTGTTTCAGGGCTTGAATTTCGGTTTAGGATTACTCATTCTGCACACATAAAGCTGCCTCTCAGTACTAAATTATCAAACTAAAATATATATATATATACACACACACACACACACACATATATATATATATACTGTATATATATATATATATATATATATATATACATACAGGTCCTTCTCAAAAATTTTGAATATTGTGATAAAGTTCATTATTTTCCATAATGTAATGATAAAAATTTAACTTTCATATATTTTAGATTCATTGCACACCAACTGAAATATTTCAGGTCTTTTATTGTTTTAATACTGATGATTTTGGCATACAGCTTATGAAAACCCAAAATTCCTATCTAAAAAAAATAGCATATTTCATCCGACCAATAAAAGAAGTGTTTTTAATACAAAAAAAGTCAACCTTCAAATAATTATGTTCAGTTATGCACTCAATACTTGGTCGGGAATCCTTTTGCAGAAATGACTGCTTCAATGCGGCGTGGCATGGAGGCAATCAGCCTGTGGCACTGCTGAGGTGTTATGGAGGCCCAGGATGCTTCGATAGCGGCCTTAAAGCTCCAGTAGGTCACTTTTGTAAACAAGTATTTGTTAAAACTGTCATTATGTCCTGACAGTAGAATATGAGACAGATAATCTGTGGAAAAAATCAAGCTCGTCTGGCTCCTCCCTGTGGTCCTATTGCCATTTGCAGAAATACACCGCTCCCGGGTCAGAAACAACCAATCAGAGCCAGGAGGAATGTCTTAGCAGTGTCAATCACGCTCGTGTACGCGCTGATCACCCCTCTCTTGCACAGCGCGAGCGCGTACCGTCGTTCGTGACTCTCCTGTTCGAACGCGTTCATCCAAATGAACGAATCTTTTTTCGAGTCATTTCGTTCATTCAACGAACGAAATGACTCGAAAAAAGATTTGTTCATTTTGAACGAGTCTTTTTCGGAGTCATTTCGTTCATTCAACGAACGAAATAACTCGAAAAAAGATTTGTTCATTTTGATGAACGAGTTCGAACAGGATCACGAAAGTACATCATAGAACAGAGCAAGGCGAGCATTTGTGCTTATAAAACTTAAAGTTTTTTATTTATTTTTGAAATGACCGATCGTTTCGCTAGATAAGACCCTTATTCATCGTCTGGTATCGTTTAAAGCCCTTTGAAGCTGCACTGAAACTGTCATTTGGTCCTTGAAACGTTTGTGTCCTATATTGAAGTCCATTATATGGAGAAAAGGCCTGGAATGTTTTCATCAAAAACCTTAATTTCTTTTCGACTGAAGAAAGAAAGACATGGACATCTTGGATGACATGGGGGTGAGTAAATTATCAGCAAAAGTTTTTTTTAAAAGTGAACTAATCCTTTAACGTTATTTTACTAGCTATTAATAACTTATAGAAAGAGTGCAACGTTATAAAGTTACATGTATTGCAAAATACATAATGATTTGAGGACCAAGTTTGTAGTCAAAGTATGGGCAGGCCATAGTCAATGTAAAGCATATTGTTGATGTTTCGTCCCTATTAGTGAATGTTCCATAACTGTTTATAATCCGCCGTCATCAGTGGTCCTGTTTACTAGCCTGCGCGTTCACGGCAGGCTCCGCTGTGGGGGAGGAGCTGTGGAGGGAGGAGCTGTGGAGGGAGGAGCTGTGGGGGAGGAGCTGTGGAGGGAGGAGCTGTGGAGGGAGGAGCTGTGGGGGAGGAGCTGTGGAGGGAGGAGCTGTGGGGGAGGAGCTGTGGAGGGAGGAGCTGTAGCGCAGCAGAGAGCAAGGGGGTTGGACCTGGAAGTTGTGCTTGTTCAAATTTTCAGGCTAAGTCAACATTTTCTCAAAACTCCCTACTGCAACTTTAAGCTCATCCAGAGTGTTGGGTCTTGCGTCTCTCAACTTTCTCTTCACAATATCCCACAGATTCTCTATGGGGTTCAGGTCAGGAGAGTTGGCAGGCCAATTGAGCACAGTAATACCATGGTCAGTAAACCATTTACCAGTGGTTTTGGCACTGTGAGCAGGTGCCAGGTCGTGCTGAAAAATGAAATCAGATGGAAGCATGAAGTGCTCCAAAATCTCCTGATAGCTAGCTGCATTGACCCTGCCCTTGATAAAACACAGTGGAACAACACCAGCAGCTGACATGGCACCCCAGACCATCACTGACTGTGGGTACTTGACACTGGACTTCAGGCATTTTGGCATTTCCTTCTCCCCAGTCTTCCTCCAGACTCTGGCACCTTGATTTCCGAATGACATGCAAAATTTGCTTTCATCCGAAAAAAGTACTTTGGACCACTGAGCAACAGTCCAGTGCTGCTTCTCTGTAGCCCAGGTCAGGCGCTTCTGCCGCTGTTTCTGGTTCAAAAGTGGCTTGACCTGGGGAATGCGGCACCTGTAGCCCATTTCCTGCTCACGCCTGTGCACGGTGGCTCTGGATGTTTCTACTCCAGACTCAGTCCACTGCTTCCGCAGGTTCCCCAAGGTCTGGAATCGGTCCTTCTCCACAATCTTCCTCAGGGTCCGGTCACCTCTTCTCGTTGTGCAGCGTTTTTTGCCACACTTTTTCCTTCCCACAGACTTCCCACTGAGGTGCCTTGATACAGCACTCTGGGAACAGCCTATTTGTTCAGAAATTTCTTTCTGTGTCTTACCCTCTTGCTTGAGGGTGTCAATGATGGCCTTCTGGACAGCAGTCAGGTCGGCAGTCTTACCCATGATTACGGTTTTGAGTTTTTAAAAGCCTCAGGAATCTTTTGCAGGTGTTTAGAGTTAATTAGTTGATTCAGATGATTAGGTTAATAGCTCGTTTAGTGAACCTTTTCATAATATGCTAATTTTTTTAGATTTTTTGGTTTTCATGAGCTGTATGCCAAAATCATCCGTATTAAAACAATAAAAGACCTAAAATATTTCAGTTGGTGTGCAATGAATCTAAAATATATGAAAGTTTAATTTTTATCATTACATTATGGAAAATAATGAACCTTTCACAATATGCTAATTTTTTTAGAAGAACCTGTATATGTATATATTAAACTTTTTTTTTTTCATCTTGATTTGTATGATATCTTTTTTGATGATTTTCTTTATTTCATGTCAATGTTTTTCCAGTCAGTTCTCATGTGGTCTCCCGATGCCCAGGTCTATTTCAAACAATCGCAGAGGACAGCTATACCTGAACCGATGATTTTCTCTATTTTGATCCTGGACGCTTCAATTTCTCTGGCAAACTCATGGACAGCTTGGCAGGGGTCCTCATATGTGTGGGGATCAATATAAAATCTGGCTTCTGGAAATGATACTAAAATAAACAGAATTAGCATTTGGTCACATATTGCAGCATGAAAGCAATTTTCAGTCACAGACACAATCTCTGAAGGGCCCAGGCAGCAGCTACAGCAAGATATTGGACCAAAAAAGCAATAGTTTCCTGCCTAAAATTCATTAAAAGAGAAATCATCAGGGGAAAAGAGTACGTCTCATACCATGGCCATTTTGGTAGTGCATTTTCTCCTCGTCTGAGTCTTGGAAAGCTTTGCTGTATCCACAACGACTGTAACGCAAGTAACAGGAGAAACAGAAATAGGTTTATTTATTTTTAAAGGGTCTTGTGATGTACATCCCACATGTTAATAATATTCAAACATAAAACTTAAAGAATGTAAAACTTAATTAACTTGATACTTAATTACCAAAGAACTTCAAGACATTTTTGCTTCACATGGGAATAACAAACGTACTTTGACTTAATCCACCGCATTATATTTATCAAACAAATTGAAAAAGTGTCCGTTCATTAAAGTGATAATAAATTTTCATCAAATTCATTATTCATCTCAAACTTGTGGAAATCGTTGGCATCAAAAGGCAATAGAGAGCAGTGTTTTTCAAATTCAAATTCATTTTCTCCATAGGGATTTCAAGAGTTCAAGTCATGATCCAAATCAACCAGCTCTGAGATTCATTAAACTGAACATTTGATTCGAAGCAAAAAGTATTTGAAAAGCCCCCCAAAAATTCAAGAACGCAATCAAATCAGAAACAGCTGTAGAACACAAAATAATCGATTATGTGATTGCAAGTATAAAAAAATATATACATTTGACCTTTATAGCAAAATATTCAAACATATGCAAACACTACATAATTCACAAAGCTTCATAGGAATTTCATGATATTTTGCAGCACTTTTGTACCTTATTGTATTATCAAATCAATTTCTGTATGGAGAAAATGAATGGGATTTTTATTTCTAGAACTCCACTGTTGCGCTATATATGACTTAAGGATATTCGCAGTGTTATTAGTCTGAAATCAATTTCCATTGTACAGGTCCGTTCACACCAAGGATGATAACTACGTATAAGGATAACAATAAAGATATTATTCTAAAAATCATTCTTAATATAGAAAAATAGCAGAGTCCACACCACAACTAATGGGCTCAACTAATATTTTTGGAATCACTTTCAGAATGAGTTTTTCCTGCTGATGAACAATAAAAACACTGATGTCCAATCAGAATCCTGCCAAAAATGAAAATTCTGTCAGTATTTACTCACCCTCATGTTGTTCTACCCCGTAAGACCTTCGTTCATCTTCGTAACACGGATTAAGATATTTTTGATGAAATCTGAGAGCTGGATCACTCCTCCATAGGCTTCTTCAGGTATTGAAACTTGCCAGCCCCGAAAAGTTATTAAAGACATCGTTAAAATAGTCCAAGTGACTACAGTGACTCAATCTTAAGTTTATCAAACGACGAGAATACTTTTTGTGCGCAAAAAAATCAAAAATAACGACTTTATTTCAACTATTCATTTCCTTCTCTGTGGGCCTCGAGTCAGTTCACTAGTATAACAGCGTAAGCTTCTCTTGTTGTACGTCACACGCATCACACACATGACCAGAGTCGGCCAATAGTGAGCCTACGTGTGACGTAGCTCTACGCTATTACACTACGTTAACTGACTAGAGGCCAACAGAGAAGGAAATGAATAGTTGAAATAAAGTCGTTATTTTTGTTTGTTTTGAGGGTGCACAACATGAGGGTGAGTAAATACTGACAGGATTTTCATTTTTGGGTGAACTATCCCTTTAAAGAGCTCGAGCATTTAAAGTGGCAAACGACAAAACTACAGAGCGCTTAGAATAAACGGAGTGATATCATCCACTGGTGTGGACACTAATATAGTTATCATAATAGAAATCTTTATAGTTATCGTTCTTGGTGTGAACAGGCCTTAAACTATGTATTTCAGGGTGTAAATGTACCTAAATATATACAGCCCAGTGAAATCTCTTTCAGAGATAATTACAGCATGAGTCATTGAGGTGTTTGAGTGGGATTATTTCAGGATGGGAAGCTGGCATGAATATTCTCTTGATAAATGAGAATTCTTTTTCATTAACTCTCAAATCATTCTAAACATGTATGACTTATGAAGATGTACAATAGCAAAATCAAAGATATTTCATGGAAAAACCCTATTGTTGGAGTGTTCACTAGAGCAAGACGTCTGATTTGTGAATGAATCATTCTTTTGAGTCTAATTTTTTCTATGAATCATTTGCTCCAGTTCACAAAACTTAAAAATTGAGTTAATTCAGTCAATGATTCGGTCACAGACAGACAGAAGAAAGTCATACAGGTTTGGAATGAACTAGATGAACTGTCCCTTTAACATATGTTACAGAGAAAAGCAGGGAAAATGAATGCAGACAATTCAAAGTACTCCTCTTGCCGTTTTCTGCAGATGACAACGGCCAGAAATGTCACCAGTCCCGTTACTGAAGCCAAGCAGATCCAGATAATCGCCATGTTGGTATTTCGCAGCGGAGCTGGTGAAGAAACACAGAAACCAAATATCAATTCTAAGTCTAACGCATCATTAAACACTCTGAATCATCACCAGGGGACGTTCGACCAGAAATGGCATGTTTGTGTACAATCCAAACAATACGCCTCACAAGATACAGCAGTGTAAGGTGCGTCATGAATATACAAACTGAAGATATAATACATACATTTGTATTTATATTGTTGGTGCCTGTGATCATTCAATGACAAATCATTGGAGATATTTTGGACACTGATTTGAGAAATTTAGAAAATTTACCAACCATTCATTTTTAACATTTTAAGATTAATGAGAGACGCAAAGATATTCTCTAAAATGTTCCAAACACAAATTGCGACTTTATATTAAAACTCACTTTTCCTAATTTGTTACTTAAGTAGGCCCTACATTAATATATATATATATATATATATATATATATATATATATATATATACACACACATACATATATATATATACACATACATATATATATAAAATGTATTTATTATTTAAATGCATTTAATTTATTTAATCATAAATATTTACTAAACATATAAAAATTATAACTATGTCCTTGCAAAAGGAAGAGATCAAATTTAGCATTTCAATAGATTTTCTCTTTATTTTAGCAAACATATGACATTATATTAAAACACACTCCTCTTAACTCAATAATCCATGTACATTCATTAAAAATTAAACAAAATTATTAAATGAATACTTACATTTTTGTTCTCACTGACAGATATTAACAAAAATATTTAGAAAATTAAAAGTCTTCTTTCCATATTTCACCTGCTATGAGAACAACAGACTCTGGTCCAGTCCAATTGCTTGGGAAAATAATGGCCCGTCTCTCCTCAAAAGCCGCATGATTTGACTATCGTTCACTGTAACACTCACTTGCTTTCCCGGTCTGTATCTCCACTGACTGGCTGAATCGCCCACAGCCAGCCGAGGTTCTGGCCCGAATCTGGAAGATGTAGCTCGTGCCGGGCTTCAGACCTGACACTTTAGCGCTGGTGTTCTGTGACTTTATTGTAGCATAACTTGTCTGTTCGCTGTCCTGTGGAAAAATCCCAGTCAGACAATGAGACGTTACATTCAAATAAATAGTCTATTTAAGGTCATTTATATAATTACAATCCATAAAGACAATAGTGGACAATTCACATCAGGACCCAACAAAATTTTGTGTTGAGACCCAGGCTGGAGGATTGGACCGATTAAATTGAAGTGCTCACTAATCTGTTAGCATTCCCCGCTTCACCCCGCTGCGTCCGTGAAGTCTGTCCCCATCGAAGCATTTCGCTTTGTTAAAACGTCTTTGATGCTCCCATGTCCCCTGAGGAGACCGCCGGCACCGTATATCCATCAAAAACCACTGCATGGTCTTTTGTTAAGACCCATTCCCCAGGAGTCAACACACGGGCAGCGGATTGGCAAACAGGGATTGCACGTAAATCATATTTACATAGTGGCATTGTTGACTAGGCACTGTATACTAATTCTCTGTCACAGCTGATTTCTCTTTTGCGCCATTAGGCAGCAAAGCTCCCGGCTCATGCGACAATTAACTTCCCTCCAGTGTTTGGCAGCGTTTGCTGTGTTTGCCTTCAATGTCACTTTAACTAATCTCGCAGAATCAGTCTGAGAGCGCTATTGGTTGGTAATTTCCTTTCAATTAGCCTGAGCTGCCAATAAACCGAGTGGTTAAATTGAGATATTTGACTCCAGGCTAGTCTACAAAATGTGACCCGCCATCAAGCCATTTATATAGTTGACAAGATCTGCTCAGTTAATGAATAAATATCACTCCTTTAGGACTTTGGTGTATTCACTCTGATGAAGAAATTACCTTTTCATAATATTTGATGTCATATTCTAATATAACTCCATTGGGCTGAGCTGGTTCGTGCCAGAACAGAATAACACTGTTCTGACTGGCATTTTCTTGCCGGACGGCCATCACTTGAGACGGAGCTGTGAAAACAAGGACATGATGGTCCCTATAGTAAGACAGCATATTCATTCTACAACAATTATTTTATAGATATGACAAGCAATAAAATTTAAAGTATACGCACTGTTGGAAAATCCAGATAGTACCAGCTTTAGATGGTTTCTAGCTGTTCATTTATGTCTAAGCTGGTTTAAGCGATTGATCAGCAAGTCAACTAGCTTATTGGGCTGGAAGACCACCATAACTAAGCTATTCAAAACTGCTAAGGAGATTGATCAGCTAGACTAGCTAGCTGATGAAACATGGATCAACCTGGCTACGGCTAATAGACCACATTGTCTAAACCAGGGGTGCACCTGATTCAGTTAATCAAGTCCTTCAGGCTTATATGGAAACTACAGGCATGAGTGTTGGAGCAGGGCTGGAATTAAACTCTTCTGGGCTGTGGTTTTCCAGGAAACGAGTTTTGCACCCCTGGTTTAGACAATGTGGTCTACTAGCCGTAACCAGGTTGATCCCTGTTCCATCAGCAAGCTAGTCTAGCTAATCAACTAGCTAAGTTTTGAACCCATGGTCTAAACTGTTTGAAGGAGGCCATTTACAGTCACTATAGCTATTTCAAACTATTGTAGGTGTTTGAACAGCTAGACTACTAACTGGTAGTGAACTGGACAAAGTTCACCCTGGTTAGGGCTGGAAGACCACCTTGACTAAGCAGTTAAAAATGTAACATTTAGAGTCATTAGCTGGTTCAAACTAGACTAACTATCTGATGGAGCAGAGGTCAACTTAATTTGGGCTGGCAGACCCCCTTGACCAAGCCTATTCAAAACTGGTCATTTATGGTCATTAGTTGGTTCAAACAAATGTAGGTGCTTGATCAGTTAAATTAGCTGGTTTGGTTAAGATCAACATGGTTAGGGCTGGTAGATCACCTTGACTAAGTCTATTCAAACTGGTCATTCATGGTTATTAGCTAGTCCAAGCTAATTGAGATGGTTGCTTAGTTAAATTACTAGCTGGCTTGGCTGTGATCAACATGGTTAGGGTTAGGACTGATAGACTATATTGTCTAAACTGTTTACAACTAGTCAGTTATGGTAATTAGCTGGTTGAAACTAGTTTAGGTGGTTGATCAGTTGGTGGGGCCACTTTTGCTAAGGTTGACCATGTTTCAAAACACATCATGGACTGGTCAACTAGCTATAACCCCTTAGGCTAGTAAGACCTGGATTTTAAGAATAATGGTAACAATTTACAATAAGGTTCATTAGTTAACTACCTTAGTTAACATGAACTAAGAATGAACAATACTTCTTCAGCATTTATTAATCTTAGTTAATATTAATATCAACATTTACTAATACGTTATTAAAATCAAAGGTTGTATCTGTTAACATTAGTTAATGCACTGTGAACTAACATGAACAAACAATGCACAACTGTATTTGTATTAACTAACATTAACAAAGATTAATACATACTGTAACAAATGTATTGCTCATTGTTACTTCATGTTAGTTAATACATTAACTAATGAACCTTATTGTAAAGTGTTACCTGAATAATTAATGCAATAATTACAAACATTAATGACCCAACAGTGTCTCCTACCTGCCTGGTTTGTGGTGATATTGACCATCACAGACTGTGGCAGTTCGTTGCTCAGGTGTGTGACTCCATTTAGCGCGACAATACGGAAGGTGTAGTTAGCATGAGCGGCGAGATTCAGCACCGTCACCCATGGCTCTGTGAGTCCCGTCTGCTGTGGGATAAAGCGCACCGTGGACGCTCCTGTCCGGGCCACCACGACCCCATTCAAGAGCCCTCCTCCCCCAACCGTCCCACCAACAGCTCCATTGGTGTCTGCAACACCCCCATTGACGTTCCCCACCCCATTACTTCCACCCGCACCCACACGACAGTCCTCGCACTGCGTCCCGTCTTTGTCACACCTCTGGCAAAGGACATCATAGATGACATCACTGCGGCCCCCCGCGTCCAGGGGTGAACCCCACTCCAGATTGACCGAGGTGCCGTTCACAGATGAGATGATGTTTACTGGAGCAGACGGAGGTCCTGCGGGGAGGGGGAAGTTAGACACTTCTTAATTATAGGTTAATTAGTGAGGTTCAGGGAATTGGTGGTTATCAGGCTAGCCAATCAAAAGAGAATGATTGAATTTGCACTTCAGTAACCGCACGACCCTGGTTCAACAAGTAATCTTGTCTTACGATTTTTACACTCATTAAAAGTTTAGAACAAGTTACATTTTTGTTCTCAAAAAGTATTTGGAGACTTAGGGCACAACTTAAAAATATACTAATAATTAAATTAGATAAATATAAAAAATAATAATAATGATCATCATCATCATTATAATTAATATATAATTAAATTAGAACTAAATTTGTTTTAAAGAAAGACAGCACAAACACACTTTTCAAGCAAAACATATGACAGAAATATTTAGTTTTAGATTTAAAATAAAATAAAATAACAAAATAAATTAATGCTATACATTTTTATTTTGACTTTTTTTTATTTATTTTTTATTTTATCAAGCTTGCTAATCAAGCTGATCAAATTATTTATATATTAAAAAATATTTATACAATACAAATATGTATCAAATAAAAGGAAATCAAACATCCAGCCCGATCTCACGGCAATTCGTACGAATTTTACGAGGTGGCTAATTCGTACGACACACGAAAGATTTTTGCTAAATCGTACATATTTTACGAGTTGCCCAATTCGTATGGATTTGTACGAATGACCTTCCCCTGACCCCGCCCCTAAACCTACCCATCACGGGGGTTTAGACAAATCGTACAAATTCGTACGAGTGAGGTCGTACGAATTCATACGAATTAGCCACTTTTTAATCACTCGTACAAATTCGTACGAATTGGTCGTGAGATAGCGTTGAAACATCCACTAAAAATCATTAAAACACCAGCTGATTATAAGGCACACACAAGTTAGTGAAGAGAAAAGATCCTGCAGCATTTGAAGAAATGACCCTTCATTTGATAATTTTAATGTGTTTGCAAATACTTTTCTTGGCCATTGTATCTAAAAAATGAATTCAAATTTCTTGGTTTGACGATATGTAAACATGAAGACTTACTTGTACAGGGAGAAGCCGGTGGATCCGTAGAGGAACGATAGAAGTTTGCATCACACGGGCAGGATAGAGCCGCTCGTGTCTCGGAGTGACTGTGGAGAGGACATTTCCCACATTGTTGATCTCCCGCCACTGGCTTGTAGAAACCCACCTCACATGCTAACAGAAAATACAAAACACAATCCACAAACTGCTTCTTTGCCGCTTAGATGTACATAAAACAGTTTAAAAGTCATGAGTCAAAATTAACTATTTAGTTTCTTAATACATGTTCATTGTCTTATTTGTGCACTATTCATTAGTACATTTTCCAACAACACATTCCCTGTGGATAAAATAAAGTCTTACATGCTTTCTCATTGAATATCCTGTTTTACACAGAAACACATGAGTAAAAAGGGTTGCAAATGCCATTTTTGTTGACTTTGAATATCATTCGAACAAGTTGTGAACAAGAAGTGTGAAACTGTCACTCTCAAGTGTAGCGGTTCAGAGTTTGCAAAATTAATGTTCAAGTAAGGACAACAAGTACATGGGTGAGGAATCTGAGCTTTAGGGGGGAAAAAAGAATTGAGAATTAACATAGAGCGATAGCAAGATCTTTATCTCCACCGACAGAAACCCCAGGGAGTCCAAAAAGTATTCCTTCTTGCAGTATTTATCCTTGTCTGTTTTCTCTTTTGGTTTGATCCGATTAATCCTTCCCTCCCTTGATGTTTTTTTGAAAAGCTCCTGAGTTGAAAAGCAGGTCACGATAAACATACGCTCATCGAGTACGGTGACGTCTATGCTTTGAAGTTTTTGACAGACTACCCCTGGCAACACAATCAGAAGCGTGCATTCAACATACACACCGACAGATATCAGTTAATCATGATGAACTTTGGTGACCTTTTCTGTTTGGGCACAAATCTCACTTTTAAGACTCTTTCTACTTAGTAAGTCTCTTTTCAAAGCTGATAAGAGTAAAAAAAAAAATAATAAAAAAAAAAAAAGCAGAGGGGTGAGGAGATAGAGACTCCAGTGCTCTTTATCCAGGGGTGTTTACACACACTACATTAGGGTTGCGTTGTTCTTGTTTTTTTGCACACTGTTTGGTTTGTCAGTACCTGTCAGAGCGCAGCTCTCATTGCAGCCACATTTGCATTACAATGCATTTTAAAGAAAATCTACAGCCATTGTTTGCTGACCTTGATTTTTACTCTGAGTGTAGATAGTTAAATAAATATGGTTGAAAAGAATATCCACCGAGGTGTTTTTCATGACCAGAATGTGCAAGGTGTTGTAATTCAACAAGGTGATTCAAGCATCGGCACAAATGAAATGTTTTTATTTACCATAGTGTAACCTCAAACACTCAACTAATTTATCATGAATGGGTGTCTTTTCATGGTAACTGTTGCAAGCCATGTTGGAGTAATTCCACATTTCAGAAATAAAAGTTCAACATGAAATTATCATAAGATTGATAGAGATGTATAATATAATATAATATAATATAATATAATATAATATAATATAATATAATATAATACAATATAATATTATATAATAGAAAACTTGTTAATTGTTGGAGTGCTTTATCTTTTAAAATATATATTTTAAAATAAGTACAACATATAATTAATACAAATATAATATAATAAAAATAGAATAGAATAGAATAGAAAACATGTTTATAGTTGGAGTGCATTGAAAACTTACCCCATACATTTCAATTTCTGGATAAAACAATAAGTAGACTAATAAAACGTTATTTTATTATTAAAAAATAAATAATACAATAATTTATTATCTTGATTATTTTTTAATAATAACAATATATATATATATATATATATATATATATATATATATTTTTTTTTTTATAAATAAAAAATAATATAATATAATATAATATAATATAATATAATAATACCACACATGAATTTAAATTTTTGGCCAAAATTACATAAAACATTCAAATAACTGTTTACTTATTTTCCTAAGTATTTTTAAATAAAAATAATGGATGTTTAAAAAAAAAAACTTTTAGCTAAATATTCAATGTTGTTATCCAAAAGATTTTGTCTGATAATGTTTCTGAAATTTCCAAAAGTAGTGTTAATGGCTCAAATATTTGACCTTATGACCTCAATAGTTAAACTAAAAGGAAAATCCAATCATCATATACAGTCCTCAACCTCATGGCTTTCTGGAATACAAAAAGCAGCGACATTAATGTGAGAAAAAAAAGCCAGTTGTTTCATTTGGACAAACTGTTATTATAAGAGTCATTCTGAGTATACTGCAATGATACACACGGAAACACTCTTCATACTCACAAACACCCTCAGAACTCTTATGGGAGCTGAACAACAGCTGCTAATGAGCAGGGAGGATTGTCTGAGTGATGTATGATTCTGTCAGTGAAATCATAGCTGGAAATGGGGCACTCCATCACAGCTCCTGCAAACACACATGCTCTCCACTGAAGGGGTTACTGATAGCTCAGGCTCCGGACACGTTAGTGTGTCATTCGCCTGCTACGTGCTGTCCTGCTCTAGATTTGGACCAGCCACACATACAGTACAGCGGCGCACCATTTTGAAGGTGTATGAAGGCCTGTACTGTTAATGTAATGATTGTTTCCCGTGAGAGTCATGAAAACACAACAGATGTTACCATTCAGCCTCTAATATACAATGCAAGCATTTCTGATTTGTTGTTTAAACATGGCATAATGGCTAAATGCCTAAACGGCCTAACATTGTTATGGTGCGTTCAAGTCATGTCGGATTTATGATTTGAATGGACATGAATACCCCCACAAAGTCATAAATACGAGTGGGAAGCTCTGGATTTTCTTTTTTTTTTTAGGGTTAGTTCACCTAAAAATCGTTCCAAACCTGTATGAGTTTCTATCTTATCTTAAACACAAAAGAAGATATTTTGAAGAATTTTGGCAACCAGACAGTTGATGGCATCCAATGACTTCCATACTATTTTTCCTACTATGGAAGTCAATGGGTGCCGTCAACTGTCTGAATTTTATTTTTTAGGTGAATCAACCCTTTAAGGCCTAAGTTTATGAGTTGGGGGCGTGTCAGTGAGAAACGTGGTGGAATACCACAATACTTGAACAAAATATGATAGCATTGTAATATAACGATGTAACGATAAAGTTTACAGTGGCTTCATAAAACACACCTGATCCATATTATTCTTCATTTTCTAGAAGTAGAGTTTAAAGACCTTGCTGTATTTTTGTGTAGCCTACTTAATTAAGAGGTACACCACCATCTAGTGTCAGCCTACCAAATGGCACATACAATTGGAAACACTCCAGGAGTTTCAAAGTCATCATCTGATTGGTTGAATTGTACAGGATTTCCGGGACACGTGTGTCACGTTTTTAAACGGTCTGCCTGGAAACAAAGATGCCATGAAGTCAAACCCCCTCATGGAAAAAGCAAGACGTTGTGTTTACGAATGTGACACTGAGCGCTTATCAGGATTTACAAAAGGCTGGATTTTTAAAAGTATGTGAAGTATGTAAAGTTAGACTCTTTGAAATACATTCAAGAGTTGAGTTTTACACACCGGTCTGTTATTGTAGGGACATTAACGTTACATTTTCACGCCCCTAAACATGACGTGGAACAAAACGAACTGTGATTGGTTGCTTTACATGTCAGTCAGACGGCCTCTGGGAGGTCCTTGGCCAATGAAAGCTGGCTACGTGAGATTAAATGCCATTTAGCTCCAACAAAAGTGACTCAACGTCAAAAATACAACTTCCCTACTCATAATTACAAACTTCCCAGGAGGAATTAAACGCACCATTATTTTAGGTCCAATGATTACATTATCATGTTAGTCAAAGTTTCTTGCCTATTTCCTATTTGACTGATTAACAGGGACGTGCACAGGAATTTTGAGGGGCAGTTGCTCTGACCTGAAAAAAGCCCCCCCCCCCCCCCCCCCCCAAATATAGCAGGGTCTTTATTAAAATATATATTCACAAAGTAAAAAACTGAAATACAGCACTCAATCACCTTAACTACTACTAATAATAACACAGAAAAACATGACTTGAGTCATGAAAATCCCTACATCAATATCCCTATCAATATCCTATCACTGATAGGTTTCACCAAATTTACAACTAAAGCATTGGCGCAACATTTAATTGTCTTGCTACACTGCAGCATAATAAAATGGTTCTCACACTCCAGTAATATTTCTGTGAATTTAATTAATCTTGCACTTGTTCATAGTTTTTGTATTATGTCTGAATATATTCAGTTGAATTTTGCCCATACAAATTGCCTTATCTGACCGTGTTTATGTCCAAACTCAATGCCTCATATTATGGTTTTATTATTATTTATAAAGACTGCAAAACGTCAGAGATGACAGGTTTATGATATACAACTTTGTAAACAGTATACAAAATGTATTAACAATATGTTAAATGTCACCAAAATACACATGAGAAAAAGAGTTCCTCATATTATTGTTTATTGTTTTTTTAATTATTATTATTATTATTTTTATTTTTTTATTTGAAAAGAAATAATCTGGATTGAATTGACAGATGGGGAAAAACTTTCTTCTAATAAAAAAATAAAATAATAATAATAATAAACGCTTAGATTTCGGTACTTTTTTAACCTTTTGGCTTCCCTTACATTCAGTTGTGCTTCTTGCTCGTATTCAGTTCTGATGGTACGTATGGTAACTGGGCAACTACGCATGATTTGTAGTATGATTGCGTAAAGGGAACAGGAATTCCGGTAGGGAACAGAATCAACTGATACACCGGTCGCGTGCAGCGCTGCAGCCACGTAAACACAGTTTGCCCTTCCCCTACTGACTTTCACTCTCGTTGCCGGAATGGAAGTGAATGAGGCTTTGCGATTTTTTTTATTTTTTTTTATCTAGGCTTACGTGAAATTCTGCATCCATTGTACAATTTATTTATTTATTTCCCCCCTCGGAAGGGCAACGTGAGTCGAGAAGGGCATATGGGCAGTTGCCCAGGCAACCTGAGCAACCCCCCTGTGCACGTCCCTGCTAATTAAACCAACTGTTTCTGCTACTGTACCTTAAGACTTATCTAAATGATCTCTGTTATGATTGGATAACTAAATACTGAATAGGCGTAAGTGGGCGGTCATATGTTAATGACTAATTTCAATAGAGTACAACAGTGGCCACTCACTTTTTCAAGTGTTTTCTCATTCTTTTTCTCCTTAGAGATGGCTCACTAAAATAAATGACTATATGTCTATAAACACAAATTATAATTATAAATGTCTTTTATCTCACTCCCTTCCTAAAAAATTGCACTTTGCTAAGCTGTTAACACCCTTAACATTCATTACAGTAAGTGTTATATATGTCCCTATCAGACAGATTTTATAACATCACAAAATAAAATTCAAGTAAATAGTGTTACTGATAAACAATATCGCTCAAAAGTTTGTTTATAAGAAAACGTTCATGCTCATCAAGGTTGCGTTTATATGATCAAAAATACAGTTAAAACACTAAAATTGTGAAATATAGATATTGTTTTCTATTTTAAAATGTAATTTATTCCTGTGATGGCAAAGCTGAATTTTCAGCATCATTACTCCAGTCTTCAGTGTCACAAGATCCTTCAGAAATCATTTTAATATGCAAGAAACATTTGTTATGATTATCAATGTTGTGCTACATAACAGCATTTATTTAAAACATAAATCTTTTGTAACATTTTTTAGCATGTCTTTACTGTCACTTTTGATCAATTTAATGCATCCTTGCTTAATAAAACTGTTTTAATAAAAAAAAAAATCTTTACTGACCCCAAACTTTGAACGATAGTGTAAATATTCATGCAAGCACATCATTTAATTTATTTTAAAACCTTCAGCATAAATCTAATTCATTGCACCTCATATCTAAGGCAAGAAATATTCCACTGAGGCACATCAGCTCATGCTCAGCTCAAGATCTGCCTAAATTTTATCATTAAAAATCAATTTTACTATGAAGGCGATTTTTGAAATACTTGAAAAAAAAAAGTGTAGCTTCTGGGTGGACTCAGGGAGGAAGCTTTGCATTGATGCACACTCTCTTTTAGTTATCAAAAGGTGAAGATTTTCCACAGGTTGCACCAGTATTGTTTCTTTCAAATCAAAGAATAAGCTTCTGCAGTTTATTTTATTTTACGACAGCACTTTTAGGGGTGACATTAATCAAGGTTAGTGACATTTGGAGCCGGCCAATCCATCCCGAGGCAAAAATCCCAGCAGCAGCAGCAGCGATACCGAGCATGACTGGCACGTCCAAATCCCGAAGCCGCACGGCCACGATAACACCTAATGCTGACTGGCCCTCAAACCACATGGGAATGAGTCTCAAGATCAAACAACCAGAGGGTACAAAAAAATAAAGAAATAAATAGGGACGGATAAGAAGGGGAGAAGATGAATTGCTCGCAAACGTTTGGGCCTTCAAGCTTCGGCTCAGACTATCAAAATGCCAATTCATGCATGAAATTCAAGCTGAACCAAGAGTACAATAACAGCAAACACAGACATGACCTTTTGATAGTCATTAAATAGACAGGTCTTTGATTTCAAACAGCGTGGATCATATTTTGCATTACAATACAAGGATTTACCTGCATTAGACTTACGTACTCTTCAGTCATAATAACGTCTGCGGCTTTGCTAAATGTTACTCACTGCCTCCTCTGTAGATTTAAAGGAACAGTGCATACAAAAATGAGCATTTTGTCATCCATTTTCCGACCACATATTACTTCTTCCCTTCTTCTGTGAAAAAAAATAGGAAGAATGTCAGAGTTGCTTTTTTCCCCCCAAACAACAAAAGTAAGTAGTGATTTACACTGCAAAGCAGTCCAAATGACTTGAATCAAATGTGAGCACGAATCTGTGCTTGTGTTCAATTAAAAATGGCATCATTACTATAGGTCGTGCCAGGTTTTATATATGATTGGTTCTCGCATGTGATGTTGCAAGTTTGAAAACTACAATAGTATCTCAATGACACTAAAACAACACTGATTACATTTCATTGTGAACAAGTACTGCTATCTGCTACTGTATGTTGCTCAAGGTCAATGTCAAGGTCAAAGTTTATTTCTATAGCACCTTTTAACAACACGAATGTTGACCAAAGTGCTTCACAGATAACCAAACTGAAAAATAAAACAGAACATTTATAGTAAGTAAAAGAAATCAAACCTGACGACATCACAAAAACTGCAACCCCATAGCATTTCAAAAAAAGTCATACAGCATTTAAACACGTTTTTTTAAATAAGCTTGATAAAAAAGGTAGGTTTTAATTGATGCTTTAAAAACATTTAATGTAGGAGAAGCTCTAATCGATAAAGGTCCTAAAAAGACCTATCTCCTTTTGTTTTCAAACGCGATTTCGGGATATTTAATAATAGCTGAGATGACGATCTAAGTGATCTCTGAGGAGAATAAGAACTTAAAAGTTCTGATATATAAATAGGGGCCAGTCCGTGAAGAGCTTTAAACACACAAGTTAAAACCTTGAAATCAATTCTTTGTTTCACAGGAAGCCAATGGAGAGAGGCCTGGATAGGTGAAATATGTTCCCTCTTTTTTGTCCCAGTCAGGAACCGTGCTGCAGCGTTTTGGACAATCTGTAATCGTGAAAATGATGACTGACTAATTCCAGCATACAGGGCATTACAGTAATCAAGTCTTGTGGAAATAAAAGCGTGTATTACAGTCTCCAAATCTTTAAAAGTCAGAAGGTGCTTTAACTTACGAAGACGCTTTAGTTGAAAAAAGCTGGAACTAACTACAGAATTTATCTGTTTGTCATACTTGAAAATGACCCCCAGATTTTTGACATAAGAGTGATTATTTGACTGAAAATTCCTGTTCAGTTGCTGCACATTAGACATTCAAACATTGACTATCAGTGAATAACGTCCCTATGAAAGGGCTTTTTTAAGCTTGACAATATAAATCACCTGCACTTTTATGGAAAACAGCAGCTCGGACATTCTGCATAACATCACCTTTTGTGTTTCACAGATTTAAAAAAAGGAAATAATATGGGGTTGGGACGATATAGAGCTAAATGAGGAAAAAAACTTTTATTGAACTAATCCTTTAATTGCTCCCAAGGCTAAAAGAAGATGAAGTGGATGAGTTATAAAGCCAACAAACACAACCCCCCTATGCACAAAATAACCATATACCTTTGACACACAAGCATATCTTAATTTGTGAAAATGGCTTGCGTTGGCCTGAAGAAAGCAGCCTCATTCGAAACCGGCCATGTGTAAAAATGTCTGTTTATCCCAGAGGGAGGTTTTTAATGGATATATAAGAGGGCCGTAAGGAGTTAATTGTTTGTGGCTCGCAATCTGATATTAACTACACAGTGTGGCTATAAGAACAGGGGCAGGGGAGCCTAGTCTCTAGTTTACTCTCAAATACTTGCATTAATATACATATATGTGTGTGTGTGTGTGTGGGTCTGTTTGGACGTGCATCCAATTTTGCTTCTGTTTTCTATTTTGGCCCTTAATCTTATTGTCTGTAGTTGTGGTTAGACTGTGTCCTCCAAAGATCTCATCTTAAACTTTCCAAGCGCAGGAGGGTAATTGCTATCAGATCAATTTACTCAAGAAAAGTGGTGCCTGTTTCTAAGTGCTTGATAGATGGAGACCAACTTGTCTAAATTGGGGGCGACCTTGAAGAGTCATTAACAGTAGAAGGAGAAATGCGGACGGTGACTTTATTGACTTGGAGAATCCTAGTGATTGCGCAGATAGGCTCAGCTGCCCCTTGATATGGATAAATAAACGAATAGATGATTAAACAGAATTCAAATGATTAGTTATAACTTCCTTTAAAAAGTATTTCTGCAGCTTTAACATCCTTTCTGCGAGATGAGCTAAAAGTCTACACTGAAAGTCGAAACTGATTACTGGAGTATATGTTTTACTAGAAAATATATTTTTTAATTTACTAGCCGGTTCTTTAGCAACTTCTGATGGAAAATTGTTTTAAAGTAAATCCTACACCATTTTTTTTTCAAGAGTTCACCCAAAAATGAAAATTCTGTAATTTACTCTCTCTCAAGTTGTTCCAAACCTCTATGAATGTCTTTAAGCTGTTGAACATAAAGGAAGCTTTTTCGAAGAACGTTGGTAACCAAACAGTTGCTTGTCCCCATTGACATCCATAGTATTTGTTTTTCTATACCATGAGAGTCAATGGGGTCCAGCAACTGTTTGGTTACTAACATTCTTCAAAATATTGTCCTTTATGTTCAACAGAAGATCTTCATACAGGTTTAGAACAACTTGAGGGTGAGTAAATGATGACAATTTTCATGTTTGGGAGAATTAACCCTTTTTCAGTGTAGTTAAAGGCATGCTTTGTTGGATACTAGTTTTGACTGGTCAAGCTGGGTTATCAGAAAAAAAAAATCAATTTTATCTACATAGCTTGTGCCAGTAACTCAGCAGAAAAACTAAACCAGCCTAAGCTAGTTTGCTGGATTTATCTGATTTTAGCTAGTCTAACTGATCTACCAGTCTGGCTGGCGTTCAGCTAGTTTCAACTTGTCAACAATCCTGACTAGCTCAAGTGTTTTTTATTATTAGTGAACAGACCCGGATTGCCACCTTAAACCAGTTAAACTAGTCCAAACTTAAAAAGTTTTAAAAGATAGTCACCAGCCAGTAATATTTAGTTAGGCCGTTGAAACTCTTGCTAACGAGAAGCATCTACACGTTTGACAGTCGACTCCCAGCGGGAAAGTCCTGGATCTCGGACCAGTGCTTCTGTCCAGTGGCTACATCACACACTTGCTGTAGCGTAAAGCTAATGAAGTCGTTTAATCTACCTGAACGCTCCCACAGGGGCGTCCCACTTTAATTATGTTCTTAAACGTCTCTCACATGCATTAATAGGCAGAAATGAAACATGGCACCACGTTAACAAATCCTGGCGGAGGAAGGGACCTGAGAACAGATATTAAAAACTTCACGGGCTGGCATTAATTTTAGCCACTACGGATGTGCGTAAGCTATGTAGCAAAGCGAGTCCATGATTACATGTCGCCCCAGTCGGCACAGAGCGTAAAGAGCATTTATCTCCATTTCTAGTGCAACAGGCTTAGCAAAACTAGTCACTCAGTTGATTTAAACTGCCTTTATCATATCTTGCCATCATATTAGGCTACTTATCATTTATTTTTTGGACAAAGTACTAATGAAAATACTCCTATTTTGCACAACAACAAAAAAAATCCAGATTTTTGTATGTTGTAATTTTTCAATCGCAGTCTATATTTAATATATGTAAAAATTACCAGGGAAATGGACTTAAGGAAACCTGCTAGATATGAGACATCATAAATAAACACTAAAAAGAAAGTAAAGCAAAAACACATAAATAAAATTGAATTATCATTGAATTATTGAATTATTTTATTATTGAAATTTTGAAGTATTTATTTATTATTCTTCAAGGCAGTATAATGGTGTTGTACTGTTTAAAAAAAGATAGATAGATAGATAGATAGATAGATAGATAGATAGATAGATAGATAGATAGATAGATAGATAGATAGATAGATAGATAGATAGATAGATAGATAACCAAACAAATTAAATACCAAGAATTTTCATACAAAAATATTTTTTAACAATAGATAAGTACACAAAACAGTGTAATGGGAAACTAGGAAAAACAGATTAAAAGGTCATTGTTCAACAGGTGTTCATGTTGCTTTTGTGCACTAACCTGCGTACGGCAACAATCCAACAGTGTTTTTCTTTGGAAATTGTGTGCAGCCACATCAAATGAGACAAACGCTTCTCTGGTAATGAGCATTAAATGGCTGATAATTGTTTGATTGAATTGCTGTCACCTATCTAAGCATGTCTAATTGAAGAGTGCGGAGCGAGGCATTTACAGTGCCGCTGACAAAAAGGAGCCATCTAAATGAAGAAATGTTTTGTGCGCGCCAATTACCAGAGAAAAGTCGAGCGTGCTTTTTTTTGTTCTTTAGTCTTTACACAGACTTGATCTATCTTATGAAGTTGCTGTGATGCAGCGGCTTTGTGGATTTTTATCACACAGTCCGTTTGTTGCATGAGAACAATGGTAATGCAAATAGGCTGATAAGACATTCAGTTTTCGGTTGCAAACTGGGAGGCAGCTGTATATTTTCGCATCCTCCAAATGAAATTAACTTCGAGAAAGAGCATCCAAGAAAGAAAATCACAATCTAAAAATCAGATTATATAATGTGTTTAATAATTTCCCCATATTATCAACACCGCACTGTCATTCACGTCCTTCCAGTGTTATTAAATGTGCAAACACATGCATTTGAATCTATAGACCCACATAATTATAATACAAAATATGGACGCCAGTTGCATGAAATAAATGAACGTAGCTTTTGTTTGTCCGCTTGTAATTACACAGGCTGTTTTTCACTATTTCTGATGCAAGTGCCAATATTGATGGTTTGGGGGAGGGGTGGGGGTGTATTTTGAGTGACATGGTCCAGCTCCGTCTTGCTGAGATAAAATTCATTCCTTTATTGGGACAAAGCCCCTTTTCCCCAACACTATTCCTCCGTCCGCCTGCCTGCATGGTGGTCTGACAGATTAAACAGCATCACCACAATGGCATAGTTGCGTGCGGGACTTTAATATTGTCCACTGGAGCCCCCAGTTTCCTCATTTAATCCCTGTGTAATATGTTGGCCAGAAAACCCTCATGCTGTACACAATGCACGCCCAGCTAAGACACAAAAAAGGCTAATTAGTCGCCCACCCTACCACTCCGCCCCCTCTCGCAAATCCTCATTCTTTCCATTTACAGGCGCAGTATCTGCTTTTGTTATCAGGGCCACCAATGTGCTGTTGGCTGCAATTGTTTCGCTTTATTTGACATGCAATGTGACGCAAATAAAACAGTAAATTACTGTTAGAATGTGGGATTTTAACTGTGATCCAGCAGACATACAGCACTCATTGGGAGACTATGAAGGTATGACAATTCCAGGTTCAGTTAAGATCTTCTGTCAACAAAGAAAGAAAAAAAAACATGTTTAACGTAATGCACTTACAAAGGACGTATAAGCAGTGTAATGCAATCCATAAAAAAATACTCAATGTTTATTTTAATCTTAGCTGTCAGGACCAGGTAACTTTTGCATTACACATGCTGGAATAGAAAATAGCAAATACCTGCTGTATCATTCTGTGTCACCTCAACCACAGGCCCCCGGCTAAAATTTGTATATTTTTTTCTGTTAAAAAAACCCAAAAACATCAATGAAGAAAAAAAGACAAAACATGCATGCCATAGATTAATATTACCAGAGTTATCCACTGGAGGTCAACATGACAATTCTCACTTTTCACATGGGGAATACATGGCCGCATTATTATATTATTTTCTAATCGGTTATACTTTATTTCGATAGTCCACATTTTACTTTGCAACTACATGTCTACTAACTCTCATTAATTTCCAACTACATGTTTACTAATTCTCATTAGAGTATAAGTAGACTATTAGTGTTTGGGTTAGTAGAATAAATTGCCATGTACTTGGGAAGTTACTTATAGTCAGTAGAATATCTGTAGGGGAGCATTCAAAAAAAAGTGTTAGCAGATATTAAGCAGACAATCTACTAATACTCTAATGAGTGTTAGTTAACATGCAGTTGCTAACTTACTTATAGTCCCTAGAACATCTAAAGTGGACCATCGAAATAAAGAGTTACCGTAAAATATGTTTACTTTAGCAATCCTTGTTGCATTGTAAGCCAGCGGCCACTTTTTACTTGTTTGTCCCCAAAGTTTGCATGTCTGTAACTAAATTATTTCCGCCCTACTGATATTTGACTCCAAATCTCAGGTAAAACTTGTCATTTTGACCTCCTCGGCAGTAAATTACCATAGTATTTACTTACAGTGCAGGAAAAATCCATCCATGGCAATTAATATTGTGACTTTCATCACTATTATGTTTATGTCTTTCTTTAGAAAAATACATAGCAAATTAAAAAAATGTAGCTGGGGAAGTTTCTGAAATGCGGGTGATTTAAAACTGCTTCTTATTCGCTAAACACCCGCAATCCACTTTCACCATGCGATATAATAGGTCATAGTGAACAAAAAAGTCGTGCAAATAAATGGCATTCTTAACTTGAGTGCAAAACCAGTTCGTCACATCTCTCGGATCGCATCATATTTTTGTCAGGTGCCTTCACGTCTGTGAGAAGCAAACAGACAGCTGGAGGACTAGTGTCTATGAGACAAGATTTAATCTGTCTGCTTAGAGAATTAAAACATTTGATTGGCTGCTTTCAGGCGTATGATCTAATGTAATATTATTAAAAACTCTACAGCTCATTCTTTCCTTTTCGTTCGATTGTACGCTGTCAGAAAATAAATATCATTATCTAAGAGTGACAGACTAAAGCATTCTGAAATCCCCTTAGCGGTCGCCAGCCGGCTGATGTGTCGAGTCTAACAATCACAAGCACATGCTACATTCTACGGAGGAGTTTATAATTATAATCTGTGAGAGCATGAAAAGTGGAAATTGATGGCTGGGATTGTGAAAAGCTGGCCTCTTCAACAATATACAGTAGCTTTTGACTGGCTTTGAGATCAGCTGATGTCAGAAAATGTTACAAAGTCAGATTCTACAAAGCTCACAGATTAACAAAAGACTTCAATAAGCAACTCTGAACTCTGAGCCCTTCAGAATAAAGATTTCTTCGTCTTGGACAATGTACGGCATTCTTGTAAAGCTTCCCTTTGTGCCCTCGTATTTTTTGCATCGTATTGTTAATGTTAGACAAGGCAGTGTATATCAAAAGACGTTTATGAAGGATGCCCCTTCAGCTGTCATTAAACTGGATTGCTGCTTCGAAAAGTATCTGTCCGTTACATTCATATTGCAACATCCAAAACACAATTTTAGTGTGAAATGTATACCTTCAACCAACAATGAATACCCACCTTAACCAGTTCCACACACTTTTACACTCACTCTGATTTGACCCCAGCCGCAGTGCATGCTGGGTAACTGACAGAGCCACAATATATTACAATGCTTTAGGTAAGTTTTAATACAATTCTTTTGCAAACACTGATTATTCTTTCAGGACATGAAAAAAAAAAAAAAGAAAATATATGATTTACATATACAGTACGATTCAAAAGTTTGCTATCAATACGTTTTTTTTTTTTAAATAAATTAATACTTTTATTCAGCAAGGATGCATTAAATTGATTAAAAGTGACAGTAAAGACATCTATAATGCCCTTCTATTTCAAATAAATGCTGTTCTTTTGAACTTTCTATCTTTTTTTATCACCATTTCTACAAAAACGATTAAGCAGCAAAAACTGTTTTCAACATTATTAATAAGAAATGTTTCTTGAGCAGCAATATTAGAATGATGAAGGATCATGTGACACTGAAGACTGGAGTAATGATGCTGAAAATTCAGCTTTGATCACAGGAATAAATTACATTTTACAATATATTAAAATAGAAAACAGTGGTAATAATATTTTCACAATATTACAGTTTTTACTGTACTTTTGATCAAATAAATACAGCATTGGTGAGCAGAAGAGATTTCAAGTTCTTTCAAAAACAATAAAAAAATCTTACTGACCCTAAACCTTTGAACGGTAGTATTTCCATTACAAATGATATCATCAGCACAACATTTTGAGTAAAAAGTTTCAGCTCAAAGCAAGCAAATTTGAAAATCCATCTGTACAAAAGAGTTCGCATGACCAAATCAAAATTTACTGCAAAATCTGAAATATTTCTTGTTTATTTTACATCATTCCATTTCATGGTTATACATTCTTCAAAATCCTAAAACTTTGTTTCTTTCCACATTTTAAAATCCCTAATTTTCCATATGACCTCAGACCTCTGGAGCCCACAGTTTTTCTGATTGTTAACCACGGCACAGCATCATCATGCCCTTCCAAACACAATTGTTTTGCATGGAAGGCTGTTTACACGCGCTCATGAATAAGTTAGCCCACAGCGGCGGCTGAACATGTGGGGAAGACACTCTCCCTCGAATCTAAGTAGGTTAAATCAAGTTGCCAAATGGAGTGGATTTGACAAGGCTCCCTGCTATCCCGATAGCATGAACTACCTCATCTCCTCTGAAATAGATATTTTCCTTACATTTTCACGCTGGACTGGAAGGCCCACTGGAAAACCCAAAACAGAGCTGACATGAGTGAGACGTGAAGCTAGTCCTCTGTTTTGATCGGCACTTAAAATGTTAGTAGGAGCCCATCGCTCGGATCTCGCTCAAAGAAAACGGGAATCCTTTTGACGTTTTCTATTGCGACGGCATGCCATCCTTCCACGGTAGTCTGCGCCTACGGCTTTAAGAGTGGTACGTTGTTGTTGTTTTTTTCCAGTGTCCAAGCGCAGCCCAGTTTGCCATGCCGGGTTTGTCCCTGAGATGTGCGTGACTAGAGGAGGAGCGTTCACCGAGAGAATTAGCACAGCGACCCAGTTTAGACACCAAAAGCCTGACTCTGCGGCTCAGACACTTAACCTTTACTGACTGGCGGCAGCACTTTAGAGAGGAGAGAGGAAAAGGAAATGGATTGCCATGAGTGCTATTAGCCACAGATCGAGCAGAAAATTACCTGACAAAGTATGAGTTTGTGATGGTTTTGAGTAATACGTTCAAAACAGAATGCTGTGATTCTGGCAACACGAGGGAAATTGAATTAATAACAGTTCCACAGCATTTAGTCATGTATCCAGTGAATTATACATTCCAGTGCAATGAGAACTGCAGAAATGAGTGGGTAAATAGAATAGAAAAACTAGAGAGAAAGAAATATAACAAAGCACTTTTTGCAGATGGTTTAACACAAGGACCTACAATAATGATGTCAATAACTACTATTTGAATTATACGGACATCATAATTTCCATGTTAAAAAGGTTCAAAATCTTTTAATTTTGAACTTGACGAATTGTCTAAAAATATCAAATCAAATTTATTTTGAAATATTTGTTACAAAGGTAGTGTTTTGACGGCTGGAACATAACTATCATGCAGCATGATAAAACCGTCTTCAAGAAGTTGTATGTCTTAAATCATCCTCTTTACAGTATCGCAGCAACAAAAAAAAATTAAATAAAAATAGAATATTAAATTCTTTAATATTAAAAATATTAATATTATTAATATTAAAATGTGTCTCTGAAACCATCCTCTCCTCAGCACCACAATTATATTAAATACTAAGGTAATACTTTACAATAAGGTAAAAACTAATGTTAACTAATGAAACCTTATTGTAAAGTGTTACAAATATTATTAATGTTAAAAACATTAAATATTAAGCATTCGATATTAAGTACAAAAAAAAACACTATAAACTCACTAGATGACCTCAATTAATGAGAAGTTGGGTCTCTAAAATCATTCTGTTTTCAGCATTACTCCCAAATAACCCCAAAAAAGTGACCAGTCAACTATTCAGCTATCGTGAACCATCACTAATTATTATATCAAGCGCCTATATTTATTATCTATGGTATTACTGTTAGCATGCAGAAACATTCCCATTAAGTTGCATCACTAAATTTATTCTGTTTTCAGTACTGCTGCTGCATTATGATTACTATCATTATTATTCTTGCCAAGCAGATGACAAGAGGCAAAAAAATATATTTTTTTTCATTGCCTTAAACTGAAGATGGCACTATCTAACGACCAGAATGTCATATTCTTCATCCAAAATCGCATAATGTAAAGTAAGCACTACATTTGATCACTTCGTGACTGTTAAAAAAGTATGTTCTATATAGTATGGATGTGTGTACTATGAATGAAATTTGGATGTACTACATTGTCATGTTGTCATAGTCATTCACAACTCCACTCTTGTATCCAGTATTTACGCACTTCAGAATCTGGACGGTCATCTGGGAACTTTTCGCCAGCCGTTTTATGACTATTATGAATTCAAACATACTACTTGTCTCACATAGTTTCACCTTCTATATAATATGAAAGTAAGCATATTCGGATGCAGGAATAGACTGGACACTTCGGGCTTGGAAATGCAAAAATACAGTTCTGAAGATATTGGTGAAACAGCAACTACAGTAAAATGTAGTGTATTGTCACTCACCAATGCAGTTGTCTCTGTGCTCCTCAAACCCAGCGCTGCACACACACCGTCCAATAGGAACGAGCCACTCGCCCTCAGCGCTGCAGTACATCTTCGGCGTGTCTCTCTCCTCGGCGTGGTCCACACACTGACCTCTGACCTCCACGAGCGAGGACGAGTCGGCCCCCGTGACCACATCCGTGAAGACGGCCAGGTTGCGAGCCATTCCCGTGCAGCGCTTGTAGTACACTCGAACGGACACCACAGCGATGCAGGCTCCTATATCCTGAAACGCCAAGTAGAAGCCGCGCTTGCTGAGCGGCCCGACGCCACGGATTTCAGTGTTGAGCTTGAGTCTTCGCACCCCCAGATCCACGTTAGTGAAACTCTCGTCGGCGGCGATGGTGTCGATCTTGGAAAACTGACTCTCCCAGATGGTCGTGCCAACATCACGGTCGGTCTCGTAGTAGTAGAGGTTAAAGGTCTCCTTGCAGGTACCGAGAACGCCTGGCATGCTGTTGCAGTCTCGCAGAGTGAATTTCATCTCGATGTAGATCCGCCGGGCGCCGTCCCGCTGGATCCAGTTGGTCCGGAGCCAGTTGTTCTGGCTCGGGCTCATCACATTGCACACCTGGTACGTGTGGATGGGGCTGAAATACTCGTCCATTTCATTGATTGCATCCCACTGTGCAAAGACAGAAGGAGAATCTGGGTTATTATTGAAAATGGTTACATCTGAAAGATTGTTTTTGCAAATTAAAACAGTTTTACATCAAAAATAATTCATACTATTACATTTTCCTTATTTTATTTGATATGGAGTCAACATGTTGAGATCACATGGCCAGACGTGTCATGCAACTGACCAAATTACTATTCATAATCATAACAACAAAAATGTTTACTTTATATAGTGCTTTCAGGAGATGCTCATAAGGCACATAAACATAAGCACATAAAAACACATTTAAGCTAATAAAATAAAATATAAAATAAATAAAATAAAATAAAACAAAAAAGTGCACCTTTAAGGATAGGAGATTACACGCTCAAAATGTGCTGTTACAAACACATCTTTAATGCGATAGAGATTTAGAGATTTACATAGTTACAGTGTGAAGATTCTTCTAAATCAGTCCAGTATTATTTCAACAGCAAATCACTTTTCACAGCAATACGCATTAGAGCTTCTTTAAAACGTTTACATATGCATTGCAGTGCATAAGATTAATATCATGATGAATGTGGCCTGCATTTCCTTAATAAAGTTCAGTATTCCTCATTATTCATGGGTGGTTTTTGTGCGGTTTAAGCAGTTTCTTATGCAATGCAAATAATCAGGCATGAATAAATATTTTATTATGAGTTGCAAATGAACTTAAAGATTCATATCAAGAGCCTGAAGCAAAAAATGGAAATGCTGATCAATGAGAATGAAGCCGTCCACAACCAGAGAACACCAAACCTAACAAACAGGTAAAAACTATTGCAAAATAAAGTTACTACAAATTCAAGTAGTTTTCAGTAGCGTGATAGCAGTTGAGAGAGAGAGAGAGAGAGAGAGAGAGAGAGAGAGAGAGAGAGAGAGAACCAAAAACAGTAGCATTTAACTTTTTTGGGGGGGGGGGGGGGTTATGAGCTTGCCATGCATAAAGTAGCCTCCCCAACATTAATATTAAATATTTGAAATCTTGGGTTCTTCAAGACTTAGAAACACTGATGAAATATGTTATACCACTTTCATCACCATGAACAGTGAGAGACTTTCAGGTAGAACAACAGCATTCAGTCTTAAAGGGATAGTTCACCCCCAAAAAAGTTGTTTCAAACCTGTATGATTTTTTTTCTTCTGTTGAACACAAAAGAAGATATTTTAAAGAATGTTGGTATCCAAACAGTTGACGGCAGCCATTGACTTCCATTGTATTTATTTCCCCTATATGGAAATCAATGGCTAACATCAATTGTCTGGTTACCAGCATTCTTTAAAATTTCTTCTTTGGGGTTCAACAGAAAAAAAAAAACTCATACAGGTTTGGAACAACATGAGGATGAGTAAATGACAGAAGTTTCACCATTTTTGGGTGAACTATCCCTTTAACGAAAGAACCTCTTACCTCTTTAATGGAATTCACTACCCCTTACACTTCGAAATATCTCATCTGTGGCTACATTCAAGACTATCTATTTAACATGTACTTCACATAATGTGACTGTATGTTTCCTGTGTGTAAATGGTGTGTAAATGTATTGTAATGTAATGTAAAGCGACCTTGAGCTACGGAAAGGCGCTATATAAATAAAACTTCTTCTTCTACTGCAGAAAACCCTGCGTAAGGAGAGCGTATGGACAGTTCATAATGGCCTTTTCTGATGGCACTGTCTATGGGCAATTAGCTGTTCTCTTTCATCCTTCTCATGTAATAGTAAAGCAGGTGAATTGAAGGCTAGCTGCGGAGTGACAGACCTCCGGCCCGACTGATTTCCAGCCCCATGAGAAGGGTCCGCTATGTGCCTCCACACACAGATCTTTCATCTCACACCAGGCTTTACTGACGCCACGCCGTGAGCGAGCGCCGGTTATTCACTGCTAATTAAAAGCAGAGGGCTGCCGGATAAACGGAGTGGACAGATGATGATGCTCGGGAGGGATCTGAAGCGGGAAAATTGTAAATAATTAATGTATTATATTATAATCTACATAATATAGTTATTTATGTAAATTGATGTCTTCTATGGTCAGTTTTCTGATAAGTTCAGAAGGCAAGCTAAATGCTTATAGCTAGCAAATTAAATAAAAATACATCCAGTTTAATGCACATTTCTCGAAGCTCTAACGGTAAAAATTATCGTTATTTTAGCGGTAAATTACTGTAGAAATGCTACTGTAAAAACCTGTTAAGTGGTTAACAATAAGTTCCCTTACTCTATATGGTGAAGAACTGTAATAGATCTAATGGCACTTTTTAGTAAAATACTGTAAAAATCTAGTTTTTGGAAGTGAAAAAAAAAGTCATTTACAGTGAAAATACGTATTTATATATTTCTTTATTTTCAGTTAATGATTTTTTTCTTTCTTATCGTGAAGTTCTGGCAATCAGATGTGCTGGTTTTACCATACATTTCACAGATTATTTATTTATTAATTTATTTTTTATTATCATTTACAGTGTAACGCATGGCTCTAGCAATACCAAGGTCATGGGTTTGATTCCCAGGAAATGCATAAATGGATAAAATGTATACCTGTAATGCAATACAGTGTTGTTATTGTTCAGTAAAATTAAAGCAAAAACTAATACTAAAAATAGTTTTCATTAACTCATTAGCACATAAAATTACAAAATCAATAAAAAAATTAACATTAAAATAAAACTATAATACAATATAAATAATACTAAAATAACACTGCGATGCAAGTCACTTTAGATACAAACCAACAAATGCAAACATTTTAAGCTAATTACAGGTTTGTTATTGTCACTGTTATGTAAAAATGCACATTAGGTTTGTGTAATAGTTTGTGTCAGCAAATTAGTGGCCAGGATTTGACAAATGCATCTATGCACTTTGTGGCTAGTAGTAGTAAAAGCAGTAAAACAGCATCACTTATTATTATATTGTCATGGAAAAATGATGGTTTGCAGTTTGTGGAGCGCCTTGGGATGTTCTGTTATTAGCTCGCTGCTCTTCAAGGCTAATCTCACATTTATTTTCTTCTCTATGGATATTATTATGAACTCTTACATGATATACGGCGAGATAAACAGCGGGCAGACGTGAAAACAAGGCTGGATGATGTCTTTGAGAGAACAGATAAGTGGTGAAGGCATCACAGCACATTTTATGGGTCGTACCTACTAGCAACACCTCTAGCAATACAGCGCTGCAGTGATGACGTATTTTTGTAGGCCAACCCGTAAGTTAGCAAAACCCAATGCCATTTTTCCATTGGCTTATGGATTATTGTAGAAAAAAAGGCTTTGTGGCTAAGAAAAGTTACTAATTATAATGTTTTGTTCATCATGATAATCTTCACAAATGAGCACAACTTTTATGAATTTTGAAGTCAGAAAGCAGAAGTAAAAAGCTGAACAGGCTGCATCCATAATCACATTCTTCCCATACTATATAGTAGTCGAGAAACAGTATGTGACAAAAGAAGCATGTCTGAATTCACAGTACTAATAAAAGAGTAGGGAAAAAGTACCCAAGTTGACCTACTTCTTCCGGAGAGATTTTGAAGTGTGGTCCAGTCCCAATTCGCATACTATCCGTCCTAAATAGTATTCGAAAATAGAATTAGTACGTCCCAAATCGTAGTATGTTGAAATGAGTGTTCCAAAGATACCCGGATGGTTTCTATTTCCGGTCAGAATCCGATCGATGCACACCAGAGCCCATCTAACAGAGAGCCTTGGCACTTCCTATTAGCCCCATTGTATATCATCTTGGTTGCAGTTCGATTAGAATTCCACTGGAGGTGATCGCGGGCGAGTGTAGAATGAATGGGAGTCTATGGAGCTAGACGGCTAAATGTATCCCTTTCTCCTGCTTGTCGTTGAATCAACGTAGATTTTATTGTTGATTCCGCAAGTTCAATATAGATTATAGTCCAAAAGTCGAATGAACGAGTACTTATGTCCTTTTGATTTCTTACAGGTTAGGTCGTTGTTGGCCGGAACACGCTAGCATTCTGCTATTATGTGACGTCATCACATTTTTGTACGGATTTTTAGAACAGATAAGTGAACTTAAAAATGCAATTTTCAGCTGAGTGTATTATCTTAGCCCTCCCCTTTTGAATTCAACTTTCAAATTACTTGACAAAAAATTACATCCTGAGAAAAGTGGATTTCTGGGGGTGAAACCCCATAGACTCCCATTCATTCTGCACTCGCCTGTGAGCGCCCCCGCATGGACAGAGACGTGTTACTGCAGCCCGTCCAGAAACCGGAAGTAACCAGACAGTGCAAGTTCTCTTCTATTAGAAATTCTCTGTGCACACTTATATTAACAGCTAATATTGCCCACAACCCATCGCGCGTTGGACGAGGATTCTGTGAGTTTTCACGAGTGAAAAGTGTTAAAACACTACAGACATGGAGGACGCGCGAGTCCGGCGGTTATGTAGAGAGGTTTAGATAAAGGGGTTTGAGTGATTAATTATCAGTAACTAACCTGACGAAAATGTATTTATTCAACGTTGTCTACATTATATTGCATCTGCAGCAGCATTGTGAACTTTTGTAAAGATATGTTTAGCCATTACCTTTTAAATGCATCATTATATTCAAATTGCAAACAGATGAGGAAAGTCTCCGCATGAAAGACCCAAGACTGGCAGATGAACGTGCTCTCCGAAACGGTAGGAAATCAAATTAGATTGAATGGAGGATTTTAACTGTGACAAGATGATTGACAGGGCAGTTTACGGTGACAGGATGCACACGACAGATCTGTCCGTTAAAGATGAAGTGATAGTATGTCCCAAAGCTTGCCTACTCTTTTGCTACACATTCAAAAGTATGTACTTTTTCTTCACAAAAAGAGTACATACTTTTAGGTCGTAGTATAAGTAGACGAACTGGGACTGGGCCTGTGTGTACGATGGACACTTTACCATGAGGCCACAGGAGAGGATTTGTGAATGGCAGTGAAGCGACGCAACTGACACTGGTAGGTCACATGACAATGACAACATGGCTAATGTAGTATGTCCAGATTACTTTCATACTACACACATTCCTACTACTTTTTAGAGGTTGTGAAGTAGTTACTTATTCGAAATAAGTACCTACTCAAGAGAGCCACCGACTTGCTAAAATGCTAAAAGTGCTAACTCATTTCAGGGTGTTGTCCAACAAAAATACATCATCAATGGAGCACACTGCTCCAAATGAAAATAAGACAAGCAACACTCACGTTGTCTGCAGAAAAAGTTCTAACTTCTAAACAGTGATCAGAAAAGTAGAAGTTTATGCCTGTCATAGCAAACATAGTACACTATAGCATTGAGCTCCCGCTGGCCTTGAGCAGATCGCCTCTCCTGAATACATTACGGACACAGCGGTCTAATTGAAAGGGAAAACGCTGACCTCAGAGGAGCCTTGAGCTTGGCCACCGTGAACTTGGCCTCTCCTCACAAGTACATCTTCCAAAGGAGCAGATTTCCTCGCTTCCCTGGCCTCACCTCAGCCCACACTTCCCATGGGAAAACTACAAAAAGCCCGTTGCGGTAATTAAACTGTTGGATTGGAGCGCACACCGTAACCAGCCTCCCACTTTGAGTATTTAGCAGTTAAATTTAATTTGTCCTTGCACTAATGATTAGATTAGAGAGTCTGTTAAAATCTAACACTTTTCAGGTTGGCTCGAGGGCTGGAAGTAATTCGCTTAGTTCTTTCATGAGGTTTCCGATAAAAGCCTGCGTTTTGTTTTAGCTACATCACATATTACACGATCAGTGGAAGAAAATGATTGAAATTGATCAAAGTGATGGTACAATGAGCCACAATGAAAATCCTTCAGATCAGATACTTTTAATCTAATTGAGACACTTTTTATGTAAATTAAGGTAATCTACATAATCTCCATATCGATATAAAAGGTATTATTCTTTTTTTAATGCAGATGAATGGTTTCAGATCATTTCTGTACCTTGTACATGGGAAATATTCATTCTTGGGCTAGAAACTTTTATTCAATTTATTGACTCACTGACAGATTTACTAAAGATATGAGCACATTATTACTTAAGAATTACTAAATAAAATATTAATTAATAAAAATATGATAATTATAAGTTAAATTAATATTCCACAGATATGTATTTATATTTTAATAATTAAATTTTCATAAAACAATTCATGTTTTAGTGATCCAAATTCCCTAAATTAATTTCAGTACTTGTAGAAATATTCTTGGACTATAAACTTTTATTCCTTTAATTAATAAGCTCCATGACAGCTTTACTGAAGCTTTACACAATTTCAAATTTAAATGATTAAATGATAATAATTAGAAATACAATTAATTCATAAAAAAAGATTCAATCCTATGAGGCCCAATGTCCCTCTTTTCACACAAGGAACCTCATTAACTCTATTTAACATCTTTGTTTTGATAAAATATTTAAGTGTCTGATTTTTTATCCTGGTTTATTTTATGGGACACGTCAAACTTCTGTCAGTCACAAGCAGGGGAGATGTTTCTCCTGAATACATCCATTCATAATCCGTTGTTCCTGGAATGAGCTCGCCGCCTAACAAACAGCTGCAAACATACAAGCAGTCATTCCAGGGAATAAAAGGGATTCTGAAACACATCCCAAGAGTCATTCACGGAAGATCTCACAACAATATGCACAACAATATGCACAAAAACAGCATTTGTTTCCACTTCTTCTGTACAAATCTAGAATAACACTAACAGAAAAGCACCAAGCAACAGGGTTTGGCTGGTTATCTTAAAGGGGTAGTTCACATAAAAATTAAAAATTTGTTATTATTTACTCAACTTATGTCGTTCCAAAAGGAGGATATTTTGAAAAGTGTTTAAGTGATCAAATCAAAAGGATAAGATGTTTAGGCACGCTTCCGAGATCCTCTTTTCCATTCTATAAGACGTGAAACGAATGATAATACAATGTTCAGGACAATCCCGAAACAGCTATTCTGTACTGTAATGTCAATGCTAGAATTCAAACTATATTTTGACAGATCTATAAAGTCTCAAATACACTTTATAATTAAACTATCATAACAGTGTAACATGATGCCGGTGAATTGCAGAGATTGTGCAAACATACATCACTATGATCAGATGCTTTCTTAACTTTTGTTATTGAGAGGAAAGCGCAGCACGTTTACATATTCAACGTCTCTCTCAGCAATGTGGGTTGGGAAGTTCGTTAACAGTATATCAATATCAAAAAGGCATATATATGTATATATATAATATTTTTAATATTTTGCATTATTTTTGTATTTTTTCGCATTAATTTTAATTTTAGTTCACGTTTTAGTAATTTTGTTGTGTGTCATATATATATATATATATATATATATATATATATATATATATATTTTTTTTTTTTTTTTTTTTTTTTTTTTTATGTCAATACAGTTTTTAATCATTTTTTATATTTCAGTTTTAGTTATTGATAACGCTTTATTTTTAGGTTACGTAGTTACATGTTACTACATACTTACTACAATATAGTACATGTACTTAATATTACTCAGTACTTATTTGAGTACAATGTAACTGCATCATCTTAAAATAAAGTGTAACTGAATTATTTTAATATATCAAGTTAAACTAAATGAAAACGAGAAATGTTTCTTTGACAAGTAGCTCAAATAATATTTTTGTTATGATTTTGGTTTCAGTTATGGTTTTATTTTTATTATAATAACCCTGGTGTTGACCCCCTTCAAAATGACCCGTTTGAAACTTAACCCAAGGTTAAAAGTGGCATGACAGGGATAAGAATAGTGTGAAAAGCCATAAATGCAACTGGTGAGGAAATAAAAGAAAAAGTCAGAGAATAGTCTTGTCTCAGTTCTCGGTGATCCAATTTCAGATTAGCAGCTAGGATGAGAAAATCCTTTGAATCTTGTTTGACAAAAGCAACAGAACGACTGGCCATCCTGGGGTGGTATTTGCAGTGACACAATCATGTAGCATCAAGGCAGACGCTTAATCTTGGAAACGTCCCCCACCCGCGCCGCTCAAGTGTGAGAAATCTTGATTTGAATTGAATTCTCTGCCTGCTAATTGGAATACAGTCTTTGACAGTGATAACCTTTGTGGAACGGGCCTGTTAATTGTGTGTGTCGGCCTCACGCTAACACACAGAGTTATGCTCCATCCAGAGCCTTACGGGGTTAACAACATCTCCCTCTGTAAACATCATTCATTGTTAACAAATGTGTCCGGCACTTCAGAGCAAAGTCCAATAAACTGAACCAAGCAAGAGCACAGAATACAGACATTTTACACGGCTTTAAATGTCTGAAGAATGACTGAACTATGTAATATTCTACTGAAATGTCAACTTACAAATAGGCAAATCAAAATAAGGCTCTGTTTACACCTGCTATTGAGATGCGTTTTGGTCGATCGGATCACAAATAGACAATGTTATATACATTTGTAAACGGGGTCTAAAACGTTTTGAGCTTGTCTACTTTTGTCCACTTCAGAGATTGTCAGAGCAGAAACGAAAGCTGCTGCTCTCCGTGTTTTTAAGTCGTCTCCGGGCGGGCACGTTCATTTGTAAATTGCGCGAGTTTATTTTGTCCATTAGATCAAAAGATCTGGAAAAAAAAACAACATACATTTACTAGCCCATAGACCCTCCCCTCGAAAGAAATCAGGACAGAATTGGTTGAAAGTGGACAAAAGAGACGGATTAAAACACCAGGTGTAAATGGGTATGTGTCTCCATCATCTACTTGTGATCCGATCGTTTAAAGTGCATCTTAAGTTTCTCAGATTTGCCAAATGTATAATAAATTCTGCAAACAAAAGCCTAATTTTGAACAAATTCTTACAAAAATCAAATGATTTAAGCTGCTATCCACATTCAGTTTATAGCTTTATATTCATATTGCATGTCAACTATTGACCCATTTTGGTTTTGATTTTATTTCTCCTAATGATTTTTAGGAGAAACATCAGAGACACACTCCAATAAGTCTCTTGAGCTATGAAAAAGCAATACAATGCTCCTCTGAGACGTCTTCACTGGCTGCTGATATAATGCTCTTGTACAAACACATTCTCTTGACACCAAATATCACCAACATTTTGGACTCTGCAAAGTATTTGCTCAAGACCTTTGCTTTTCCTTCACTACTTCAGAGGTGATGAAATCTCAGTATTTATTCAAGCGCCTGTGGTCCTGAGGAGAGAGCGAAGACATCGTGCTCTTCTTAATGAGATGAAGCTGTTCCAGGTAGATAATCAGACGGCTTGTGAATGTAATTACTCCAAAACTATGCTGAGAAGCACCATTAAACTAAACTATGAGAACCCCACAGATGTGTGTTTAGAATATTATACAGTATATGTAGAAAAATTGAACCGCATATAAACACCCTAGCAACCATCCAGAATATCAATCTGTTTTTTTCTGATAGATGGTATGGCCTTTTAAATCAAAATTTGAAAAAGTCTTTTTTACCAAGTTTAAATGTTTACCAACCTTTGGGAATTATGAAATATTTATAAAACATTTTTAAAAACAAGTAAAAAATGTGGGTAAAATATTCATTCAAAACTGAACAAAAAACTCCATCGTCATTCAAACTAAATAAAAAACTTTGAATGACTGAGAGATTGTAAATGATTTAGTGATTAAGAAAATTATATAATATGAATCCAATAATGTAACACATAACAAACTGAAGTACAATTTTCATTTTACATACAATTTTTTCATTTCATTTGTTCTTAGTCATATAATACTTTACAATTTATAATTATCTCTGTCTAAATTGTATTTCTTATTTAATATGAATGCTGGACACATATTTACCCACATTCATTTACTTTCCTCAGAAACACTTTACAATAAGGTTCATTAGTTAACATTAGTTAACTACCTTAGTTAACATGACATAAGAATGAACAATACTTCTACAGCATTTATTAATCTTAGTTAATATTAATTTCAACATTTACTAATACGTTATTAAAATCAAAGGTTGTATTTGTTAACATTAGTTAATGCAGTGTGAACTAACATGAACAGCTGTATTTGTTTTAACTAACATTGACAATTCATTGTTCATTGTTAGTTCATGTTAGTTAATACATGAACTAATGAACCTTATTGTAAAGTGTTACCCTTTCTTCTAATGCATCAAGTTGGCAGTTTGGCACCCCAGTGTTTTCCTGTCCCTTTGCAAACATGAATAAAGCATGATGCAATCATTGCACGTCTGTGACCGCGAAACACGCATGACCGTTCGGACTGCGTTCAGTAATGCTGTGAATCCATGCGACAGCGCAGGGTGACATCTCTCCACATCTCTCCACATCGCTCCACATCTCCAAACGGGTAACGGGGGAGTGGGCGGACATCTGGATGCATCCATATCATCTCCGTCTCAAAGTCCATTTGTCATCGTCTCTGTCTGTCTTATCACTGCTATCGATTGAGGTGGGTGGGCGAAAAAAATGAGGTGGGTGTCAATAGATGTGTCATGGCAAACATGAGGCAGATAGGAACATAATGAAGCCATCGGACAGCAGCTGTCAAGGCCTGAGTGATTTGGCTCAGTGACAGCCGATGGCGACAGGAGCCCTGCAGGAATGTACAGACAGCAGAGATATCTGCCAGGGGTCGGCCTGGGGTCACCCGTCTCACTGCCAGCTTGAATTGGACTGTAAAAAGACATCTCACTATGAGTTCATGAAGGGGCATAAATGATTCAGGGCTGGCTGACTGCAGTGGGGATCCATAACAATACATTCAGACACAAACCCTATTCAGAAACAAACCCTGCATCAGCCTTCTATCATTAGTGCCACACTTATGTGTGTAAGCCTGGATTAAATATTTAAGAATCTGCTGTCTATCTATCTATCTATCTATCTATCTATCTATCTATCTATCTATCTATCTATCTATCTATCTATCTATCTATCTATCTATCTATCTATCTATCTATCTATCTATCTATCTATCTATCTATCTATCTATCTATCTATCTATCTATCTATCTATCTGTCTGTCTGTCTGTCTATATATCATCAGTCTGTCTGTTTGTCTGTCTGTCTGTCTGTCTGTCTGTCTGTCTATCTATCTATCTATCTATCTATCTATCTATCTATCTGTCTGTCTGTCTATCTACCTATCTATCTATCTATCTATCTATCTATCTATCTATCTATCTATCTATTTATCTATCTATCTATCTATCTATCTATCTATCTATCTATCTATCTATCTATCTGTCTGTCTGTCTGTCTGTCTATCTATCTATCTATCTATCTATCGTCGGTCTGTCTGTCTGTCTGTCTGTCTGTCTGTCTATCTATCTGTCTGTCTATATATCATCAGTCTGTCTGTTTGTCTGTCTGTCTGTCTGTCTATCTATCTATCTATCTATATATCTATCTATCGATCTGTCTGTCTGTCTATATATCTATCTATCTATCTATCTATCTATCTATCTATCTATCTATCTATCTATCATCTGTCTGTCTGTCTATCTATCTATCTATCTATCTATCTATCTATCTATCTATCTATCTATCTATCTATAATTGGTCTGTCTGTCTGTCTATCTATCTATCATTGGTCTGTCTGTCTGTCTGTCTGTCTGTCTGTCTGTCTGTCTATCTATCTATCTATCTAGATATGTAGTATGAATATAGAATAATCTATTGAGAAAATTAATTACATTCATACATATTCATATCATAGTGCTCAAATAGTGTTGGATGTCAGGATGTTGCTGTGTGGTTGCTAGGGTGTTTTCTGTTGTTGTTGTTGTTGTTGTTGTTGTCGTGTACCATTCAGAATTAAATTAAGAAGTATTTTAAGTCACCATTCAAATCCTGCATTTGAATTAAGGCAGCAAACATGATGCAGAATTACTAAATGAATTTGAATACAGTAGCTCCCATCCATTCAGTGTGCAGAAATGTCCTTAGAGCTTCAACCTGATGTCTCACTGTACACTAGTCTGAATTTGTCCTGCACTTTCGCAGTAACCGCAGTCAGAGCACAGGTTATGGACACTTGTGGCCCTGCTGTACTGCTCTCTGAGAACTGGTAAATCACATTCCTCCGAAGCTGGAGTGAAAGAGTGGCAGTGCATCTTGTCCTTCATGACAGATCTTCAGGCTTTCTGTTTGTTCCAGCAGGTGCAAGGTGACACTAGGTGTTCACAGCTAGTCAACACTATTCTCAAGAACCACAGCAACATGTGCAGCTGTTAGCTGGATGCTCGAAACTCAAGCACGTTCGGGATATGTAGCGCTTAAACGACAGCTGTAATTGCTCATGTTACAGTTCAGCAGTTTGTCATAGTTTCAGAAGATGCAACAATGAGCAAATCTAAAACTGGTCTTTTCCAGTTATGATACATTTCTCATCAAGACAAGCCAATTAACCTCTTATTTAATCAGCTTTGACATCCAGGGGCCACAGGCAAGGGTATCAAAAGCTCAACTGTATATTTACATTTTCTGAAGTAAATGTGAGAGATGCTTGCCACAATAGTGGGGTGTTCTGAGTGGTCGCCAAGGTGTTGCTAGGTGGTTGTTTGAGGGGGTTGCCAGTGTGCTGTTATGCAAATGCTAGGGTGTTTGCTGGAAGTGTTGATGGATGGATGGATGATTATTTGTGTTTGCGTGTTTCATAAGCAGATACATCACATGTGGAGCGAACTATGCATAGGTAACTCTTACCAATAAGAGGACAGTTTTACTCACATGTGATTTGCATTAACACATTTTGGTACGCTTTGACATGTTGCCTTGTGAAAGTGAACCGAACCAAGAGGAAACTGCAACATTGTAACAAATTAAGTCCCTGTTTCGGAACAAAGCAAATGATCTACATGTCTGAAAATGCCCTACAGTAAGTGTTGTGAAGTAGAAAAAAACTGTACAATTTACAACGGTATTATATGCACCATAGTGAGGAAACATGCAGGTATTCTCTCTTGACTAGCTGATCTTTGCTCCTCCTACATTCATGTCACTGAAGTGGCCAAATCCAGTGAGTATCACTTCTATTTTACCTGGCCTGATCCACGTGTATAACCCTGGGTTATACACATACAATAGGAGTGAACTGCACACACAAGAGTAGGTTAAAAAGCGCAACATTTCTTCATTTTTCAGTCCATGTCAGCTCCTCATCACTCCTTTCTGCTCTATGCTTGCACAACTTCCATAAGCCTCCTACTTGCATGGGGGAACGTGATGGATTTCATAGTCAAGGTGCTGGTTTAATCCAATTTTAATCCATCTCCCCGGGCCGGAGTTTGAGATGGCTTTTATTCCTTTTGTCAGGTTACTGCTGAGAATGCAGCCCATTCTCATTTCCCATTCATACTTATGTGTACAAAAGAGTCATGTGCACACAAAAACTTATCAAAATATATGTAATAATTAAAGATGTGATAGTGCAAGCTATCAAAAGCAAATATGTAATATATATATATATATATATATATATATATATATATATATATATATATATATATATATATATATATATGTTTATGCTGTCAATCAATTAAAAAGATTAATTAATTAATCACACATTGTTCTGCACCTAACATTAAAGTTTTTATATTGTAATAATTTCACATTTAATTGCCAAATTAATGTCGAAACAATATAAATACAGTAGCCTATATTTTAAATATTTGTTTAATGGCATCTTTTTATGAAAGAAGGTCAGTATCAGATGTCTCTATGAAATAGAGATGAGATAGAGAATGAAATTCTCAATTTTAGCCATTATAGCCATTCAGCATTACAGTAAAATTAAAAGCTATCCATTTGAACATTTATTAGGCTTTAAAAAATATAAAAACTTTTAATTTAAGTGAACTTAAAACAAGCTTCACATAAATTCATTGCACTTTATTGTGTTTCTCTGTGCTGTTATCATTATAGATGTGAAGCGGACTCTGCCATTCTTTTATATCTAGAAATATTTTTAGAACTATATCTTTATTGTTATCATCCTTGGTGTGAAGTGGCCTTTAGTCTACAGTGCAATTCATGAAATCCCAGAGAGTAATGCACAGACAGCTTTACATATTGCATGTCTTTCAGGAGCAGTCACTATAGAGGTATTCATGTAATCAAATGCAATCTTTACTGTTAAAATCATTCCGATAACAACACATTCTTGCCTTTGACTAAAATCATAGCTATAAAATAAGGCAGATAAAGTGAGATATGACAAGCTTCCAGACCTCCCAGGAGCCATGACAGAGATATAAATGAAAAGTGTCGAGCAGCTGTCAGAGAGAGCACAATATAGTATTTGTTACTATCATGAGTGAGATAAAGCTTCATGATAGTCAAACTCCAGCTTCTAAATATGATATGATTAGTAGTCTATCATTTATAGAATAAGTCAGAGAAAGTAAACTTCAATCTGGTCTAAATCTAATCCAGTCTAAACAAGCATTAACTCCAACATTTATGATGAGGCACATGACAGATTTGCTGTAACCATATGCTACATTTTCTTATAGCTGTGCTCAGTGAGTGTGTAAAGCGACCTTTACACAGAGTTGCAGAATTCCTCCTCGCGTGACACAATCTGCCACGGAAAACGTTTTATCATCAAACCCACAAGACACTCACTGCGCACCGGCCCCTCCGCTGTGACAGGGAACACGTCACAAGCATAAAAACGTCAAATATGAAGTCTAATCTCTTTGTGCTCTGCTCTTTTCTGCCCCAGACGGTAACATGCATTGTGTGTCGCGCCGCACATCGCCGAAGTCACGTAGCATTCACAGGAAGACTGAATTTTAAGGAAATGGAAGTGCCGAATCCTCGAAAAAGACGAATGGATATAGAGGAAAGTGTCCATGCAGCAAATCCTTTTGTAAATGGGAATCAGTGGCAGAAAGCGGGCTGAGGTATTTAATCCATCAATAGCGATTCCAGGAGACAGCGGCGTGCGCTTTAACATGAGGGTCAGGCCTGTGACTACCAAACAAACTGTATTTACCATCTACGTGATCCGCATGTATTTTGTTTGGACCAACAACAGGAACTGTGTGTGGAATCATTTATCGCTCAGGACTCTGATGTACAGATGTTACTCTATGGAGGTCTCAACATGGTCTCAGATGTTTCACCGAAAATTCTTTTTGAGAGATTGAAGTAAAAACAAATGAGACAATTGTTGGCATACTGGAAGATTATAGAACTATAAAATGTTCCAGATCATTTAGTCTTTTTGAATTTGATGAGAAATATTTGAGATCAATTAAAAGTCAAAGATCTCAATACAATCCCTTTATTTTTATATTTACAAATATTTCTCAACAAATTCATTCAAGACTGATCTTGAATGAATTACTGACAAATTATTTAACTGATTACTGACAAAAACTCTTTAATGTTTTTTGAAAAAAAAAATATCCATCTATCGGTCCATCCATCCATCCATCCATCCATCCATCCATCCATCCATCCATCCATCCATCCATCCATCGGCCCATCTATCTATCTATCTATCTATCTATCTATCTATCTATCTATCTATCTATCTATCTATCTATCTATCTATCTATCTATCTATCTATCTATCTATCTATCTATCTATCCATCCATCTGTGTATCTGTCTATCCATCCATCCATGCATCCATCTAATGGTATATCTGTCTGTCTATTTATCTATCATCCATCTGTCCAGCCAGCCAGCCATCCATTCATCCATCCATCGGTTGGTCTACAGTATCTGTCTTTTTATCTATCATCTGTCTGTCCGTCCATCCATCCATCCATCCATCCATCCATCCATCGGTTGGTCTACAGTATCTGTCTAATTATCTATCATCTGTCCATCCATCCATCCATCCATCCATCCATCCATCCATCCATCCATCCATCCAGAGCAATTGGTTTAAATGGAGAGCAAATGGAGAAGTCTCCTGTTCCCTTTCGAAGGGAACTCAACAATACGTCAACGACGTTATGGGGGAACGCCTCAGGCGTGACAGGTGTCTGAAATCACTATCAAATCACGTCAATCATATTGACCGGCGACAGCCCGTGAATCATTAGCGTGAATGATTAACGTGCGACCTGGAAGTATAAAAGGGCGCCTTGCAAACATGACAAATCATCTCATAGTCTTCAGGGACTGTCTGTTTGAAAACGCTACTCAACGAAACGGTAAGAAAATTAAATGTACAGCACACGAGTGTGCTTTTCCTGCCTGGGAGAAGAGCACGCACGGGAGGTTCTCGAGGGAATCCTCTGTGTGAACTGTGAGCGTTTTTCTCTTAAAACGCTCCGCTCTCGTCTGGCCCTCTTCTCGAGTGAAGGGGGTTCAACGTCTGGTCCTCGTGGTCTCGCTTGTGCCGAGGCAGAGCGGCGACTTGCATCATGGGCTTCCAGATAGAGCTCGTCGATCATCTTGAGAGTGCTGTAAACCTCTCAGATGATTCGACGGCTGACGAGGGCGAACTGCAGGTCGATGTTGAGGATTTTTCACCGACAGTTTCCTGCAGTTGCTGCTCTTCAGGACGAGCAGGAGATGGCTGAGGAGGTTTATAATCAGGTAGATCCAGAACCCTCTCAGCCACCCTGCCCCGTGTATGCAGGTCTGGTGGATGTTGTGGAGCGCGCCGCCAACAGGCTGTAGCTGCCATGGCAACGCGCTAGAGGAGAGACCGCTCGCGGTAGGCTAAAAAGCGGCGATCGGTTTCTCCCCGGCCATACACCACCAGCTCAGGTGAGCCTTCCATTCCTTCCTGATCTTCACACAGAGATCTAGAGGGCATGGAAGAGCCCATACTCTGCCAGTATTCACTGACATCAGCGGGTTAATTTAGCTGATGTTGAGGGGATCGCAGAGCATGGGTATGTGTCGATGCCGCCCATTTGACGAGTCGTTTGCGAACTATCTCGTGTCTGGGCAGGCGTCGACACTGAGAGCTCCATTTCTGCCATCCAAACCGCTAAAGACAAAAGCGCGTTTGAATGGCAGAGCATACACGGCAGCAGTTCAGGCTGGTGCTTCCCTGCACACCATGGCGGTGCTGCAGGCATACCAGGCCGACCTGCTGCAGGATCTCGACCAGGGGGCAGGGATGTCCCCTGAGGCGGTTACTGAGCCGCGCCGAACCACGGTTCTTGCGCTCCGGGCCACCAAACAGACTGCTGCCACGATCAGTCAGTCGATGGCGGCGATGGTGGCCACGGAGAGACAGCTTTGGTTAAACGTGGCCGACGTTGAGGAGAAAGAGAAGGCCTTTCTCCTCGATTCGTCGGTTTCGCCCTCTGAACTCTTTGGCCCCTCCGTGGAGGCGGTGCTTGGGAAGTTCAGGGAGGCGAAGGCGCGCTCAGCTGCTTTTAGGACCTGCATACCGCTGAGATCCGGTTCCACGCCCAGGCAGGCGGGAGGGCCTGGCCCTTCACGGTCTGAGGACCGTAGACAGGGCCAGAGAGCCAGTGTCGCCTCTCGTGCGCCCCCTCCGTGGAGGAACAGGGCGCAGAAAAGGCGTGACTCCCGCAAGAAGAGGGATCTGAGGGAGGTTATCCAGCACAAGCGCATACAGCGTCGCTGATGGATAATCTCCCCGGAGGGCTTCATTAAAAAGAAATCCAGCCCTCTCCTCTCTTCTGACTCCCCAGACGTTCATTACATCAGGCCTGGGGCTGGGCCTGTGATAAGAACGATGTTCCAATGGCCCGCCTAGGCTTGGTTAGTAGAAACGCCTCTTTCAGACATGTAAAGTGGGGACCCCAGGTTCATAAAGAACTATCTGGCGAGTCTTCACTCCGCATGCCGCAGGTGAGCTGACTGGTCTTTTCAAGAGTAATTTTTTGTGAATTAAAATTCCGAAATGTATCTCTCTACAGACCTCGTTCCCTGTATAGAGCTATGGGGTCATGTCATTTGCCATGTCATCAGGTAATAAGGTAAGAGAGTTTCCTGGGCCCTGAAGTTCCCCATTAGGTGGCCAGAACGATAACTATGTTAGCCTTCAGGCTGTTAGCCACCTCAGGGTAGAGTAGTTGGTCTCTCTCTTAGAATTTGTTACTTAGAGTGTTGACTGACGCTAGAGCTTCAGATAGATCTTATGTCCGGCCCACGGGTCCGTTTGACTTCGACTGAGTATTTCGCCCCTTGAGCTCTGTGTGGGTTTTCATTAGGCTGAGCGATCTACAGCCTTTGTATGGAATAATACAGACTATATTCTTTAGTAAGGCTGTGGCTCCTCCGAGCCCTCAGATAGATCTATGCCTGCAGGCTGGCCCTCACCAGGGCCGCCTCTGTAGCTGGCCTAGGCTGTGCCAGGGATAATAAAGGCGCTCTGCTAAAAATTTAGCATTGCTTCCTCTGAACCTTCACTTTGTGAATGTAGGTTTCTAGCATCCCTGTATAAACAGCCTCCTCCCATGGGAGTCATTAGGCCAAGGCCCGCCCCCTTCTCTGCATTCTGGGGTGACTAGAGTAATGCAGCGTGGTGCAAAGGATGGTTTGTAAGGACATGGTAGGCCTCAAACAGGCCTCCGTGGTATTTATGTCTTTATTGAGCAGGGTTAGGCCGTCTTTCGCTTCACGAAGAAGACTGGGTTTCCTGCCCGACCCTGCCATGCAGAACTGGCCTACGGATTTAGGCCGCCAGTTTAGGCTTCACTAGGTCTGAGCACTTCACTCCCAGTTCTGTTTTATCCTACCTCGCACCACTATGGCTCGGGTCGAGTATGAAGTGAGCTTCACTTCTTCCCCTAGAGGGCACTGTAGGCCAGCTCACTTTACGTGGTTGGCCTTGGTGGTTCGGGCAGTTGACTCACTGATGGGTAGTAGGCCTTTAAACAGGCCTCCTCGGAGGTGAGTCCCAACATTGTGGGACATACCTTATAGCGCTACTGGAAGCCCATTAGTAAATTATGCTTGTGTGGTGTGGTTCCCAACAGTGTACTTTATGGCAGAATATGACTTGCTATTAGCTAGTAGGCCCGACCAGGCCTCCCTGATAGGCGAGTCCCCAGCTGGCTGGCCTTAGCAGGCCACCTTATACTATCACCCGGACTCAGGGCTCGAAGCTACCAGTGGTTTTCAGGTAGTAGGCCACTCAGGCCTCCCTGAAGGTGAATTCCCACTTAAGATGGTTATCAGGTAGTAGACCTCACCCGGCCGCCCTGAAGGCGAATTCCCACTTACGTTGGCTATCAGGTAGTAGGCCTCTCTGGGCCTCCCTGAATGTGAGCTCCCAAATATTGTGGCTGTCAGGTAGTAGGCCGCTCTGGGCCTCCCTGAATGTAAGCTCCCAAATATTTTGTCTGTCAGGTAGTAGGCCTCACCAGGCCTCCCTGGAGGTGAGTTCCCACATGCTGTGATTATCAGGTAGTAGGCTCCTCCAGGCCTCCTTGAATGAGAACGGTCAGGTAGTAGGCCTCACCAGGCTTCCCTGAAGGTGAGTTCCCACATGCTGTGATTATCAGGTAGTAGGCTCCTCCAGGCCTCCTTGGATGAGTACGGTTGGGTAGTAGGCCTCACCAGGCCTCCCTGAAGGTGAGCTCCCCACATACTGTGGTTGTAAGGTAGCAGGCCTCACCGGGCCTCCCTGAAGGTGAGTTCCCACGTACTGTGGTTATCAGGTAGTAGGCCTCTCTTGGCCTCTCTGGAGGTGAGCACCCCACATACTGTGGTTTTCAGGTAGTAGGCCTCTCTGGGCCTCCCTGAAGGTGAGCACCCCACTTACTGTGGTTATCAGGTAGTAGGCCTCACGGGCCTCCCTGAAGGTGAATTCCCACTTACGTTGGCTATCAGGTAGTAGGCCTCTCCGGGCCTCCCTGTAACGTTCCCTAGTGGTGCTGGGTTTATGAAGCTAGTGGTCTCTTGCTATCAGTTTCAGCTAGCCTTAATAGGCAGCTTCTGAAGGCGAGCTTGCGCCCTGGCTCGCTAAAGTGTTCATTCTCTGCTATTGGTTCCCTCTCGGAACTTTTTCTGCCTACAGCCTGGTTCGCCTACCAGGCAGACCTGTGCTCCCCTCACCGAGGGTCTCTATGAGCATGCGGCTTCCTGAGTCTGGTCAGACGGTCGTAGGCCTCTCGTGAGGCCTCCCAGTTAGATCAGCCCTTAGGCCTTCACAGGCCTCCTCAGTGGTTTGAAACTCAGACACTGGGTTGATCCGTGGATCGAGTAGAGAAACTCCCCTCGCTAGCAAGGGTTGGAAAGCACTATGCTGAGTCATACTCTCCGAGATATCCCGTCTCCGAGATCCGGGCCGAGGGTTCACTGCCAGCTTCGCAGTCCCTCGGGTTGGATGCCTTACTTAAGGCTTTGTTGTCCAGAGGCTCTGTCTTCAGACAGACAGGATTTGGCCAGACTAAGTGTCTATGTACTGACGCCAGGTCAGGCCGTCCTGGTGGCATTTCGGGGTGAGTACGTTCCCCTGAATAGTGACTGGCTGGGGTTCCTTCGGGTTCCCTAGCCACATTCCCTAGAAGGGACCCCTTCTAATTGGAAGCTGTGGTTCCAGGCCCGGAGCCGGCCCAGGTAGACCTTTCATTTAACCATTTTATGAAGGTTTTTCTGTGAGGCTGTAGCTTGGGCTATGACCGTAGGGAATGCTGTCACTGACAGCCCAGTGTGACCTGAGGGTGAGTGGTTCTAGCGTTTCATTTGAAGTTGCTGATTCTGACAGTTGTCACTGCCACTTGGCATGCACTCCCCTTAGCATGGCGGAGTTGGTATATCGTTCCCCATAACGTCGTTGACGTATTGTTGAGTTCCCTTCGAAAGGGAACGTCTCAGGTTACGACTGTAACCTATGTTCCCTGAGAACAGGGAACGAGACAATACGTCTCCCTGCCATGCCTTGGGGCTTGCCTACCGTACAGTCCCTTCAGACGATAAGGTGATTTGTCATGTTTGCAAGGCGCCCTTTTATACTTCCAGGTCGCACGTTAATCATTCACGCTAATGATTCACGGGCTGTCGCCGGTCAATATGATTGACGTGATTTGATAGTGATTTCAGACACCTGTCACGCCTGAGGCGTTCCCCCATAACGTCGTTGACGTATTGTCTCGTTCCCTGTTCTCAGAGAACATAGGTTACCTGAGACGTTTCCCATTAGCCAATATATCAAAATCTTCAATCAAAAGTCTGAGATCTTAATATGAATACTTTGGTATGTTGACAAATCTGAGCACACTTTCTATATGAGGTGCATATGTATTTAGTGAGGTCTTTTTCTAAACAAACAAAAAATCTTAAAAAAAAAACAGGCTTCATTTGCTCTACATTTAATCTCATTGCTGTCCAGCATAATGATATATGAGATATTAAAAAACATTTAATTTGTTACTTTACTTTCCTATTGGCTGAATTTGTTTTTGGAGTCAACAGATCTGAAGTTGAATGCACATTAAAAAATTAAAGTACAGCTATTAGAGAAGCAAACAGGAGTTTATGGGCAGGGAGCGTTGCGGTGTGTAAATGAGATGCATTTGTCGTGGCTCATTTCAGTGGGGACCGACACAGTCACATCAGACAGGGACACTAACTAATGCAGAGCTGTTAAAGTACGCCGCTAATTTTAGCAAGCTGTCAAGTAATAATTGGAGAGGAGGTGTTTGCTGTGCCAGTGTGAATATGCACACTAACATAATGTATTTGTGGAAATTATTTTTACAGTTGAGAGAGGAAGAAATAACTGCTTCTTCCCACAGGAGGCAGTTTAATCGCTGTTCCAGGTCTTCTGTGTTTATGTGACTGAGTGGATGTGAGCGAAAAGCGGTGGCAAAGTTCAAGTAAATAGTTTGCATTATTCGCTGAGAATACATTTAACAAACAGTAATTAGAGGGCAAACGCATACGGGGACGCTCGTTATCTTGCAGTTTTACTGCATTACTGCTAGTTGACTTGCATTGAAAGCGCACTTCAGTGAATTATGTATGTCCCATTTTCTACTTTTCAGGTCGTAGTAAATGCGCTCTCTGTAAGAGAGTAAATCCATTTCATTTGTGCACCTTTATGACTGTTCAATATTTCAGAAACTTTCTCTCTCTTGCGCTTTCTCTCTCACCAAGGATACAAATTAAACACCTACTAAGAGCCAAATGGGAGTAAAAATAGGCTTTGGTGAGTAACTTCATTAGCAGCTGCAACATAATATATGGTTTAAATTGAACTGTAAAAATTACATTGAGCCATACTGATATTGTATATACAGTATATATACACTACCGTACAAAAGTTTGGGATCAGTAAGATTTATTAATGTTTTTTAAAAAGGTCTCTTCTGTTCAGCAAGGCTGCATTTATTTAAACATAAATACAGAAAAAAACTGTAATATTGTGAAATGTTATTACAATTTAAAATAACTGTTTTCTATTTTAATATATTTTAAAATGTAATTTATTCCTGTGATCAAAGCTGAATTTTCAGCATCATTACTCCAGTCTTCAGTGTCACATGATCCTTCAAATCATGAAACATTTCTTATTATTGTTGAAAACAGTTGTGCCGCTTCGTATTTTTGTACAAAACATGATTTCACAATTCTTTGATTAATAAAAAGTTTGAATGCACAGCTTTTATTTGAAATATACATCTTTTGAAACATTTCAATGTCTTTACTGCCAATTTTGATCAATTTAATGCATCTTTTAATAAAAGTAAAAAATAAAAAAATTGAATTGACCCCAAACTTTTGACAGTGTTTCTGACCTCAAACTATTACAGTTATATAATATAATATAATATAATATAATATAATATAATATAATATAATATAATATAATATAATATAATATAATATAATATAATATAATATAATATAATATAATATAATATAATATAATATAATAGAACATTACAAATTTACAACTAATTTATGAAAATATAAATGATAAAATAAAGCAGACATGGTGTCTGGTCAACCAAAGTTTTAAAGTCATGCAATGTTTTTTTCTACACAAATTGTACCTCAAACTTGTGTCTTGTTTAAAAGAGATGTGATTTTACTTTTCCAAGCAAACAAACATACAATTTTGGGCTTGTATCCAGTAGTCCCATCACCCAATAGAGTTACTGAAGGAGGAACATAAGCCATAACAGACCAGAATATCACAGAAACCACCCAGAACTATCTCCAGATAACTATCCACAACACATACCATCATGGAGGACACATTTGCACAGGCAAGCACTAAAGACAGAATAATTTACAACATATATGTACAAATAACCCTTTTCATATTCTGTTGAAAGACTTTGATTTGAGGAGTTTACCACAGTTCAACCCGTTAAACCCGTGAACCCATAATGGAGGGATTGTTCCAGTACATCAGTGGTGGTTTGGTAATTGTCGGCGCCAGGGGCGTCACTAGGATTTTCATTTTAGGGGGGCTAAGCCCCCAATGAAGGTATGATTTTTATTATTTTTTTATAATAAAAAAAGGTAATACTTTAGTTAAGGATCTAATGCTCTCTATTAACCAGTTTCATTACCATGCAAAGGCAGGGTTTTATAATCACTGTGGTCCCAAATGTGAGGTAGGGCAGATAGGGGGGTTCTGGGTTTCCCCGAGAAAATTTTGATATTTTGATTTCTCTGATCTACATATTTTAAGATGTTTTGAAGGCCAAAAAATTTGGATAACAGCTTTAAAACCATGTCAGTGGGCAGCTGATTATTTTTCTCTCCTCATCAGCATCACACTCTTTTTCTCTTTGTTTTTATCTTGCCCTATCTCTTCCCCTCATAAAGCTGAGCTTTGACTGATATAGGCTTTTCATTTTTGTCTGTCAGTGAAGAAAGTAAACATAGGGTCAACTGATAGGTTGATTTTGCCTATGAATCATTTTCTCAGACGCGTTTATTTACTGAAAGCTACTATAGCTAGGTAATTAAGTTTATTAAATGCATTCACAATATGTAGGCTACACATTCATTATTGATCTTATGCCTAATACAGGGCCGTAGACAGGGCTTTATAATCAAAGAGGTCCTAAATTTGAGGTTGGTAGGGGGTTCAAATATTTTATTTCTCTGATGTACATTTCAAGACGTTTTTAAGACCCCAAAAAAGGATAAGAAATAGCTTTAAAACCATGTCAGAATGCAGTAGATTATTTGTCAATACCTGCTCTCTCCTCATCTCTCCATCACTCTCTTTTTTTCTCAGTTTTTTCATCCCTTTCTCTTCCCTTCCTAAACCTGAGCTTTTTTAATTTACTAAAGGCTACAATTTGTATTATATTCTCAATATGTACACATTCATTATTAATCTTGTGCCTAACATGATGAAAACGGCTTTGTTAATGTTTTAACAAAAACATTGTCCCCTAACAATGACAGTAAACTAATTATTACATTACATAAGTCACGTTACATAGGCATATTTTCAGTTCAAAATGGCGAAATTAGACAAACCTATATTAGTTTACCTGATTATTTTTTGTCATTCGTTTAACATTTATAACCTAAAAAAAATGTAAAATATGAAATGTTAAGTTTAGCTACTTACATCTTATCTCACACTTGACCGTACGCGTCGAGTCGCACTGTTAAAATTCACGCTCAGCAGCGTCTGTGAACATAAAGCCCGCCTACTTTGATTTGATTGGTCATCTCAAATATTCTGACATTGACGAGCAGTGACACACACACACACACACCCTGTCCTCTGTGTCTGACGTGCTCTCTTGCTCGGCTCCGCTGCGGATTGAAGATGAACACCACGCTGAATCTGATTATAACAAGACTGAAGCAAACACGAATTTGTGTAGCCTACATTAATCACACATTTTTAGGGGGGCTAGGCAGAAGTTTAGGGGGGCTGAAGCCCCCCTAAAAAGGGCCTAACGACGCCCCTGGTCGGCGCGTCACACTAAGGGACATCACTCCAGCATCAGACTCTGACAGAATCCCTCTCTAATTGTGACAGTTCAACGCTTAGATCACTTTGTGCGCTGTTAATTCAAAACCCCATGCATCATTTTCTCCATTAGAATATGCAAATGCAGCCAACTTTGAACATCGCCTTCCTTTTTTCTTCTCCTGGTCTGTCCTCTCCTCACCCACACACACATACCTCTCTCTCTCTCTCTCTCTCTCTCTCTCTCTTTTATGGTACAGATGAGAGTGGTTGAATAATGTGTCAAGTGGGACAGAGGAGTTTGGAATTGTTTATGATATAAATACACACGTGCGCACACACACGCGCACACACACACACAGACACACAACTATATATTTATATATATAAATATATATGTATATAAATAGCATGTATATATATTACAGTGCGGATCGGGCCGAATTTTTTTGTCCGAGCCCGGCCCGCGTCCGACAGAGCAATAACCGAACCCGACCCGAGCCTGACAGGCATAAAGATATTTATGTCCGAGCCCGACCCGAGGCCGACAGTTAAAATCCCATTTTTTTTCTCATACTAATGACACATGTGCGTTTGTGTGGAAAGCCTGCTTTTATTAAGCAACTGTAGGAAGACATTCGGAAATGTCAGCAGTGCATCAGCGCGCACGGAGAAACAAGCTCACTTAACGCAGGCACGCATGCACTTGTTTCGTTGTCACGGCTACATAAACAAATTTCCGCACACAGGAAGACAGATGTTATGGTAATATTTTACATGTTTTTTAATCACAAAAACGAACGTTTGCATCACGTGAAAGCATCAGGCGCATTGGCTACCAACATAATAAGCTGTTTTAAATTTAAAATGTTTAATGTCATATCGCGCTGATGTGACCGAGCCCGACCCGAACCCGAACATAATTTCTAAATATCTGTCCGAACCCGGCCCGGCCCATTGGGTACCGACGGGTCCCGTCGGGCTCGGGTCGGGTATCCATCCTCTAATATATATATATATATATATATATATATATATATATATATATATATATACACACATAAATTTCCTTTTCCTTTAAATATTTGTGGCTTATTTTTGAGTCATTCTGGCCCAATTTAACCTCTGTGTATAAAAAGTTGCTTTATAGGTGAAGCAAATGATAACATTTTGATGAAAAATTACAAAGACCTTTGGAATTATTTATTTATATGCACCAGCTGTTCACAATAAGACCAGTAATGTGAATTAATAAAGTAAATAGGTCATTTTTGATTTCATGCTGACTTGAAAGCTGCTTCATGTATCTTCTGTGCCACCGGCTCTAACACTGCTAACAGGACAGTTTTGATAACATAACCTACTCATCATAAAATTATAAACAGCTACAGTGATCGTGCAAAAGAACACAGGTTTACAGTCAAAAACGACTAAACGAGCCAATCAGAAATCAAATTGGTTTGTGCTGGAGGAGCAAGTTATAAACGACTTCCTCTTAGCATAAATAATGATGCACTTCACTGAAGTAAAAATTCAAAACACATAAATAAAAATGAAGAAAATTTTCTTACCCCATGTGACGGATATGTGAGCCAGCCCCAGTCTCCTGATATTTTGGTTGTGTCCAAGAGATTCACTGTAAATTGAAAATAAAACATGTTACAAAGACATTCAAAATATGCATGTATATATATATATATATATATATATATATATATATATATATATATATATATATATATATACACACACACACACACACACACACACACACACACACACACACACACACACACACACACACACATTCTTTTAAGTGTTTGACAAATATACCTAACGGCTAAGAAAAGTTAAATAAATTCAAGATTATCTGAAAACAAGAGTTAGTTTGTTTACAGATAATATAGTTTCTCACAAGTAAGTTTATCTCATTTTAAAGATCATTTACTTTAGAAACAAAATATTTTTACTTTTAGTAGTGCTGTCAAATCGATAAATCATGATTAATCGCATCCATTCTGTAAATATATAATTATACAGTCAAACCAAAATATATTAAGACTCCTTCAACATTTCTCACATTATCGCAGTTTATTCGCTATATTTTAGAAAATGGTAATAAAATAAGACAAGAACTCAGAGTTATCAAATCATTTGATATTTCACTGGTTTTGTCCGTCCTTCTGTTAGACTTTCTCACAAATGATTTATGGTGAATAGTTAAATTTAACTACACAATTAGATAATACCAATTTAGGCCAACCGATTACCAAGCAATGCTTAATTTTGTTCAGTCTGTGGTGTAAGTGAAAGTGAAAGTGACACGTGATGGCCAAGTATGGTAACCCATACTTGGAATTTAACCTCTGCATTTAACCCATCCAAGTAAGTGCACACACATTAGGAGCAGAGTAGTGAGTAGTGAACACACACACACTGCAAACGTGGATACACACACCCGGAGCAGCGGGCAGCCTTGAGTGGCGCCCGGGGAGCGATTCGGGGTTAGGTGCCTTGCTCAAGGACACCTCAGTCATATTCCTGCCGGTACTGGAATCGAACCAGCAACCTTTGGGTCACCAGTCCAACTCTGTTACCATTAGGCCATGACTGCCCCTAATGGTAAAAAGGTCGCATTAGAAATTAAAGAAAAAACACTTCAGCAAAACATGCTCAGGTCAAAGTGTCTGAATAATTTTTGGTCCCAAATTTTATACATGTTACTGGTAGTCACTGTATGAAGATTTTTGGGGGATAATATGTCACAGTTTACTTTATTTTGCTATCCTCATTTACATAAATGAACTATAGTGTCCTGCACCCACTAATAAAAAAATATAAAAAATGATATCTGAATATTTTTTGGTTTGACTGTATATATACATACAAACTTTTATGTTAGATGCGATTAATCAGAATGAATCGATTTGACAGCACTAATATGTAGATATTTTTACAGAAAAACAACATTTATTTATAGAGCACATTTAAACACTATATAACTTGATCTTGTACAGTGTACAAAGCAGGTCTACAGTAGAATAAAAACAACAATTACAGGTTTCCAAAAGCTAAAGAATAAAAATACGATTTAAAAGTAGATGTCCAATGAAGACAAATGAAGAAAAATGTCCAAACAAGACAAAAGTACCGATTAAGACATTTCTTTTCGTGTAGTTTCTACAGAAGCAGAAATGTAGCATGATGAAGCATGTCGAGCCGTAGCATTGACACATGCAGTGGGCCGTCCCCAAGGCTTTATTGATGACCAGACACCTAGCCTGTTTTCAGTACGAATCAAGGTCACCATGGAACAAGCTTTTTTTTTTTCTCTCTCTCTGTGACTGTATCCGAGGGCCAAATCATGCTAGATTTCTTTCCCAGATAAACACGGTAAACTGTATCTTCCTGCTCCCATCCATCTGGGAAACACGAGAGGTAGTGCGGGTCTGGCCCTGAGCTGCCGGCGGGACACTTGACGCGGGAAGCTGTGACAGATGTGCACATCTGTGTGGAGAAGGAGTCGGCGTGAGACGTGCACCTGACCCAGTTTTACCCCCCATAAGCCCAGAGACCCTGAATCCTGCTTTACATTCACTGCACCCAACTAGTTGGAAATGTGTAAACAAGGAGTCACCTTCAATTTGAAAAAATGCCAGCTCCCACATGGACGTGTGTCGGGTACAGCGCTAACAGATAACACACACCGGCTTCAGCGTCCCATAGGTACCACAAAACAACAAATTAAGCTTGCCGTTGCCTTTGCATTTGGCTTGTTACGTCTATACGCGGCTGCAATGGTGTTTTTAACAATGTTATGGAGGTCACATATGGGCAGTGTTGGGTAAGGGGCTGTTTACACGACACCGTTTTCAACTAAAAACGTAAAACTTTTTATGCGTTTTGGCCGTTCGTTTATACAACGACAACGGCGTTTTGGGGTGCCTGAAAACGTAAACTTTTGAAAACGGGTTTTAAAGTGGACGTTTTTGAAAACGGTCTCCGTGTAAACAACAAAAAACGCGGATCGTACCCTAAAAAATACATTAATTTCTAGCTACTAATTACATCTTCAACAGTGTAATTAGATTACTGTACTCATTACTCTCTCTAAAAAGTATTGCTTTACTTGTTATTAACTTTCTAAATCCCATATCAACATTGATCAGTTGAACAATACAGGGCATGAAATTTCTCCTTTTTAAGTCTTTCAAATAAATAATATAAAATTGCATAAATTATTCGTTAACGCTTCATTTTACAGTCCTGTTTTCCATGTGCATACTATGTTATTATAGTAATTACAATAACTGGGTAATAACTGGGTAATAACTAGGTACTAACCCTGAATCTATCCCTAAACCTACCCTAAACCCATGTACTTACCTTATATTACCCAGTACTTTCTAGGTAAGTACACTGTAAGTACTGTACTGTAAAATAAAGCGTTTCCAATTATTCTTGAACTGAACAAAGTATTTAAAGGGAGAAGGTTACATTAAAAACATACATTTGAACAGTAGACATTACATTTTTATATTATTTTATATAGAACTGTTCTAGTCTATACAGTATTTAATGCAATTACATCAGAAGTTACTGTAATTAAATTACACAGTAATCTCTTACTTAACTTTTTCATGTGAAAAGCAATTAAATAAAAGTAATTAATTACTTAGTGATGCATTACACCCAACACTGCATGGGTTATCATTGCAGTCAGGATCAGGGTTGAGTGAGACCTCGATTTTCATGTTAAATGTTAAAGTGCCCCTATTATGTGGATATTACCTTTCATGTAGTATGCAATGTAGCTGTTTTTGAACGTAAAATGTCAGTAAGGTTTCAGAGATCAAAGTGCAGATAAATACAGTTATTGTCTCATATACAGCAGACCTGCCTGATGTAGAACAGCACTACTGTCATCACATCTATCCAGACAGCCGTCAAGAGACATTTACACAGACCAGTGGTTTGTTTGACTACTACAGTGTCTGTCATTATACAGTGTATCTTGCCATCTGAAATGCACATAACAGATTGATCTGTATTTGAGTGAAAAAGTTAACTCCGAACACTTTAGAACACAATTGAAAGCACAAAGACTTTAGATGTTGTAAATGTGAGTCCTCTCGTTCAGCAAAAACATACGTCTACTGTCAAATGGTACAGGTAAAAGTTTTTATTCATTACTAGGCCACTGGAGTCACCAAAGAGTGACAAAATAAATAAAAAATATATTTTTTGTAATTCTTGCTGGCTAGATGGGTAATAACACCCAATAAAACTACTCTCAGATAAATAAATAAAAATTTTAATGATCTGTATACTATCAATCTACTCTCAATACTACATTATTTGGTAAAAACGTATTTCAAAGAATAAAAAAGGAAAAAGTGTAAAGTAGAATTTGTCTATTTGTCTAAAATCTATGTTCTCGGCATGACACAAGGAATCAACTAAGGCCAGTTTTATTACAATAATGCAACAAAAGCTATTAGCATTTTTGGAAACATCATTATAATTTTGACCACAAGGTGGCGCTGCACCAAAACGTTCAGTACCTTGAGGGCATGGTACCAAAGACACATACCAGAACTTTGTTTCTTGCCCTTACAGTTCAATAGTTATTAGCATAAAAGTGACTGCAAATATGAACAATTGGTGGCGCTAGATTGATTGAGTTAGAGACTCAAAAATTGCTGTGGTTAAAGATCAGACTGTCCTCTATCAATGTGCCAAATTTCATAACTTTCCCACAAGCGGTTCTATTACAATAGGTGCCTACACACCTTCGGTACTTGGCCCCTAATATAAAATACATTTAAATATAAAATGCAGTGCCGTCTCTTTTCTTCTCTGATGACGTGTTCACTGGAGCGAGGGCGGGGCAACCTGTCACTCACATGAGATCCACCAATAGCAAACAACCATCCAATCAATTCCTGATGAGCAAAAATCAAGTCCAGCCCTATATTTTTTTCTTGTTCGAGAAGCCGTTTCAATCGGATATTCGTCACAATAGAGAAGAAAAGACAATCACAAATTCAGTTTCATGCCAACTTTAACAAATGAAACCTTATTGTAAAGTGTAACCAGAAATATAGAATCTGTTGTTTTTGTGCAAGAACGACGAGTAAGGATTGCTGCTATATACAGTACATTAATGCTGCTAAACTTAATCAAACAAAGGGCATTTATTTTGTTTTCTGTCCTTAAAAAGGAATTAAATGCATTAACGTGAATTGCGGCACTAACTAAAGAACCACCCTGTACATCAGATGAGCTCTTCTTCTTCTTGTATTTTACATGTAAAAGCAGAACATACTCCAGGGAACCTCTCTCATTCCATTCATTACCAGGTTGTCTGTGCACATTTTTTTTGCATTTCTTTTAAATGTCATCACTTTGGTTAATTTTCTACTTATAGAACTGTTCCAGCTCTCTCTGATCTGTCTTTCTCCATCCCTCGCTCGCAGGGAGCACGTGTTGTAATCAGCAGTATTAGTGCACTCAGTGATTGGACTTCTAATTTAGAAAGGCTGTTCCTGATGAGAGCACTGGGTCAGAAAGTAGGAACAGATGGCCTCTATCTCTCTCTCTCTCTCTCTCTCTCTCGCGGTTTCTTTCCCTCTCGCTCTTTACAAACGGGTGTTGAGGAGTAACTAACTAAAAGTAGCGGCAGCGCTGCTACTAACTTAACATTTATCTGTAGTGTGACAGTAGAACAGCTGCTTTCAAAACAGAGATGCCAAGAACACACTACAGGACAGAAGCGCTAGCATCTGTGTGTCATCATGTTTCATACACTAGAAGAACACTGGCAGTGACACTGTGCAAGTTAAATACATTCAGAGGCCATTTTCACAGACTCAAGCTTCAGTGTGTGTGTGTGTGTGTAGCAAGACAAAACCTCACTTTTTTGTCACACTGCATTGTGCACATGCAACCTTATAGCTGAGAAACCTAACAAAAAAATCAGACTGTCTCCTCAAAGTTGGGAATTCTGATTAATTTTAGCAAATTTGTTTGCTATACATATATACATGTTGTATAATATATAGTCTTTATAGTATTTTGAAATACCCTAGGACAATACCAGCATAAAAACCTTGTCATTCTCACATGCACACACACACACGACCGCACCGCACACACACACACACACACGTACACGCGGACACACACACACACACACAAGCACACACACACATGCACACGCACACACATAGTATAACATAAATACAATACCTTTTTAAACCATCTCTAAAGAGTGATCTAGTTGGTTTGTCTAACCTGATTTGTATTCATCAGTAAAACTAGAAAGATGTGAGGAACCAATAATCTTCAAAAAATAAATCTGTTCAGAGTGTGACGTGTATACTGTTTATAACCAATCATTATGTTATCGAAGGAGAACACCATTATTACTGGTCTTCAAATATAACTGCCAGTTACTTTAATGAATTTATGCCAAGAATGATAAGAGTTTATGCTGATATTGTCAAGAATCTTTTACACACACACACACACACGCACACACACACACACACACACACACACGCGCACACGCGCACACACACACACATATAAACAAAACAAAAATTGCTCATGATAAATAAATAAATATAAACAAATAAACAAACATAAATTACTGTGTATAGTGTCAAAGTTTAGTATAGTTTATAAACAGATCTCACCAACCCCAAACTTCTCAGATGATATAAAAACATAAAATGTCATCTGATAGTTATGCCAAAAGATATTCCCCATGAAAGTAATACTAAATACCAATCTGCCAATGCTAATCTCATCGTCCAGCGGTTTAGGCCTCTTACAACAGCCCATTTCAGAAGCCCATGTCACAATTACACATGGAAATGCCTGTCAGCGGTGACAAATGCCTTTCCTCAACAAAAGCATCTCTCCAGAGAATCAGGTGTACACTTTCTAAAATCATTTTTAATCTTTTGCCCCGGCAGAAAATGTAATTTTAAAGTGTCTATCCATCAAAAACAGAAAAGTCCTGCTCTGAAGTTTAACAGTTGTGCTCATTCACAAACTGAGACGTCCCACCGGCAGTGGTTAACTTCTCCATCTTTTCCTTTTACTCCCTGAAAACTGTTCTCCACTTTGGGTTCTTCTGGTCTCTCAGACCCGAGGACTGATGGACGGCTTCTCTGGCCCGAACACTCGGGTCACTGATGGAGAAATTAGTGTCTAAAACGGCACAGGTGAAGCACTGGTCTCAGCGAGGGCAGAAAATGTCCCACCAACAGTCTCAGAGTGATTAAGCATAATGCATTTTCGGCTAGAAATGTAAAGCTTTTTCCAGTCAGACAGGAATATTTATTTATATAAATTTAAGCGTGTGTATATAGTATGTATGAACACACTTCTTCATTTAGAAAGTTAAATATTATTTAAATTACATTAGTAATGTTTCATTATTGAAAACACTTTGAAGAATGCATCATTGAAAATTGAAAAGTAAAAGAAAATGTGCCATCAACAGTCGATTAAGCACAATGAATTTTGGGCTAGAAATGTAAAGCTTTTCCTAATAAGATGGGAATATTTATAATATTTATCTATACTAAAACCAGCAAAATTTCACTTTTCTCAATACAAATCTGAGTATTATAGCAAAATCCTGAATTATTAAAACATTTTAAAAAATAAAATGACATAAAATGGCATAGGATGAAACACTGATCTCAGAAAATTCCCCAGCAGAGCGATTAAGAACAATTCATTCCGGGCTAAAAATGTAAAGCTTTTACTAATGAGATATGTATGCCGTCCTGATGGGAATAGGAACATAATGTTTATCATTAGCATGGAATGTATTTTTAATGAATATGTGTGAATAATGCAAAACGGGGGAGGAATCAACAAGAGAATTAAATATATATATATCCATGTTTGTTTGTTTTGCTTTGAATTTTAATTATCCAAAGCACATTTTCAAATGCTCAAAACAAGGTGTAACATTAATGGTGTTTTATTATAAGCACTAATAACTAATACTATTGCTTGCGTTAGGTTAGGGATTTTAACAAAGTTTAACAATAAGTATTAAACTTCGACATGCAACTCATCTTGCGTGCTGTTACTTTAACCAAGTGATCAGATTACAATTTTATTTAAAAGTATTTAGTCAAAGCTTTCTCTTTTTTGCAACTACAATGCTAAGAGCTCAACATATCTTAGGATGAGCAAAATTCTTTTAAATTTGATTTCAAACCAGCTATCTGTTCCAGATGGAGCGACATCAACAGATGCAGTTTTTCAAAGTACAGATGAAGGTTTTAAGATGAATTTTGATAGGCAGGACATCCATATGGCTGTAATTCAACAGCTGATCCCATTCAGATCAGTCAAATCACTGATCTATCTCTTCCTCCTTTGCTCTTCTACTCTATGAAAGGAACACACACACACACACACCTTTTTTAACTTCCTGGAAAATATCATTATTTCTTCCTTTCTAATTGGCCATGTGTAAAAATCCACTGAAGGCAAGTTTTATAGAGAACCCAAGTGTAGTTTATTTATCATTTAAACAAAACAAAAACATGGCATGGCAAAAACCATAACATGACGCTTACCGACAGAGATTACAGTGTAACAAAACTTGACAAGGACACATAGCAAACATGAGGGCTTAAATACACAGACTAATGACAAGGGACACCTGTGAACAATGAACAGACGATTAACCAATGACAAGACACATGGCAGGATCACATGACAGACATGGAACATGACCAACCCGATCTCCCGGCAATTCGTACTAATTTTATGAGGTGGCTAATTCGTACAGATTCATACGACCTCACTCGTACGAATTAGTTGAGATTTTTGCTAAATCGTACATATATTACGAGTTGCCCAATTCGTATGAATTCATACGAATGACCTTCCCCTGACCCCGCACCTAAACAACCCCATCACGTGGGTTTAGACAAATCGTACAAATTCATACGAGTGAGGTCGTACGAATTCGTACGAATTAGCCACCTTTTAATCAATTCGTACGAATTGGTCGTGAGATAGCATTGAACATGACATGAACAAACCAAAACGTGACAGACAAGACCAAATCGTGACACCATGTTCACACACTGCAGTTAAAGAAGTGGTTAAATAAGGAGTAATTCATTCTGTTCTAGACACACAAAGTTATTGACAGGTGTGACCCGGGCCGTTTCAAGCATCGTCCCCACCCTCGGTTCGTTCACCACGGGCCCCGGTGCGGTCACACTGCCCTAAGAACGGCCCTGGGTGTGACAACCACAACACACAACCAAACCGAACCAAACTAGCTGTTGTTTGTCATGATACGAACATTTCAGACGTCTATATTAATACCACTGAAATTTCAATATTCTCAAAACAAATTTTGGTGACAGAGCAAGTATTGAATACTCTTTTTTGTTTAGAAAATGTTATATTATGTAAATTAAATTAGCAACGTTTAATTAATTGAGACACACTTTGAATAATAGGCTACAAAACAAAACAATTGAACAGCCTGCATTTTTTTTTTATGTTTCTCAAAATAGAACACAGATAATAACATAAACAGAGCTTTAAAAATCCGGAATCTAACAGCATAACCTGAAGAAAAAAAAAAAAAAGAATTTAAATAAAAATAAATTAAATTAAATTAAATAAATACAATTAAAATTTAAATAAATAAAATAAAATAATTAATTAATAATGAATAAAACCTTGCTGTATAGGAGCAAACAAAAAAATTATGAACAGAATAAAGACAAACCGATAAAAATATAAACAGAAGTTTGTCCCTAACAGCATTATCAAGTATTTGAAGTAGCCTAAACATTCTGAACCTGACTAAACCAGTCTAGGCTGTTCTCTATCCTCTCAGTATACAGCAACTGATTAAGGCAAATTTCACGTTACGACTCCTAACCAGGAAGCTGATCTGACAAAGATTGTTTTCTCCATTATAATTAAGTTGACTTCAGATTTGACACAGCGACTATGTGCCAGTGCTTTTGTTTCTCAGGCGGAAAACCGGCCATCTCTCTCTGTTTGAAATGACACATCCTTTCAACACTTCACAAGGAAAACAACAAAGGCAGGACGGCTAAACACCCTCGCGCTCAACAGAGAGCTTCTGCGGGGAGTCTTCGAGCGACACGACGTTTAAAACAACATTCTGTTTATCATCTTATCATCTGAAGCGGAGAAATCCTTGAGGACTCATGATCTCTCCTCAAGGCTCCGGAGAGGCCCTCTGCTGAAAACACATCACGCTTGTAGGAAACGGTCATTTAGATCGCCACTATTTGCCCGCGTCCAATATCCGGCTGCTTTTAGATGAGGCCGACTTCAGTGAACTGTAATGAATTGTTGATGGCGTTCAGAAATGGAGATAAATTCCCCCGCTGTACGGCACACGTCTGTCTGTTCTCCTCCGCGGCTCACACTTCAATTATTTCGATAGACCGTCCGTCTGACGGATCGGTTTACGCCAACGCTTCGTGTTCTTCTCGGTCTGAGGTGAGCGAAGACCTGAAGATACATGAACGCAAGCCTCCGTCTGTCCCTGGAGGACACAGTGGACACGTCAAAGCCGGACGGTCCTCGGGAGATTGCGATCACTTGTTTGCTGGAGGAACAAAAAGACCTGCTAATCTATTTTTGGATGAGGGAAAGTACTACTATGTGGACAGGAACATACAGTATTGCTTTAGTTAGTCAGGAGTAATAACCGGGGAATTAATGTTCACTAGTTTCCAAAAGGATTTAAACGGTTCTGACCTTTGATAGGCTCAATGTAGGCCTACAATTTGAGAAAAATTCTAGTACTTTTCATGATCCAATCAATTCACAATGGATAAAGCCCTACATTATTCTGAACCACAACTCGTGATAATTTATCATGATACAAATATTTCAGAAGTTTATATACCATAGAAATTTCATTACAATGATACCTCAGAAAAAAACAATACACTATTGAACACACTCCTTTATTTAGAAGGTAAAATGATTTAAATTAAATGTTAAATTGAAAGCTGTGTTAATTGAGAAACACTTTAATGTAGACATTAAGTACTTATAAAGTATGACAGGTCAATAACTTAAACATTGCATTAAGAAATAATAAAAAAAAAAACATTGCAGAACACATAAAAAGTAATTATAGCATTAAGTTTTTCAGGTATCTATTAAAATTAAATGAAATAATAAAATTATCAAACATTGTTTATGTATCCTTTATGTGTTTCTCAATTAGTTCGCTTTATCATCGATTCATCGCTTTCAGAAAGAAAACAGATAGAAACAAGTTTTCAGGTATTTAACAGCATTAGTATTCAATCAGACCAGTGGAAAAAACTTACTTGTTGCAAAGCTGGTCACCAACTAAACCAGCTTAACTAGTATATGCAGTTTCTAGATTCTTATATGCAGTGCCAAATTTCTAAAAATCCAATCAATTCCCACACAAAATCAAGTCCCATCCTACATTTCCCCCTCTAAATATCATATTTCACAGAAATATCACTCTACCAAAGTTTAACGCAGTAGATTATGGACAAGTTTCACTTTTAATATCAGAACACAGAGCACTAGTTAAAACAAACACTGGTTTATATACGGTATTATAATAAATCGTATTTCTAGAAGTAAATATGATTAACTGTGAAAGCAGTGTCAACTGAACACAAGAACAGTCTACATTTACATCTCAATATAATGCTAAACTAGCTAATTCTTCCTAGAAAACACCATCTTGACTTTACAGGAGAATTAAAGAGAATTCTTCTTGAGATTTCATGCAAAGCTGAGAAGTGAACCATTGGAGCAATTTATGAATTTTTAAGAAGCCATTTGTTCAAATAAAATGTTTAAATTCACATCGACAAAATTCCTCTGGAAAATGAAATGTTTTGATCAATGAGATGATAAAAATGACACTTGCATTACACATAATTTTGGTTAATGCATATTTTAAACCAAAATGAAAATAATATTAGCAGGTTACTCAAGTAATTCGAGCATTTCTGTGTCTTAAAGGACAAGTTCGGTATTTAACACTTAAAGCCCTGTTTTAAGATCGTTTCTGATTAAATAGAACGGTTAAGATTGAAATTTGGACAAATGCTGCTGTCCCGAGAATTTCCGGTTTCTGTATTAGCACCCCCCCCCCCACCCCCACACAATGGTTTCATAGGGGCACTGGAAGAATCATTTATAAAACGCATTAAACTTTAGTTTGGTCTGGGGTGTTCACTGATATGCTAACACAAAAATCGCTGCAGGTTTTATCGTAGTTTTTGTCCAACTCCATTGACTTGTATTGGATGTTCTGTGAGGTACGGTATTACTCCACCGCCGGAAACGGAAATGGGGTTGTTTGTATTCTTTCTGAAGTCTTCCAGTCGCGGTATCGTAGGCTACGCTATCCAAACATTGGCAAAGGTGCATTATCGCCACCCACTGGGCTGGAGTGTCTATTATTCAAGCTCTCAACGGAAGAATGTCCGGTTGCGAGGCGTTTGGAAAAATAGGTCCACAGTTTTACAACGAATGGTAAAACACTTGTTGGAAAGCATCTTTTGCAGCGATTTTTGTGTTAGCATATCAGTGAACACCCCAGACCACTCGGTGAGTTTCACGTCTTTGTAAACTAAAGTTTAATGCGTTTTATGAATGATATTGTTCCAGTGCCCCTATGAAACCCTTGTGGGGGTGTGTGGGGGGGGGGGGGTGCTACCACAGAAACCTAAAATTCTCGGGACCGCAGCATTTGTCCAAATTTCAATCTTAACTGTTCTATTTCATCAGAAACGTCTTAAAACAGGGCTTTAAGTGTTAAATACCGAACTTCTCCTTTAAGGCCTGTTCACAGCAAGAATGATAACTATAACGATTACTATATTAACGCACAATAACATTCTGTTAATTATAAGCACGCTGCTGTTTTGTCGCCTGCCGCTTTTAATACTGCTTTTATCATTCATCAGCTGTAAAAAAATTGTTCTGAAAGTGATTTCATCGATATCGTTTCTGTGCCGTTATCGTTAAAGTTGTGATGTTTTTAGATATGTGATATTTTTTTTAGAAATACATTATTACGGTCCTGGGTGTGAACGGGCCTTTACACTCTTCTCGAACTGATTCCGGCCCACCAAACTCTCTGATAGCGTCCGTCTGTTTCTAAAAGATACTCTTCAAAGTCACAGAAAGATCATCTTCACGCTCTTCGGGAGGCCTGCGGCGTCTCTGAAGGAGACTGAAATCTACATTGCTTACAAATCCACTTTATTAAATTCCTTCAGTTTCCTTGGCTTGACAAACATAAGCCCGATTTGTGTTCACATTCAGCATGTCAGACAAAATCATTTGACTAAATCAGTAAATCCCTTAAAGCAATGCACGATTTCTCATATAACAGTCAGGATAAGTCTTTCTCAGATGAACAACGATAAGTCTTTTTTGACAGTCATAGATAGACATATTTTAATCCATATAAAAGGCTTTAGTGTTGGGCTGCCATTCAATGGAAGCACTGAGGTGAATCTATACACTCTGATAGCATTTAATGGAAATAAGTCCAGTACAATAGAGTAGATACTAAACGATCTCTCGCTGATAGAACGACACGTATGCGTGAGACAGTTTCAGCCGTACCCCGTGAAATGACAAGACACGCTCGACTAAAAATGGCCAATGCATTTCAAAGCCACGTCGCCGCTGATATGACACTATGGCATTGGCACGGTTACGTTTCTCAATAAAAAAATCTAAAAATAAATGACACACACACACACACACACAAACAAATGATGTCGAAACTCAACACTTGGAAAAAGAGATTATTTCTTTCATCACCAAACTATAACTTGATTTTCCACAGGTTTAAAGGCCTCGGGAAAGTGTGTTGTTTAAGTAAACAAGTTTTTGCTGGTAATTATTTAACGTATGAGAAATATCAAGCCTCGCTCACACCTCTATTAAACCTTTAGTTCACAAGCTAGATATTTTCCCCAATAATCTGTGCCGCAGACTAAAAAACTTGTTGTACGGTGATGCAAGGGGGTGAAAGAGATATTAAATAAATATTTTTCCTCAGAATGAGCTCCGTTTGCTGCTCTTCTGTCTTTCAAATAATCTTTATTAATTTTTCTACCTTCTATAGCATCTGCGCTGCATGGCTTTAAATGATGAATTTATTCGTCACATTTTAATGTGATAAATGTGCGAGCGCGAAGCATCAATATTGCGACCGCGAGCGTGTTGCTTGTGGAGATCTCACTGTAGACTTCCACCACGTTCACCCCATCGCTGAATTAGGTTAAACCTTTGATTTATGTGCAGATTATGAGGTTTAAAATACATTTCCACCATGAAAAGAGAGGGAGAAATCCATCACTGAGGATCAGACAGAGTTTCAAGAGCGCTGTATCACATTGTTTTGCGTCGTGACGCAGAGCGAGCTGGAACACAGAAGAATCTTCTAGACTCAAAATATTCCCCAATTCAATCTCAGACACAAGAAAACACTTGAAGAGTCACCCACAAAAGACTGAATGGGACTTGATGTCGCAATAAATCTGTATTGAAACTCAAATCTCATTTTATGAATCTGTTATTATATTATATTAACAAACAAGGACAGAAAATTATGAAAAAAGAAGACATGTTTCTTTTAGAAATGAGTAAAATAGGTAAAATATTTGTATGTATACTGATTTCATATAGTTATGAAACACTTTTTGAATGAAGGACTATGATGTGTAGCAAACAAGTAAAAAGTAACTTAATATTCTCTGTACACCATTATTTCAGAGTAGTTTGATGATGTTTTCCTCTTGAGTGTTTGTGTGTGTTTATGTAGACCCTTATAATAGTTAACTTATAAAAGTATCATATATATATATATATATATATATATATATATATATATACACACACACGTATACTGTTTTTACATTCATAAATATTATAATAATAAAATATAAAACTAACTTAAGTGCTTCTCTGCTTTAAAAAAACTTTTATCAAGAATGTCTTTTTTAGACTATGTTTGTAAGAATGAATTTATTACAATTAATATAATACTTTAATTATAAATAAATATGCATAATATAAATACAATCTATACACTACTGTTTTTATACTTTTATTGTATGTCATTGTATGTATAAAATACATTCTTAATTTTTGAATAATTAAGAAAAGTCGTAAAAAGCATGAATTAATTGAGATTCTGAATATTTCTGGCAAAAAACAAAACTTTAAAAGGTGTCTGTTTAGATAAAGCTTAAAGGGATAGTTCACCTAAAAATTTAAATTCTGTCATCATTTACTCCGCCTCAAGTTCTTCTAAACCTGTATGAGTTTCTTTCTTCTGTTGAACACAAAAGAAGATATTTTAAAGAGTGTTTGTTAACAAAAAGTTGACGTTAGCCATTGACTTCCATAGTAGCAAAAAAAAAAAAAAAACCCTATGGAAGTCAATGGCTAAAGTCACCTGTCTGGTTCAAACAATCTATACAATATCTTCTAACAATCCCTTTAATCCTGATCTGGCACGATTAATGGTGACTATCGGTTTAAAAATATTTATTGGACTAAATCTAATCCAATTATATGAAACCAGATTAGTTGCTTGCCCTGGTCTGTAGTGTTTGTAAGCGTCTCCGCTGTGAGGAATGAGTGTTTCGGGCTCCTGCGGCACAAGCACACACAGCAGTTTTGGCTGAGGTGCATCAGGTCAGCGGGACACAAACCCCTCTGGCTGGAGCACTGGATTGTCCCGGCACAAACACTGCCATAAAGTTCAACACAGGCATTCGTTTATGTCCGCCGTGGGCAACTCCATTTTCCACGATGCCCGAATGCCATCTATCTCTTTTGTCCTCCCTCTCTCTATCTCCTTCCCTTCATCCTGAAAAACAGCATCAAGTGGCTCTTTTTTAAGCGTCATGCATCAGGTCTGTTGGTCTCGTTCAGGCTGGTACTAGAGCAAATTATATGGACTGACACATTTCATTATAGGGTCAGGAACAGAAATGCAGAATGCATTTAACAAGACCAAATAACGTATACTATTTCTGTGAATCGAGTCTCCGTTCCAAAAGTGAGTGGCCTCGACAGGCATCGGTCTGAAACCCTGCTACTGAACACGAGCATCAAACTGCCTGTATTGATTTGGATATCCTCGTAACACACGTTCACTGTAAACACAGACAGTCAGCTGTGTAGTCTGATAAAGATCACGTACTATCGTCTGATGCCGCACGGGCAACATGTGGTTACATCATCACTGTATATGATGAGCAGACTGAATTTAGGCTTTAATTCACATATAAACATTGATCATCTCACACATCCAGAAGCTCAAGCATGTTCACTTGACGTGTGTGAACCAATGAGGTTCATTCTCGTGTTGCGCAGCACGTTTGAGCTTCTGTAATAATATTTGTCTTTTTGCTTCAAGGATATTTACTGTACACTACTGTTAAAAAGTTCCGGGTCAGTATGAGTTTTTTTTATATTTTTATTTTAAAATATTTTAATTCAAAATTAATTATTTTAATTTTAAAATAGTATTACAATTTAAAATATCAGTTTTCTATTTGAATATATTTTAAAATGTAATTTATTCCGTTGATGCAAAGCAGATTTTTTTAGCATAATTACTCCAGTCTTCAGTCACATGATCCTTCAGAAATCATTGTAATATGCTGATTTTCTGCTCAAGAAACATTTCTGATTATTATCGATGTTGAAAAAAGTTGTGCTGCTTAGTATTTCTGTGGAAAATCAGGATTATTTGATCAATAGAAAGTTCAAAAGAATGAAATATTACATGCAACATTATATGTCTTTACTGTCAATACATTTTTTTGTATCCTTGCTGAATAAAAAAATAAATAAAAAGGACGGACTCCAAACTTTTGAATGGTAGTGCATATGTTTTAGCAGATAGCACAAAACCCAAGACTGTATTACTGAGTAAGACGATTGAATGCAGTGTAAAGCTATGGGATCCCAGTGTCCCTCTTATTCTCCTCTGGGATCTGAACCCACAACCTTATGTGCTCATCCCAGATGCTAAAGCACTGCACTAGTGTCTCTCCCCCACTTATCAAAGTCACAAACGGATCGCAATCAATATCAGGTTCCCCAGACAGGTTTCAGCTCTGCTTTTCCTCCGCGGCGAGGACAGACATGTACGAATCATAATGCATCTCACACACTGCATTCCTGTCATTTTAGCAACATGAGACGCTGAGTAAAATAGTGCTAAACAGATCAGAGCAAAAGTGTCCTGCAGGAAGAAGGCGACACAAGGCCTCAAAACAGCAGGACAAGTCGGGAACATTGTGCGTAACCCTCGGGAAATTGTGCATGAACCCTGTAATACTGAGACCCCAATTACAGAGCAGGACTGCCATCTCTTCCCTCAGCTCCCGCACGGATATCAACCGAGGAAAGGGATTTGACAGTCCTGTTCGGGAATCATTGTTTTCTCCCTGGGAAGATAAGGATTTGCTTTGGGATTTTTTTCCCCACTGTCACACTTCAGCAGTCACTTTTCTTGCCGCTTTTAAAGCCATTGAAGCTTTGATGTAACCTACATGCGGAAGCGCAAGCGTCTGGAATCTTGATCTCGTACTGCACACGTTCACAAAATCAAGAAGACTGCTCTGCTGAATGTGGAGAAATCTGCACTTTAAGAGCTCTCACTTAAATCTATCACGCTAACATCAAGTACTATACAGCAGGGTTGATATATTAAAACGGAAATTTAAATTAATAATAATAAAAAAAAAACATTTTTGATACTTGAGATCAAATATAAAAACAACTTTAAGTTATTTAATTTCAGCTACTTGCCAAGGCAACTTTTCTCATTTTAATTTAGTTTACTTTGATGTTACTAAAATAACTAAAACTGAAATAAGTTTATTAAAAACTTATATAATAAACTATTAAAACAAATTGAAATGAAAAAAAAAAAAACTTCAACTAAAATGAAAAAAACAAAACAATAAAAAAATAAAAATGCTTCAAAATATTAATAAAAAACTATAAAAAAAACAGTTACTCGATTGTATTAAAATAACATTACGGTTTTGGCTGTTTATAAAAGCACAAAATCCACATATTTTTGCATTTCTTACAAACTTAAAAACACATTTAATACATCGACCGTTATTAATTCATTAAAAACTAAATGTATAAATGTAAAATGTATAAACAATAAATAAGCATGACTTCATTTAACTCAGAACCTCACTGAACTATGACAGGGTTCCTACAGGTTTCTTCAAGTTAAATTCAAGTCTTTTTAAGACCTTTTTAAGACCATTTATATAAAACAAATTAATACCTATTTCACGTCCCTACCAGCAAAGAAAAACTAAATCCTTCAACTTGTGTTCATTTATTTTTCAAATATGGGTAAAAGATGATAAGCCAAGCAGGTGTGAAAAATAAAAACATTTCAGTAGGCCACAAGAAAGTTTGCCGAACAATGTTAAGTTGTGTTTTAACATTAGCTAGCTACTTATTCTATGCTGGGAATATGGGGAACTGAGAGACCCCTGAACAATAAACATCGAAAATAATAATAATAATCGTGGTTGACAAATGAAACTTTTGAGGAAAAATACAATACGGAGAAGTTACATACAGCAGTGTTAATTTTGACAGCAAATTTTGATTTAGTTTTAGTCTCAGTCTTTTGACTAAAAATATGACAAACTAATTTTAGTCATATTTTAGTAATCTGAATTGTTTTAGTTTTAGTCTAGTTTTAGTTGACGAAATACAATAAGATTTTAGTGATTTTAGTTTTTTTAGATTTTCGAAATCTACTGTAAACTAAATCTACAGTAGATTTAGTCGACTAAAATATAATGGGTTTAGGTAAATTGTAATGTGTCAATTTAGAATTTCTCTAAAATTTCCAAACCCATATACTCCCGGAGAAAACATATATTAACCTATTAATATGAATGATTTTTAAGTTTCAACAAGCAATACAGATACAGATTTAACTACTGTGACTTAAAAAAAAATATCTTAAAATTAAATAAAACCACTTTCCTAAAGTAAAAGACAGTCTTCTTTTCAATGAATGATATGCATTCTTTATAACAACTTACATAATTCTTTATTCTTTCAAGCAGACAATTATTTGGATGAATTAAATATAATTAATCCTTATTAAAGCTATTAACAAACAGTAAATGCTTTTCTCTTTTTTCTTTTGTTGCTTGATCAAAATGAATGACACAGACCGTATTATGTTTATTGCCACTGTCACTTTAAGACATCGGATCATGTCCAATAACATGCGGATACGATTGCACTGTTGCACACCTGATTCAACTATTTAAGACATAACCGACATAGTTTACATGAATACTCTCCAAACCGGACATTTAGACATAATGTTGTGTGTATTTGTCCATTCAGACACGAAAGAGAGCTCAGTGCAGTACCCGCGCCCTGTATAGGTGAATATGTGCATGGCTCCACGCTTCGGGTTGGTGCGTGGATGGTTTACATTTTTAACATTTTATGAGACCGTGGGGTAGATCAGCACGTTACTGTACAAATGTGTGCATCTACCACACACGCAGGACATCAGTTCTGACTGGATCGCTTCCCAGATCGACACTATCTAACATTTTCATCTAGTTTTTATTCGTTGACGAAAACGTAAATAGATTTTCGTCATAGTTTTTGTCATTCAAAACTTGGTTTTATTTAGGTAGCGTCTCGTTTTCGTCAGTGAAAAATGTCGTTGAAGAAAAGTTATTATTTTAGTCAATGAAATGAACACTGACATACAACATAATTTTTAAGACCCAGACATCAAAATTAAAGACTTTTTAAAGACTTTTGAAGGTATTATTTCCAAATTCATAAATTCAATGCTTTTAAGGCTTTTTAAGACCCCGCGGAAACCCTGTATGATATTGGCTTAATTATCATGTTTATAAATAAGATCGGGAAATATGAATTCTACTGTCGAACACTCCTTTATAGAGCATTAAGATGACTACGTCATGGATCAATGAAGTAATAATGTCATTTTCCAAGAGTAAGAGCTTGTCTATGAGGAACTCTGAAAGTTTGTGCAGCCTACTAAAGAGCTTCAGATACGGAGCTTGAGGTTCCCTCACAGCGACAGAAACCTCACGAGATTCATGTTCATGCAGAACATTAATCTCTCACAAAACAACATTCATGCTAATCTTTTCTCATCAGAAACGTGTCAATCACACGTACAGGGAAAAATCACCCTTCAAACAAGATTTCATTCATTCCACCAAGCAAAGGGTCTTTGAGAATCTGTCTGACTAAAATTTATTTAGTTTCTCATATAAATTCCACACATCCACTGATAAAATATTCCAATGAACTTCTGGATTAAGGGCCAATCTAAAAAAAATAAATAAAAAAAATCACACAGTGGAAGGCACTTAAAAAAAACTTAACATTGGTAACATTTAAAACTTAACATGGTAACATTTTACAATAAAGTCTCATTTATTAACATCAATTAATGCATTAACTAATATAAGCTAATGAGCAATATATTATACAGCATTTATTAACCTTTGTAAATGTTAGTTGATAAAATAGTGCATGTTCATGTTAGTTTACAGTGCTTAATGTTAGCAGATACTATACAACTTTTGTTCTTGATAATGTAATAAATGTAGAAATTAACATGAAATGCTTCATTCTTAAGCTCATCTTTATGAATATCATTCACTAATGTTAACAAATGAAACGTTATTATAAAGTGTTATCAAAACTTTTTTGTCTCTATATAATTTTTTGTCTTTACACTTGTCTTCTAGCCATAAGCGATTTGGGTTAGAAATTAATTGGATATCTGTCGATCTGAATAAAATAATATAAATGAAATAAAAAGAAAATAACATTACATTAATAAAGAAAACCAAAGACTTTGAATGAGTCAGGTTGAAGCTCATGTGGTCACGCTTCACAATGTGTTCACAAAATGATCCATTATCCGTTATATGTGAGTACAGTATGTCTGACTGCATGGCTGATGATAAAAAACAAAGTACAATTTTTCTTACAATCATTATAGTGCTCTCTCTGACTTCATAAACACTTCTTCTCTCTCTTTGTAAGTGCACTTGATGTCAACATTTTCGAATGCCTTTTTAATCCTGACCAAAAAAAAATAATTGAGTTTTAGCGTCTCTGGCAACATGATTCATCTTTTACACAAGAATATGCACAACACAATCATCACTAGAGGAAAATCTCAGGCTTAAACACACTCACACAAAAGTACTTTATAGGGCAGGTAGAAATTCTTTGCAACAAGGATTTTCAAAAGACTTGTGTGCAGGTTAATGGAACAATTCAACAAAATACCAAATGCATCAGCAGTAATGCACCGAACAGTGTAGCATTAAAGAACAGAGTTATTTTGAATTCCAAACATGCGTCTCGTCGATTGAAAGCTCAAAAATAGGTGCCTTGTTTTCTTTTGTCACTGCAACTCGTTCAGAACAAATTTCTACCGAGATGTTTTTGAAAGTGTCTGCCGTTAAATTAAAGGTGAAATTGAAAGGTTTATTTGTTTATATACTGCAGACCGGGGCTAGTTGTCACACTTTTTACTCCAGTGAATATTTTTCAGGGAAGGTTTATTACTGAAAGTCAGTTTCTGTAACGAAACAAACCTTAAGGTCTTGACTATTAAAAAAAAGCTATTAAATATTTGGAACTTGCTCACCAAACAGATTTGGCAAAAATATGATGCTGCAGTGGTAAGCAAAAACAAGCATTTATGCATTGGACTTGTGACTGAAAACGTCTGAGATTAAGCTATTGTGACAACTTCTCTGCGTGACAACTAGCCCCGGTCTCCGTGTTTGGCAGCACAACTCTCATTCTCTCTCTCTCTCTCTCTCTCTCACCTCAGCGGGCTTCACGCTGTATTGAACCGTTTGTGACAGTGACTGGAGAGGCAGAAATATCACGCAAACCGTGTGTTCACTGAGTGTGTGTGAGTGGAACATGCGTGTCAAGCTGCAGCCTCGGTCACACGCAAACCCTGAGATGAAAAACACTCACGTATATACACACAGGTCATGAGGTCACAACTGCTTCCTGTCCACAGCAAACAAATACTGTATGATATAACAACAAAACAGAGATCAGCCTCTGACGAATGCAATATTCTACAGCACGGGTTTTCAATGATGCTGGCCCGTATGTAGACGGATATGTAAAACATAGCCATTTCTTTAAAAATGATCAACAAGATTCCCTTAATGCTCTTAATGCACAATATCAACTAATACTGACCTCAATTATGACACTTTAACTAATTTAGAGATGTGCAAGTGTTTATGAATTAGAACCTTTGAGGTTTATAGAAAATCAACCGAATAGAATAGTATAGAACAGAATAGAATTAGGATGAATTGAATATATATTTTTGATATATTTTCATTTCTGACATACTATATTTTATAAGAGATGAAATTAATTGAATATGTAAATGTATGATTGTATAGAAAATCAATAGAATAGAATAGAATTCATAGGATGAATTTATAATATATTTGTAATATATTTTTATTTATGACACTATATTTTATAAGAAATGAGATTAACTTAGTGTAAAAGTATGACTGTAAAGAAAATCATTAGAATAGAATAGAATTAAAATGATGAATGTATAATATATTTTATAATATATTTAATTTAGAATATATTTTAGAATAAAATAGATTCATTTAGTAAGTACATATGTAAATACAATCAATAGAACAGAATACATGAAATTCATGGGATGACTACAATATATTTGTAATATATTTTAATTTATAACATATATTTTATAATAAATTAGATTCATTGAATATGTAAATGTATGTTTGTAAAGAAAATCAATAGACTAGAATAGAATAGAATTCATAGGATGATTTATAATATATTTGTAATATATTTTAATTTATAACATTATATTTTATATTAATTAAAATGTATTAAATATGGAAATATGGAAAGAAAATCAATAGAATATAATAATTTTAATTTATAATACATTATATTTTATAATAAATGAGATGAATTAAACTTGTAAATGTAGTTATATAAAGAAATTAAATAAAGATGCTGCCAATACATTGATAGTGGATGTTTGGACGTCTATCCAAACGTACTAAAAAGTCTGTATTACTGTTTTGATTAGTATTACTGAAAGTTAATAACAGAGAAGCAAAAGTCTGGTGAGGGCCCATGAGTTTGAAAAGGTTGATAACCTCTGATCTAGACAAATAACAGAAATGCATGATTTTTAATTTTGAAGAGCGAGTTATGTGAGGTAATAACCACATACCTGACAGAGCACACAGGACTCTGCAAGACAACATCGCACAGTGTGTGTGTGTGTGTGTAAGAAAACAACTCAGTGACGATCTGATGTTAGATATGATGAGAAAAGACTCTTCTCACCCCAACAGTGCTCTTTTGGCAATCTGATGCTCAAAATATAGGATTTACAGCATGATATAGTCATGAAGTCAGAGATATAATAGCAGATTTATATCAGAAACACTAAAGAGAATCAGAAATGCTCTCGCTGTGTGTTATCGCACCGATGAGCCCGGCAGAACTCGGGAAAAGTGTCGGGATCAGTCCAATCACAATGATCTGAGCAGGCAGTGTGTTCCCTCTTTCACAGTAACCGATCAGCCCACACACCCACAAACACACAACACACACTTACTTTGTGATACACGTGCACTTTACAAAAGCATAATCATTTTTATCACTCTCAATTAAAGTTTTCCTGTCATTTGTACTGATGCATTTGACGGCCAAGTATCATCAAGGGGAGACCGGGGCTAGTTGTCACACTTTAACTCCAGGGCTTTTAACTCCAGATAAGGTTTATTTTTGAAAGTCAATATTTTTTGCCTACACCATTATTGGCCGGGGGGGGGGGGGTTTGGGGGGGGAATACACACATTGACTTTTGGTGATAGTGCAAAACAAGAAAAGGTAACATTAAAAAATATCAAACTACCTTTCTGGCAATCATAAATTGCACTGTATAAAATTACAACATTTAAACAACTTATAAAGACCAGGTATTTATGAAAAACACTGACTCCTGAGAACATTTTTGAACCAAAAGTTTGAATTATGCTCATTATATGTCTGTTTTTTCTAACAGCTGTAACAAAAATGTATAATATTAATGTTTATTTTATCTAGTGCCTTTCTACCAACTCAAGGACGCTTTATAATAGAGCAGTGGAAATATACAATAAAGTAGAAGAAAAAAGAGAAAAGTAGAATGTAATGATATAGGAATTGATAAAACACATTAGATTAACTTTAAAGTCTAATTCTTATAGTTACTGATACAGAAGCTGTGACAACTAGCCCCGGTCTCCCTATTTCTATCACCCTGACATCTGAAAGCAAGACAGCATGAATCCCCATCTGTATGACACACACACACACACACACACACACACACACACTCACACACACTTACCTTCATTATTTGATGTTCCTCTGGAGCCCAGGACCTGCATTGATATAGTCCACACTAAAAGGGGCAGCAGCCCTGGATCTGATGCCATCGTGCAAATGTGGACCCGGCGCACGGGGAGAAATCTCTCTCTCTCCCTCTCTCCCTCTCTCTCTCTCTCTCTCTCTCGCTCGCTCTCCCCTCTCCCTCGCTCACTCCCTCTCTCGTTCTCTGCCAGTGTAGAATCGGAGCAGTAGCTTCTATCAGGAACTGCTTTCAGAACTGCCTGCACTCGGGCACATGCAACATCACCAGGCGCAGAACGGGGGCGTGTCCAGCGCTGCCTGTCACATACAGCAGCCAATCAGAATGCAGGGTTTAGAATATACACATCCCCATCTTTACATCCAGCACACCTCCCGTTTATCATCTGCGGCGGCTACAATCCTATGCATATACTGTATTTATTGTTTTTGTTTTTATTATTAAATTTAATTGATCAGATTTTAATACAGAAAAAGATTTTTGTTTACAGAAAATAAGAAAAATTGGTTATGTTTAAGGTAATTAAACAAATTGACACTATTAAACATTAAACATAATGACCCTAACATTTCCTGGAATTTGTGTGTGTGCGTGCGTGCGTGCGTGCGTGCGTGTGTGTGTGTGTGTGTGTGTGTGTGTGCGTGTGTGTACTTGTTAAGACGAGTTTATTCAGTCATATGTCATATTATATTTATGACTTGAATAAAAACAGTTTACTTAAATGAAGTGTTACCACATGAAACATTGTTTCAAACAACAAAACATTTTATAGTCAATAAGAGTATCCATATATAAATGCAAATTAAATAAAATAAAAATTGTGAATTAAAATATCCTAACCCTATTATTTCTGGAACATGTGAAATTTTGTTTTTCATTTTTGGAAAATGAAAATTGTTTTTTTTTTCCTTAAAGGTAAACATAACGCAGCAAATAATGTCAAATAATTAAATTACACCCACTACAAGAATACAGCATACAATCTAATCTTATTAAAACTATGGGTCTTTTTCTGAAACTGTATTTTCAATATCTGGATCTTTCATAATGTCTACCTTATGACTCTGTACTAATATTCCTGAAATGCTGCACTTTTTGTAACTTTAATTCTCAACAATACTTAATTACTGAATGATAGTACTGTAAACCTCAAAATTTCCCAAGCAGAAGATGCTGTGCATCAAATACATTTATCAAATATCCTTTCTTCCTCATTTTAGCAGATAAAAAAGCAGGACATTCAATTTCAGATCAGTGTGTTATTATTTATGAACAACAGGCCACCTCAGTCGCTATCGTCTGATGGATTTTCTGATTAAGTGCTTCAGGCGCAGACAAAACAAAGTCTGCATATCGGCTCTTCTCACAGCGCTTCTCATGGCAATATCTGATTCAGTTATAGACTTTCAACCTACAAACTGGAGTCTTTACTTGCTTTCCTGACATTGATTCAACATAACCATTAAAAATAATCTGCTTTTCTGCTATAGCGTCACTCGCCTAAACAACATCAACACATTTTGCATAACCAATTTCAGATTTCTGCTGAAATACACAAACTTTTTAGCCATTTAAAATATCTTTTTCCACATTATGCCAAATTTGCATAGCCAATTTTCTCAAATGTAAACACTCCATCAAAAGTTTGATTGTTTTTAAATGTGATCAGGTTTTATATTAATTTGGTAACAGTTTAACTTTCATCGAGTAATTAACAACTCATGGTTTCATGACATTTATAAGTGTTGAAATATAGCCTACATAAATAATCTGCATTATAATTCGGTCATCCTGACTGGCGTTTAAAAGACAACTGAAATGTGCTGAATAATGACACTAACTTTTAATCAACTGAATTTTATCAATATTGAACTGACTTGAGCTGAATACTGACACAACTGCATTGCAAAAAAAAGTATTTTTCTCTTGTTTTCTATCAACAATATCTTAAAATTCTTTAATCAATATACATTTACTTTAGAAGCAAAATGACTTATGATATTATGTTTTGTTTTTATCAAAATTAAGTTTTTACTCAAAACAAGAAAAAATATTTGTCAGTGGGGCAAGAAAAATAATCTTTTTCTTACCTCACTGACAGATTTATTTATTTTTGCTTTCTTGTTAACTTTGATACATTAAGTAAATGTTGCTTCTCAAGTAAATGTAGGCTATCTTGAATTAAAAATGTTTCGATATTTGAAAATGTTGTTTCGCAGAGTTGCTTACAGCTAAATTGAACATTCATAATTGATTAACTTTGCAACATTTACTTATTTTTCTGTTTATTAACATGAAGCTGCTTTGAAACAATCTGCATTTTATATGAGGATATATAAATAAATGTGACTTGCTGGCCCTTTGTGCAGCTTTTTTAGATAAAGTTCACTGTACTTTAACTCAATTATAACACAAACAAACCAAATAACTCGCTCTTCATATACAAACCAAATAAATGAAAAAAAAAATTAACAAAAACTGAGTTCAAATTTTTTTGCACGCAAAAAGAAAGGGAGTCGTTAGAGAGACATGAAACTTGGAAATCTAGTGCCAGGGACAATAGTCATTATGCAACATGCGCCAAAATATCTCTATAGCTCCGCCCACTCCCATGAAGCACTGCGAATGACGTAATCGACTCAAAATACTTCAAATGATTCTATATATTTCTGCATATTTTGCAATAAACTTAAAATATGCTGTTTTTATATAAATATAACCAACATTTGTAAATTAGTATTTTAGATTTTCCCTTTGTTTTTAATTTGATTAAGTTGTTCGCAATGCTTCATGGGATTGTACGTTTTTTGTACGTTTTTTTTCACTACTTTGTTTTTTTTTTTTTACTTTTTAGATTCAAATGAAATTTTCTAATGTTATGATTCACTTCATAGCTGGTTGGATTGGTACATAGCTTATAGCTCTTCAATGAAGACTGAAAAATAAAATGAAAAAAAAATCCCTATGGGAAAAATGAATGGAAAAATACTTCCGGAAGCAGTGCCGCTGAAAAAGCGGGAGGGCACTTTTGCACTCAATATGAAGATTTACATCACAGCTCTTCTAATCTGAATTAATAATAATACACATTATAAAATGTACAAATGTTTACGAAACATAAAGTATTGTTAGCATAAAGCGGTCTATAGCTCTGCAGCTGGGCGAGAGAAACAGACAGAAGATGAGAGGAAGAAGAGACACTTGAGGGATTGGGAGTCAAAGCGAGGGTCTGCGTCGTGCCTGCCAATGTCTTTCCTGCTCAGGCTGAGAATACAGGGAAGATGTTGTGCTGGGTCACAGCTAGTGCTGTTCAGTCCCCCTGTGAGCAACATGCCTACGTGCAAGAGAGTCTATGAGCCACTGTTCATAACTTCAGGCCAATTGAAATCTCATATTGTTCAAATGCTAATGCAAGCATTATTATTGCTCATACTTAATGAACAAACATCTAACTCTGAGTAATAAACTTTAACTTGTAACTCGTACCACACCATTTGTTCAATTAGGCTATTCCAACAAATATTGCGGTTTATAGGTGTGGTTTGCTGTGACTTTTCAGTAATCAGTTCAATGATCTTTTATTATTGATTAATAATAATGATTTTAATAATATTCATACAAAAAGTTGTATGTTGCTTGATAAGAGTGTAAAAAAGAGAAGAAATAATAACTGAGCATTTAAACGTCAACTTTAAGTCACATAGTAGAGTCTGCAAAGGTTAATAAGTTACACATGACTTAGTAGTATCTGTCTTTTAGCAAATCAAGTATGACTATTGGATGAACGCCACGTCATGTAATTAATATTCATGAGTCAAGATGGTGATTGATATAATATGTATGCAGAAAGCATGTTTCTCCATATCTACAGTTCAAAATTTGGGGTCAATAAGATTTTTTTAAAAGTAATTAATAATTTTATTTAGCAAGGATGCATTAAATTAATCAAGCGTGACAGTAAAGATTTTTACATTGTTAGAAATTATTTCTATTTCAAATAAATGCTGTTCTTTAAAACTTTCACATCAAAGAATCCTGAAAAAAATGATCACTGATTCCACAAAGATATTAAGCAGCACAGTTGTTTTCAACATTGATAATAATAAGTTAAGATAACAGTTAAGATACAAGATAATAATAAGGTTCTTGAGCAGCAATTCATCATGATTTCTGAAGGGTCATGTGACACTGAAGACTGGAGTAATGATGCTGAAAACTCAGCTTTGATCACAGGAATAAATTACATTTTAAAATATATTTGAATAGTTATTTTAAATGGTAATAATATTTCACAATATTTCTGTTTTTACTGTATTTTTGATCAAATAAATGCAGGTTTGATGAGCATAAGAGACTTCTTTCAAAAACATAAAAAAAAAAAAAATGATATAGACCGTGTCAAGAGAAATGGAGTGTACAAGTAGATCTAAATTATAAGAAAAGATGTAAAAAGCAGAAAATTACCGATCTTGGAAAATCTCTATAGGGGCCATGAAGGTGACAAAAACGTTTCCTGTGCACACATAGACCACACGCTGTAAAGATGACGTATCTTGTATTATGTGTGTGGGTGAACATGGGTTTTGAGAAGCAAGAGCATTTGTTTCAGTTAGACAGTTAGGCAGAGCCGGATTAACGCAAAGGCAAACTAGGCACGTGCCTAGGGCCCGATTGGCGGGATGGGGCCCAGACAGAGGGACAAAAATATTTAAATATTTATTAATTAACTAAAAATAGTGACGATGTTTATCTTAACCATAGACTGCTACATTACGTCACATTAACGCCAGCCCATCAGGTGCTGCGTAGCAAAAGCCTAAATAGGCACGCAAAGAAGCACAGCTCGTAATGCAGGTGTGTGCGTTGTCGTCATCTATTTTGGAGTGATTACAATGTATTCTAAATATAAACTTGTACTGTAGATCAGCGTAATTTCTGGAAAAATCATTCACCGCTTTATTACGAGTTTAAGAGAGCGCGAGCGTCATTAACGTGCCCAGACGCGACGCTTTGAATTTGCGCGTACAATGAATAACATCGCGTCGGGAGCTGACTAAAAACGCTACAAAAGTAAAAGTCAAGACGTTTGTATTCAAAGTTAAAAAAGCCAACACACTACAACATTTTTAAATGTTTCAAGTAAAGGATCTCATGGGTCTATCTTCTAAATTCTCCTGATGATTAGATTATACCCTGTCTGACATCAGCCTACTTACGCCAATAATATCGCCAATAATATCAGTTTAGATTTTTTTTTTCTAATCAGTAGCGATCGTGTCTTTCTCGTCCACTTGATTTGTGTATAGCATATTTAAGGTAGCAATGCAATGCATAATATCATATTACTTATATTAATAATATTACAATATCTGCAGTCAATATTGATTAAATGGGAGGGAAAAATCCTGCCCATACCAGCTATGAAAAAAAATGATAAAAGCATATATCACTGAAGTGGTATTCTGGAACTGTGAATAAATTGAATAAAACCGCAAAATAACAATAACAATTACATCTTCATTAAACAAAAAAAAGATTACCTTAGATGAAGTTTGATTAATATGCACATACAGTAGCCTACTGGTAAAAAGTCTGGACCAATTAGTAGTTTTAATGTTTTTGAAATAAGTTTTTTATTATGCTCTACAAGCCTGCATTTATTTGATCAAAAATACAAAAAAAAAAAAAAAAACAGGAATATTCAGCAAGGATGTGTTAAATATATAAAAAAGTGATAGTGAAGACTTTTTTAAAACAACTTTTTAATAATCAAAAAAAAAATCCTGAAAAAAAGTATCACAGGTTATAAAATAAATATTAAGCACCATTTCTAACATTTGATAATAAATCAGAATATTATAAAGTTTTCTGAAGGATCACATGACACTAAATTCTGCTTTGCATCACAGAAATATATTTTAAAGTATAGTAAAATAGGAAAACCATTATTTAAAATTTTTATAATATATTATTTTTCTGTATTTTTGATCAAATAAATCCAGGCTTGATGAGCATAAGAGACTTCTTTCAAAAACATTAAAAATAGTAATGTGTCCAAACTTATGTACTGTGTAAGTAAAAACATTTAAAATTAAATGTTGTATAAATTAAAAGGTTAGGAATCATATTTGTTTCAAGAGTTTTTTATTGGGGATGGGGGGCCTCCAACATTAATATTGCCTAGGGCCTCCATATGTCTAGAACCGGCCCTGCAGTTAGGAGTTAAATGTAGAAAACTGATCAAATTTTCAATAAAAAATGTGTGTATTGCTAATGCCCTTGACGCAGGTAAAACCATGCATTGATGCAAGTAATGTAAGAATAATAGTGACGCAATAAGCAGCAGCATGTGCACAAATGTAGAGATATTGTGATTATAAAATGGGGGCTTTTTGATCTTTCTAGCAGAGTTGTAGATGTATGTGTGTAAGATCTTCTGAAGAGAGCAAGCAGCAAAGCGGAAGCCAGGCTCAGACCACAAACCTCAGATGAAGACACCTGATTTTCTTAGAGAGTGCGCATATATTGAACGAAGACATGGTAAGCCTTAAAATGTAATTGTGTATTCTGGCCAATGGAACTTCCAGCTTAGCTGGCATAGAGTGGTGTATTTAGCTTTTGCCTCTGCAAGAAATAATAAAATGTGACCCTGGACCACAAACCCAGGCACAAAGGTACATTTTTAGAAATTGAAATTGAAATTTATGAAAAGGGAGAGAAAATGCTAAAAAAAATAAGTGTTATATAATGTTTTTTTGTGCCAGATTAATGTTAAGTGGGAGATTTAGTAGTGTTCGATGTTTTGTTATGCTAAAGTTTCTGTTATGTTGGTTTTTTTTTTGGGGTTACCATCATGGAGACGAGTGGAGCATGAGCTTGGTGTCAGAATAGAGTATGTTAAATGTTAAAATTGCTGTACTCATTCAGCAAGAGCTATACTATGCTAATACTATCAAAGCATTGTCACCCTAGGTTTCATTTATTGAATAAGCTGGTTAAAGCTAGCCAAGTTTCCACTACTCCAAATATTCAAGTTGAGATTACATGATCATTTTAAGTTGTGTATGAGTTAGCTTACTAAAATATTTCAAGTTAAGAGCAATTCAAATGTATGATTAAAACATAAAAATCTGCCAAGTTCTGCTTCCGTAAACATTAAATGTAACTAATTACCTCAAATTATTTGAGTTTTTGCCAACTTATTGGGGTTTACAGTCTCTGATATGGAAGTAAAATAATGTCAAATGTTTTTGAAATAAAAAGCCTGTTGAATTGCACTACTTGAAAAAAAAAAGGCATTGCATTAACCATGATTGCATTTAAATGCATTGTATTTTTAGGGCTTGCATTTTTATGGGCTGAAATTCAACATGGTTGAATATTTAAGCTGTGAATATTTAAATTAAAAACATTTCAAAAACATTTTCATTATTAAAAATTCAATAATCCATATTCACCATTCATATTTCATTTCCAAAATATTCAAACTGTTTAAAAATACAACCAATAATATTCAACAGGCAATTTTCGGTCCATTTTATTTCGCTTTGCAAATTCGCTTCCACAAATTCAGTGGTTCAAATTCTACAGTAAATTCAACATTGACGTCCAGGAACTGCAGGAAAAGCAGTAGATTACCGAGCATACTTTCCCTGTGTATTCTACATGTCATCAGCTTTCTCTACCATGAACAGGATTATAATCGGTTTCCCTCAATACCTCATACTCAAGGATTCCCTTTCCGTTGGGACAAAACGCTTAACACATACAGTGATATGAAAGACCAATCTTGCACCTTATTGGGGATGTATGCTGTAGGCTACTATATAGGCTACAGGCAAGAAGATGGACCCAGATTATAAACTTTACGCGCAAAGTTTCATGCTGAGCGTTTCGTGATATACTGGCATAAAATCAACACTTGATCAATTAATACTAACACTTTCTATTCTATTCTCTCTCTCTCTCTCTCTCTCTCTCTCTCTCTCTCTATATATATATATATATATATATACAGTATAAGTCCAAGTCCTAAAATGCCTACGTGTATTGCATTAGCTTAAACTGGGATCATAGCACTTGCATATTGTTGTCCTCCTATTGTTAGTTTAACTGTAAATCGCTTTGGATAAAAGCGTCTGCTAAATGACTAAATGTAAAATTGGCTTGACATTGGACATTCGCACATTTAGGGACCGTCTCTAAAGTTGCATACAACATTGGCATGTACATTTCTAACTTCAATAGCAAACTTAAATTTATTTGAATAAATATCAAAAATCCAAAGGGTGCGCATTATGCCTGACACTACATGAACACTTTACAATTGGTTTTATGACTGTAAGTCGTTCTATTTAAATGCTATTGAAGTTAGAAAAGTGTATACCAAAGTCGTATACACTTTAGAGACGGTCCCTAAATGTGCGAATGTCCAACATCAAGCCATCTTTATGCCAGTCTATCACTGGGAAACGCTCAGCTGTGCGCGTTATTCTGAGTCCATCTGCTTGCCTGTGAGTTTGGACTTTTACATCACTAGTCCATTAAGCTACGTTAAGCGTTGTATATGTCCAGCAGGGGAATCCTGAAGTATTGAGGGAAACCCTAATAGCCTGCATGCAGCACATCGCCACAGTATAAAGTTAAGGCAACTAAACAACCAAGAGAAATATATGTCAACCTCAAAAATGTAACATTGGATCTGTATATCCGCATCGGGGAATAACATTATGATCTCGTTCACGGTAGAGAAATATGCATGTAGGCTACACAGGAAAAGTAACCGTGAAGGCACCGAATTTAACAAAAACAGCCGTCATAATAATCACAAATAAACTTACATTGCTGTAAATGAGTTTTATGAATGAATGACTTGCTCTAATTTTTCTGGTCTTCGTCAACAACACGCGCTTTTGCACCCCCTGATGGTGAGGTCGACTAACAGCAGATGGAGAGTATGCTCGGCAATCTACTGCTTTTCCTGCAATTCGTGGACGTCAATGTTGAATTTACTGTCGAATTTGAACCACTAAATTTGTGGAAGCGAATTTGCAAAGCGAAATAAAATGGACCGAAAATTGCCTGTTGAATATTATAGGTTGTATTTTTAAACAGTTAGAATATTTTGGAAGTGAAATATGAATGGTGAATATGGATTATTGAATTTTTAATAATGAAAATGTGTTTGAAATGTTTTTAATTGAAATATTCACAGCTTAAATATTCAACCATGTTGAATTTCAGCCCATAAAAATGCAAGCCCTAAAAATACAATGCATTAAAATGCAAGCATGGTTAATGCAATGCCTATTTTTTTTCAAGTAGTGCAATTCAACAGGCTTTTTATTTCAAAAACATTTGACATTATTTTACTTCCATACTCTGAGGGCAGAGAGCCAGCTGTGGTGCACTGAACACAAGGCTAACCCACACCACCCAGATAGGCTTGGTTATTATCTGAACTGTAGGCCTAGGGGGTCCGGTAGAGATCAGAGCAAACCCTGAGATAATATAATCAAGGAAGAGTAAATAATATACGCCTACCTGACTCCTGAATTTAAAAAGGTAGACCTTTTTACAGGAGTTGAGTAATATAAATAGAGGAAGTGGCTCGTGGCCAATATAAGAGTTACGTGGTCGCGGTAGAAACCACCCATTGGGTGACGCGGCTCAACCGCAATCTTTTGAATGGAAGTGTCCATTCATTCAAACATAGCTGACAAATAAAATAACATATTTGCAAACAACATTATAACATACACATTCCTGCCAGGCTACAGCCCTGACAAGGAACAATCATTTTTGCAGTGCTAACTAATATGTAACTAATACATGACTATTTTAAGGCCAAGAATATTCTATTGTGCCTCTGCAGTGTGGAAAAGAGACTAGAACATTTTAAGGATGGGTGACTAAATCATACGGATTGATTTCATGCTTTCGAACGCATTCTTTTATGTGTTCAGTCCTAGAATATCCAGATAGTGTTCAGATCAACAGAGACGCACAAAATGATTTCGTTTCTTCAGCAGTGTGCTTTCAGACGCACTAGCATTCCCATCTTACGGGAGGCTTCTTTAGCTGTTTAGTTACTAATCCTCAGGAGGAGACGAAAGCAGCCCGGCATCTGAGCTTTACAGCTGTTCGCCTTTCAGCAGACGTGGAGAAACACAGACAGAGATGATGCTACCTTAAAACATGCCACAACACCAATCAAATGATTGAAGCTTAGAACTACATTTTAACATCAAAGCTGCTTTAGAGTTTACTGCATTCAAATGTGTTCAATATAAATGCATATATTAATGCTTTGATGTGCAATCATTCACTTAAAACATTGAGTTCTCCAACAGCAATTCTGCATTTAATGAAACAAAATTAGAGATGCTCCGATCAGCATTTTTGGGGCCGATCACCGATTACCGATCACCAAAATCATGATCTGCCGATTGCCGATCACTGCCGATCACAGAATGGCAGGGGAATGGGAATCTTTTATCTATAATCTAGCAGAGTTTGCACCATTTGTAGAAATGCGTTTATTTAATTGTATTTAGAAAATGAGATGTCTTAAGGCTACTGTAGTCCCAAATAAGGCAGAGTAACATTAAATTATTCCAAACAAAGAGGGATCAGGCAGACCAACACACATCAGATCAGCCTAATGGGAGGGGATCAAGTTACACTTAGGCATATTTGGAAATTGTAGCCTCTTAATACACCCACTACATTTACTAATTGGCAACAAAATGTACAACTTGTTACACCAAAACTGGCTACTGATAAAAGGACAAAACTATGGCCAAAAAACTAAGTTTTTTTCTGTTATTATTATGAACGTCTGATGTAGTTGAGCAGAATGCTCTTTTATGAAGTTACTTCATTAAAGGACATATTTAATGAGATTATGCCTGAAAAGGTTTTGGATTTTCTATCATATGTTCATTTTAAAATATATATTGTATAAAATGACTTCTTTTGTTTATATTTGTTTTGTTTTATTGTAGGCCTATTTATATGATATTTGTATTTTTATAATTGAATTTTTGCCATGAAAATAGCTTTGAATGCTGACATGGCATTAAATAAAATAATCTGAATCTGATGTAGTTGAGGAACCAACTACGTCAGAACAAAAAAAATAAAATACCACCACCACTTTTGAAACATCTCGCGGCACGAATGTACCAATACAAATAAATAAAAACATCTCCAGTTAACTCAGAGCATTCATTTTGTTCATTTGTTAAATAAGAGGCGATCTAGCGCTGAAATGGTTGTTTTTTTATCAAGTGATCAAAGTGCTCGTTGCCGCAGCGATCAGTGGCGCAGATACCGCGTTCTGTTGTGGCTCGCGCGGTGCACGGTCTTCACTCGGACGCGCGCTTCAATCCGTTGGGAGACTCCCTATTCGTTCCGGTGAAGGAGAACTCATGTTGCCACTGCCAAGCTCCACTCCGCTGTTGTGTGCCCGTGCGCCACGCATGCAGGTGGGAAAAAGTCGCGCGAGTAATTTACGTCACGTGATCGGCTTTTTTGATCGGCGCTTTTGGTGTTCGCCGATCAATCTATTTTTAGCCAATATCGGCCGATCATGATCGGCGTCCGATCAATCGGAGCATCCCTGAACAAAATTAACAAAAAAACAAACAAATCTGCACTTTCGTATCATTATTTCAGGATGTGCCTGATTTTAGTTCAAAAAAAAGAAAAAAGAAAAAGCCATTTTGTTCTGTTTCAATGCCAGGACATAAACAACGCATATATGACAGGTATTCTCAGAGATGGAACTTGTAATCAGTGCAAACCATATGTCTCGCAGCTCATAACCAAAACCACTCATTAAAATCAAGAATATTTCATTTCTCATCGAGTGTAGCTTTGTTTCCTAAGAAATTGTCAATGGGACATCATTAAGGCACAATCAAAATTACATGCGACAAGTCGTTCTGGAGAAGAAACAGAGTGTGCTTTTGTGAAAAGGAGCCGAGCAGAACTGAGAAAGAAGAAGTGATCAGATGTCGACGGATGCCGCGGAACTGAAGCGTCTCCCGTCAACACCACCGCCACAACACGGAGACGCCCCAAGCTGGGTCTCTTTTTCCTCACAAAGCTATTGAAGTTTCCTTAGCAGAACATAAGGTTAATCTCCAAAAAACATGCTCTGGTCATATTTCACAATAAAACCAAAAGAATATATATACACACATATCCAATTCTTACAATTAACTAGTTGCTTATTAGCATACATATTAGGATATTGGGTGTTTATTAGTACTTATAAAGCACAACTTAATGCCTTATTCTGCATTAAAGTTGCAGTAGGGAGTTTTGAGAGAATGTTGACTTAGCCTGAAAATTTGAACAAGCACAACTTCCTGGTCCAACCCCCTTGCTCTCTGCTGCGCTACAGCTCCTCCCTCCACAGCTCCTCCCGCACAGCGGAGCCTGCCGTGAACGCACAGGCTAGTAAACAGGACCACCGATGACGGCAGATTATAAACAGTTATGGAACATTCACTAATAGGGACGAAACATCAACGATATGCTTTAAAATTGACTATGGCCTGCCCATACTTTGACTACAAACTTGGTCCTCAAATCATTATGTATTTTGCAATACATGTAACTTTATAACGTTGCACTCTTTCTATAAGTTATAAATAGATAGTAAGATAACGTTAAAGGATTAGTTCACTTTTAAAAAAAACTTTTGCTGATAATTTACTCACCCCCATGTCATCCAAGATGTCCATGTCTTTCTTTCTTCAGTCGAAAAGAAATTAAGGTTTTTGATGAAAACATTCCAGGCTTTTTCTCCATATAATGGACTTCAATAGGACACAAAAGTTTCAAGGACCAAATGACAGTTTCAGTGCAGCTTCAAAGGGCTTTAAACGATACCAGACGATGAATAAGGGTCTTATCTAGCGAAACGATCGGTCATTTCAAAAATAAATACAAAACTTTAAGTTTTATAAGCACAAATGCTCGCCTTGCTCTGTTCTGTGATGCACATTCGTGACTCTCCTGTTTGAACTCGTTCATCAAAATGAACAAATCTGTTTCGAATCATTTCGTTCGTTGAATGAACGAAATGACTCCGAAAAAGACTTGTTCGAAATGAACGAATCTTTTTGCGAGTCATTTCGTTCGTTGAATGAACGAAATGACTCGGAAAAAAGATTCGTTCATTTGGATGAACGCGTTCGAACAGGAGAGTCACGAACGACGGTACGCGCTCGCGCTGTGCAAGAGAGGGGTGATCAGCGCGTACACAAGCGTGATTGACACTGCTAAGACATTCCTCCTGGCTCTGATTGGTTGTTTCTGACCGGGAGCGGTGTATTTCTGCAAATGGCAATAGGACCACAGGGAGGAGCCAGACGAGCTCGATTTTTTCCACAGATTATCTGTCTCATATTCTACTGTGAGGACATAATGACAGTTTTAACAAATATTTGTTTACAAAAGCTACCTACTGGAGCTTTAATGCCATTATATCCAGGGGTGCACATAACTTTTTCAGTGAGTTACTCGGGTGAGTACCAGGAGATGGTGTTTGGTACTCACCCCATGTATTGTGGTGTTAATAAGTGCATTCTTCCTCACTGTCCTCCTCATCAGTGTAGAAGCTGTCAATCATGACGTCACATTCCCGTTTTTATAGCTTATAACTAACTAAAGACCAAACTTTTTTTTTTTTTCAAAACGAGCACTTAAATTTACATCAGCGTGAAAAAAACTACCTAAAATACAGAAAACATCTTTGGAAAAAAATTATTTGAAGTGTATTTTGATTGTTTAGTTTCCATCGCGTTCTTTCAGCCGGTATGCGATTTGTCAGTCAAAAATAGTCGATCTCCGAATGCAACTTAACAGGGAGGAGAGTAAAGATGGAAAGCTCCTAAAGCTTAGTTCCATGTACATTCACGGATAATTTGTTGTTTTGTCGTAAGTGAAAAACAATATAGACCTTGTATTTGAAAAAGCATCCTCGTATAAGAAACAATACTAAAATTCAGAGTCAGTTCATTCGCATTCGGAGATCGACTATTTTTGACTGACAAAATGCCAGCGGACACAGCTACAGTGAGTTTAACAAAATCTTTCTTTTTAGTAAACTCTGTGTCCACAAACAATGTTCTCAATGATCGAGTTCATGTGTAGAGCCCCTGGTGATACTTTGAGCAAAGTTTCACGTTGTGTCGAGCCTTCTTAGTGTTTAAAAATAGCGATTTTTGATGCTATCATATATGTGCCCCTAGCTCTCCCATTCAAAAGGCAATTTGACCGAAAACAAAAATACGGTCAAACTTTAAAGTGCCGTTTCCATTCTAATTATGCTTTTAAATGAAAGTTTGCCTCGAGTAGATTAACAAAAAGACCCTAGGTTGCATTTTGGCGACAGTTACCCTTTAAGTACGCAAAGGCGCGTAGTAACACGTGGCATTACGCATTCCTGATTTTTGTGGCGCATGCGTACCTGCGTACCAGTTATGTGCACCCCTGATTATATCCTTATTCCTACCCAATACCTAAACTTAACAACTACCTTACTAACAAATAAGCTATAGTTTGGTTATTGAAGCTAAAGTCGTAGTTAATTGTTAATTAATAGTGAGAATTGGACCCTAAAAGTCTGACCATATATACAGTATGACCTGTGTGTGTGTGTGTGTGTGTGTGTGTGTGCCATTCATGTCAATAATTTATATATATATATTAGAAAATATATATTAAATATTAAAAAAAAAATGCATTTTTTTGCATTAGGTGAATTTGGGTGTAAATGTAAATTCAAAGCTTCCTCTGCTAAACTAAACATATGGCTGTAATTTCTCTCTCTCTCTCTCTCATTCTCTCTCTCACACACACACACACACACACACACACACACACACACACACACACACAGTATTAAATTATATACAGTATTATATATAAAATAAAAGAACATCTTAAATTTAATTTTAGTAATATTCATGTTTCCATTTAATGTGCTTGATTGTCATGGGAAAAATTAAATCCCAATGCGAAAATATCTTAAAGTCTTGATGTAACAAAAGTAGCGACAGATCTTTTCTTCCATATTGTGACGCACGTATTATTAAAATGTAGGGCGGGTTGTTGTTTGGATGGAGGAAGTCTGATGATCATTCAAATGTGTTCAACATAACATGCATTTAGAAAACAGACAAGGTGACTTTCCATTTCACGCTGACTTTAGTGCTCGTAAAAATAAACATTATTTTCTTTAATGACATTTTTTGACGGTGGCATGAAAGTTTCGTTACATTCACCGACTAAAATTAACTTTTCTTCAGCCATATCCCTCAAGCAACAAACATCCTGATGTGCGGTCATGTGCTTCGGCCCGCACTAACCAGGCGTGTGTCTGCCTCGAAGTGTTTAATAAACTCCAACATACTGCCGCACGAGAAGCACTGCTGGGGACCTGACGTTCCTGTGCGCTTGATGGACGCTCGGGCAGTGCGCTTGGCATGCGCCAGCCTTGAATTACCTGCCTGGCTACCCTGCGATTTTGTGGCACTGTGTGGCAACAGATGGTGCGGGTCACTACACGGGTCTTGGACACTGAGTGGCTGCTATATATAAACCTGCAGCAGCACGCTTGTGTAGTCTAATGGATTCACCTATTTATGGAGAAAACATAATAAATGCAATTAGTATTGCGATGAATCACGCTCATGCCAAGAAAACAGATGAGATGAATGTATTTTAAGCAAAAAATGATGTATGAACAAAATGTTTTTCTTATTAACACATCATGGCATGCATTGTTGTCTTGCGTCATCTGTTATTGGCAGGACTTGTTGTTCTCTTGTTGCCGTTACATCATCGCTTAGCTATTTTTCCCTGACAAAATGGGAGACGAATGCTTTTCAAAGACTTTCTGGGTGTTTGTAAACTTTAAAGGGATAGTTCACCCCAAAAATGTCAAATTAAATACTATTATAGCATTTACTCACCCTTTTGTGTCATATGACTTCAGAAGACTTATAATTTCATGCTCAAGTAATATGCAATATAACCTTTTTTGAAGCTTAAAAAGCTCCAGTCAGCAGATAAGAGCAGCATAAACTTCAAAAAAAGAATATATATTATAGATTACAAAAAAAGAAAGAAAAAAATTTCAGGTCCAATTTCACATCAAATCCAACAGAAATGTTTATATATATAATATTGTTTATATATATATAATAGTTTAATATTTCTTTCTTGAAACAAAAAAGAAGACGTGGATTTGGAACGAGGGTGAGTAAACGGCAACAGAATTGATATTTTTGGCCGAACTGTCCTTTTATTAGTGGCTGGAGGGCATGTGAGCATGTCACAATGAAGATGCCAGCCTTATGGTGGCCGTTTCTCCAGATGGAGCGTGCGCTACAAAGGAGAAGCCTGTTCTCATCAAAGGCTAATGTGAAGTTTTAATCAAACGCCATCCGAATGCCAGACCAAACATTGAAAGGATGGAACAGACGGGTCAAATTCAGTTCAAACAGCCACTCAAAGGCTTCCTAAAATTGCCGCCAACTTCAAAAGCACAAGCAAATCACGTTCTCCATGGCGGGATTCAGAGCCAATTTTAAGCTAATCACATTGGGGAGCCCTGCAGCTCTGCTAACCATGACGAAGGCACAAAAAAATAACCAGAATTCACTGAAACACAAAAAACAAGCTGGTGCTAGACATGCACAACAATGAAGGTTAATGGAAAAAATAGCACGCACAAATTTGTCCAATGGCATTAACAAAGCTTATATTTTTGCTTGTTTCAGTGCTAAATGAAGCCTAAATTCCGAGTATGAGAAAACCACACGTTTAAAAGCAGCAGTCCTTATAGTTTATATTAATCAGAGAAATCATTTTAATTTTAATGAAAGATGCTGTATGATGAACATCCTAAGCTGGTTTGCTGGTCTTAGTGGGTCGCCTGGCACTGGTCAGGCTGGAAGACCAGATTAAACCAGCTAAGACTAGCAGACTAGCTGGTTTAAAAAGGTTTTGGGTTTTTTTTTCAGGAGGAAATCAAATTTTCGATCTTTGAAATAAGAGTACTTTTGACTATAAAAATATACTTTAAAATACAGCAATATGTTGAAATATTATATCTCCAATTAATATTATAACCAATTAAGTCTATTTTTATTCTAAATTTTAATATTTTTTGTAATTTTTTATTTAATATATTTGATTTATAAGTTTTTATAATTCCCTACATTTTTCTATAATTTTTTAACAATTTGCTGTACATAAGCAATATCTCAAAGACATTAGTAAACTTTTTAATTTGTGTATTTACTATAAATTTTTTTTATAAAAGAGTCGTTTTCCAAGTAGACCTACGTAACTGATAAGAAGTAGCTATGTTTAATTTCTATTCTATATTTTTAATATACATTTTATACTTTTTAATTTATTTTATTTTAAAAAAATGATATAATTTTGTTTTTAAATTAATTTGATGTACATAACCTGTTACGTAACGCAGTAGTGGAAATAGCACGAAGACGAAGATGATAATAATGGTCTTTAATGACAAAACACACAGAGCAACAAAAGGAACTTAATTAGATAACTAACAGGACACAGGTGAAGGAGATAATGCATTAGACAGACTGGGGAAAACTGGGTCACAGGACTAAACCAAAAACACGATGAACCATGGGAGACAGACCATAAATGTAACAACCTTTATCAAAAAGACATTAATATTACTGATTTTTAATTCGCACTTCCATGAAGCCTCCATTTTCCGCTTCTCATAGCTCATAATTGGTAATCAAGTAATCAATGTGCAGAAAGTAATATGTTAATATGACTGTCAACTGCCCATTAAAAATAAAAATGCCACCGTGAGTGTGGTAAAAATACACCGTGTTTCACAGATCCAATGCAGAGCATCTGTAGCTCTTATCACGTTGACAGTTTGAGAACATCTAAAACGACATTAATTACATTCCTGACAGCCGAATCAGCAAGTGTGATCAATGTGACATTCAAAGTTAAGCCCTCGGCAAAAATCACACACCTCCAGCATCTCGCATTATAGGCCGAGCGTGAAGTGTGTAGACGACCATGACAGGTTACCACCCGCTGATCTTATTACGTTGTCTTCAGCTCTTTAACGATAGCGAGAGGACTTTGCTTATTCAGTCAGAAATTAATCATAATCACAAAAGCACAGTCTTTACTCTAGACAGTCTTTGTTTCTCATTAATGGGTGATTCTTTCATTTCTGACTTACTGAGATCTTGAAAAACAAATCTTCTTCTAAGTAAGTTTCACCTGTGTTAAAACATTCATCAGAAGTTATGGATTCTAATCAGCCTTGAATTATTTTTCTTATTATTTGTGACAGTAAATTTTTATAGATATTTTCTATACAAAACTGTACATAAAAAATAAAAAAATTCTGATAAGTTCTTAGAAAAAAAGTGCAAAGTTAAAGGCCATTGATTATGTCTGGCAATGAATGCATCAGTGTGTGTGTATATATATATATATATATATATATAGTGATTAGGAATGGCTTTCGTAATCCGCAGACCAACAAGAAACAAGAGAAGTCAACTTTTAAATCAAGATCATGACAAAACAATGGCTGGTGACTAATAGGAAATGATATTAAAGAGACACAAAACAAAACATTATAATCTATCTTTCAAAACCAAAAAGATTGTTTAAAACAAAAACCTAAAAGTTCCCCTCATTGAAGAATCACCACAATGCATGTTGCTTCAATCCCACGTAAACTGTTTGCTGAAGGCCTGTTCATACCTGTCTATGATAATAAGATGAAGTCTGTGCCTTTATTACGTTTTCTCTTTGATGCATATTAATGAGTGTTTTCACTGTACGTTTCAGTTATAAAAGAGAATCTTTTGTTGTTGAATTGTGAATACACATCACAGCAAATGAGTCTCTCTTTCCGCCAAAGCCGTCGGTGGGAAAGTCATAAAGTGCTTATCTCTCTGACTTCAGAGATTTTCTCTTATTTAATTTATTTTTATCTCATTGTTTTGCACATTTGCATAGAGTCTTTATTCTGTGAGTCCATCCAAGCACTTAAGGTTGCTTTTATGAGTAATACACATGGTTAGCTATTTTGTAAATTAATGGTCCACTAGCCTGATTGGATCAAATCAAGGGTGGACAAACTCCTCATCCACCCTCACCCTCATTTTCGATCTGCTTCATCCTATCTCTTTTTTCATTCTATTAGAGATGGTGAAAGATTGCCTTATCTCCCTCAAAGGCATGGAAAGCCGCCTTGCGTGAAAGTGCCAGGATTCAAAATTCAAAGTAGTGATTAATGTGGCCGTCCTCCTCATAGACTGTGAAAATTAGCTCCCGGCTCTATTGAACGTGACACTGCACTCGGGAAGAATCCTTACAAACTGTAAATACGGTGTAGTCATGTGTGCTCGTCTGCTAGCACCGTTGCCCTCATGGATTTAACTCACACAACTGGGAACTTAATATTCAGTGCATCTCAAGACTTTCAGGCAAGGTGCAAAATTAAAACCCACTAAGAGTCAAAAAGGAGTAAAAAATTACTTTACCAAATGTTTGTAGTAGCATAGCAACTTCTACACAGCAACTTAATAGCATTTTATAGAATGACCGCAACTCAAAAACAGTAGCTTTTTCCAGTAACAAGCAACTTTTTGAACGAATGAAATAATCAAACATACGCTCGTAAACTTTGCAGCATTGCGAACTCTGATTATTTTTAGTGAGTCATAAATCTTTTTAGTGAATCAGTTCGTTCAGACAGTTTATGTAAATTAATGTTTAAAAAAAATTATTCAAAGATTCATTTAAATCCCTTGCGCTGGTGTGTGTATGTTTAATAAAGTTTAATACTGTCACCCTAGAAATATTTTTAAATTAAAAAAGAAAAAAAAAGAAGGTTCAAAGTACATTTTCTTCATTCAGTTGATGTATATATTGGAAACGGCTTTCAGGGTACTGGCGCTTCTCTTACCTTCAGTTGTTTGATTTGTTTTGGATGCAATTCCAAATTGTCCAATTTCCATATTCATCATCATAAAGGTGATGCACCTCGAGAAAGAAGATGATTAGGGGTTAATTATCACTTTATCAGAGGCAGAGACATGACATCTTGCTATGAAGTATGACCACTAAATGGCTTCCTAATTATGATTAATCACTCTGAGATGACAGTCGGGTTTCATATCCATTCATCCAGGTTAAGAAAGACAGTTTCAATTAGCTTTTTTAGGACAGAATCACACTTTTACTTTAACTAGTTATACTGATTCAATTAACTTGGAAACTTTTAGATGGAGCACCATTGGGAGCGCAATGTGCTGCTCTCACTGAATTAGTGACATGCTAAGGAGTGTTAAAGGGGTAGGTCATTTTCAGAGAGGCTAGCAATAGCAAACTAGCTTTGAAAGCATAAGATCCCACCCTCCATTCAGAGCGTCTCCAAAGCCACACCTCCTCCAAAACACATGGGAGCAAACAAAAGTGCCATGACTACCTCACGTCTCAAAGCACATAACATTACTATAATAATGAACATAAACAACTTAAAGAGCACTGATCTGTACCACCTGACTGCTGAAGATTCATTTCAGCGTTGATAGTGTTGCCATTGAAACGCATAAATTCGAGTCACGAACCGCTCAGAGTCAAACGTCACGGGTTTCCATCTCCAAATTACTCTTCCAAATTATGGTAGTTATGGCGTAAAGTAGTTATGGTAAGTTTGTTGTTTTGGTTCAGGAGGAACTGTAAAAGGCGGCTGCTGTTTCTGTTGCGGTGCTCAGTGACTGACGTCTGTCTAACTCATACCATGAAACGCGCTGATGACGTGTGATGTGTGTCAGGTGTGCGGAGATATGGAAATACATCTGCTGACAGGCCGGTAGGAGATCGTATTGGAACGAATACAATGATTGGACAAACATTTTTTGGTCCGACACGCCCACCCGCGCCCTCATTGGTGCTTAGTGCTTACGTCACGAATAGTCCATCGATAGGCTGCAGCAGTTGCCACAGAGCAACCAATAGGCGTGCGAGCTGCATTGCCTATGTCTGCTCTGTGCAGCAATGCGTTTTAAATTAATGCAAAATTAAGGATAATTTTTGGCTTCAGTATTTTCGAGAAAAGGGGGTTTTCCCTTTTCTTTGAAGTATTATTTGTTTTTATTCTGTCTGTTCAGCGTCCTCCAACAAGGACGGGTGGTGGTGGGGTTCATGATATTTTATTAGTTGTTGGTTTAACCATGGATGAGGTAATGGCTGTTATGTTATTTTCTTTTCAATGACGTTCCTTGTTACATGTTCATTGCTGGATTTATGGAAAAACGTCATCAACCAATATTGCATATCCATAATTATTATAATGGATATAATTAAAGAATACTTACACTATAACGTAAATTCGAAGTGTAACGCAAAGAAAAAACCTGGATTTTTACACCAATTTTGAATTTTGAATTTTTCAATTTTGAAATACTTTTCCCCCCTGCTTTGCACATCCCTAATATATATATATATATATATATATATATATATATATATATATATATATATATATATATATATACACTGTACATATAAACACATTTAGACCACTTAACAGTGATTGCTATCATGATGTGAAGACACTTTCAACCAGCATAACAAAATAAAATTCTGATAATACTAATATTACTAAATATTACTGACCAAACCTGAACAAGGCCAGATATCTAATTTACCCAAGTAAGCAAACTCAAACGAGAATGCTTGACCAATACACTGCAAGCTCACATTCTCCTTGAAGTGTTGTGCTGCTGTTGTGATAAACCTCAGCAAGGGGGCGATTGAGTTACCTCAGCTGCCGAGTAAATTGGATGTGTTATTGTTCGTTTAGCTACATTTCATTGAAGGACACAAGTCATATCTAGTGGCCAGACTATCGGAGAGATTTGGGGATGGGGTTTCAAAACCACCTGGAAACCCGCCAGAAAATCCCAGCAACAGCATAGCAATTTGCAACATTCCCAAAAGGGTTCAAATTAAAACACCATAGACACTTCTTAGCAATGCTTTGAAAACCACCCACAACACCATAGCATTGTGGTGGCACATTTCTAAACACCATTCGCATTTTACAGAAAATGTAAAAAAAAAAACACTTTCATTTTGGCCTCAGGCACTTTGAGCCTTTACTCCCTGGATCAGAGATATTAGAAGCATCAACATGTCAGCACAGCTCATGTTTCAGACATTCAAGGGTGTATCGGAGGTTATCCGATTTGTTTCCTAAAAGACCCTGAGAGGATCTTAAACATATGGACTCTTCAATAATGAGTCAAGCTATTTAAGCAAAAAGGGAGGCGTGATGCTTTTGTTGTCTGAAGTAATTAGTCACTTGTTGTTGCCCATGTAGTTAGCAGCTGTAGCTTTCACAACTACATTTTCACACAGTAAATGTCAGTGGCTTGCCCGAGCAAAAGCTGCCAACAAGAAGTGCTAAAGTGTTGTGGTCAGTTGGCAGATGTTGTTGCCTATGGTGTTCTAAATGGTTTTCATTGCATTTCTATGCAGTTGCTAGAGTGTTCTAGTGGGTTTCTTAGCCATTCAAGTCAAAGAGTCTCTATGACATTTCGATCTGGGATATGACTAGGATTCCTTCTTCAAAGCAAGGTGTCATTCATGCCCATAACCACCAGCAGCAACCGCAGGATTTCCTCCTCGTGTACAGAAACTGGACCAAACACCAATCTAAAAATTCACAAAACTTTCTTAAAGGGATAGATCACATAAAAATGAAAATTTTGTCATTATTTAATTACCATCATGTTGTTCCAAACCTGTATGCTCATAAAAGATGATATTTTGAAGAATGTTGGAAACCAGAGAGTTGATGGCCATTGACTTCCATTGTATTTTTCGTCATGGAACTGTTTGATTACCAATATTCTTTAAAATATCATCTTTTGTGTTTAACAGAAGAAAAAAACTCATACAGGTTTGAAACAACTTTAGGGTGAGTAAATGATGATGAAATTTTCATTCTTGGGTGAACTATCCCTTTATTAGAATGCGATATTCAGGAAGCCAAACACTCAAACACACAGCCAATATGATATGAACTTAGCATGGCTCCAAAAATATGTTTACGGCAGCATCATTAATTTGAGGAACTTGTTATCTCAGTCACATATGGCTGGAGCTGAGAGCAGGAGACTCAAAGACGCACGCTCAAACAAGCCTATATGCACATATATTATGCAAAATAATGGAAGAACAAAGTAAACAGACGCTATAGGTGACAGGAAGGACTTCATTAGGGAGGGATTTCTGCTGAGCTGACAGAGACACCCTGCTCTCTCTCATTCTCTCTCGCTGTCTTAAACTCACACACACATTTATGCTTCCCATTCTTGTGAGAAAAACAGTGGGAATGGGAAATGGGGGTGGACAAGGAGAGAGACAGAACAAGGCCCGTCACCACACAGCAGAGGCTTTTTGTCACTTTCAGAGGAGGCCTGTAAGCGAGCTAGTGGCAGTCACAGCACTTGTGGGAGGCAGGGTGAGGGAAAGTTCATCTGGAGGCGCTCGGATCCAAACGCAGCTCCAGAGACACGGATTGACTCCAGGCTTTTGGCAGTGCGACAGCAGTTAGCGCGTAGCAGGCTAATACCGCACGGTGCTTTTCACAGACCCTAATCTACACAACAACAGTGGTTAGGACAAAAACAACTCCAATATGAGTCATGTTTATACATATCCGTGCTGGTTTTGTTGCTTTGTTGCGCATTATGGGTTATTTTTCATGTCTGTTTGAAGGAGGGTAGAGAGGAAACCTGGAGCGCTTAACCACATGTCACGGCCAATTAAAGTGCGGCACTTTTGAGTGGTGAAACACTCGGCGGTCAATTTGAGTTCACTGCAACTATAGCTAGAATTTGCTTTTTAAAACACTGTAAGGTGGTTGTCTATACAGATAGAGTCCAAAATTAACCTACCCCGCAATGACAGGTGAATGGAGAAAAATTACAATTCAAAAATATTCCTGACCAATCATGAAATTACCATATTCTTGAATCCATAAAGTAATTTCTGTGGATTCCTTTACTTCACAAAAGTTACAAAAAAACAACAACAACAATAATTGGGTGAAAAAAATCTGAATAATTATTTATTCACCCTCTTGTCATATTAAATCTGTGTGATTTCTTTTTTTTTTTTTTTTTTATGTTCAAGCTTCTCCTTTCCAAACAATGAAAGTGAATGCTTATTTTTACACCCAGGCAGCAAAAGTGACAAAAGCACCATAAAAGTTATGATGTTTTTCAAATATGCTCAAAAAAAATGATAGAATTGTGTATATTCATGGTTTAAAAGTGTAGAAGTGGTAAGATTTTTTTAATGTTTAGTATGCTCATCAAGGCTACATTTATTTGATCATAAACATAGTAAAAACAGTAATATTGTGAAATATTATTTCAATTTAAAATAAGTTTTCTATTTTTTCTGTGATGCAAAGCTGAATTTTCAGCACCAGTCTTCAGTGTCACATGATCCTTTAGAAATCATTCTAATATGATGATTTGCTGCAAAAAAAATTTTGTCAGTGTTGAAAACATTTATTTTTGTTTTGTGAAAACCGTGATACTTTTTTTCAGGATTCTATGATGAATAGAAAGTTCCAAACAAAAGCATTTATTTGAAATGGGAATATTTTGTAACATTATAAATGTCTTCACTGTCACTTTTGATCAATTTAATGCATCCTTGCAGAATAAAAGTATTTATAATTTTAAAAGAAAATTTGTGCTGACCCCAATTTTTTGAACAGTAATGTATAATATAAATATAATTTAGAACATAAAACCCACTTTCATACCTTCTTTTTGTTCCTCATATGTTCCTCATTTTTGATGGTTTAATACAAAGGGATATCCCACAAATGTGTCACTACATGGAATTCTGGAAGGAGGAAAAACAGAAACAACAATTGACAATTAAAACTTGTAATGTTTGCAACCTCAAATATTACAAGCTACCAGCCAACAGGCGAGTAAATAAAACAGCAGTTTCACCAACGTTTCCGAGTGCCTACAGCTATAACTATCGCTGTGAATAGGTTTGCGCTAGCATATCTAAACAGCCCCACAGCTAAAAATGAAGTTGAGATGTTGACATGCAGGGAATTCTCAGAGGGCCGGTCATTTAAAAAACTGTTTCATGCAACTCAAAGTTTGCCATCATCCTTCATCAAAAACAAATTATTAACCTTTAGAAACTAGCGCGGCTGGCAGACATTCCCGAGTTCACTCCAGGCTGCAATATCTGCCAAAACTCGGCTGAAAATACACACAGGGACCATTTTCTTAACAGCTGGGAGTTCAATTAGCAGCTGATAAGCGAGCAGGGGTTGGACCCTCCAGTTTCCGATTCCTCATGAAAAGAGGAGCAGAGCGGGCCGACTCGGCACCGCAGGCCAGAATAGAAGAGTAATGTTCCTCCGCGCACAGCTGCTAACTGACAACAAAGGACTTGTCATCATGATTAATGGCTTGAGGAAGCCTCTCTTTGTTACCAGGGCAGCACTGTACTATGTTAAAGGCTATTAACGTGGGGAAAAGATGGGGAAATATAAAAAGGGAGGGGAAATTTATATATAAAATTTGGTACAGTGCGTGATTAAAGAGTAAAAGCGTCTAAAAGAGGGGAATCCGTGATGTAGTTTGCTGGAATTTTACCACACTGGCAATGTGGGGTGTATGACAAAAACCTATTTGTTGAAATCACTGCATATCGGTATTTGGGGTGATAAATACTTAAGGCTGGAGATCTGTCATCTCTGGATTTAGGAGTTCCAGACGTTCTTTCTTTTCTCCTTCATTCCACCAGCTCTAAATGAAAAGAATTATTTATGGAGGCCATGGTATGATGCACTGTCAGGTAAGTAAGAGTGAAACAAGCAACTTTTCACATTGATTTTTATGTCAGCTGAAAACAGAAAGGTTTTGGCTCTGATGTTGCCATGGTAACTAGAGGCAAAAACGCTTTCAGATTTACCTTCAATGATTGAGATCCTCCTGCCACAAAAGTTGGGCATGTCTTTTGGTGGCAAAGAAAGCCGGTTTGTGCTCCAACAGCGTGCAGGTCACACTGGATTTCTGAGCATGCAGACCCCACAATAAATTAATTATTTCAGACCCCACAATGAATAAGGGGAACATAATGGCCACATTCACTACAGCTAAATTCAGTTGTCAATCAACCTTTTAGTGCATAATCCCGTTCTGTACATACACAGTTCAGTAATTTACGGGAGTGACAACCACATTCTACAAACAGAATTAACGCCTGAAAAATGCAGGTAGTGACAGTGAAATTTACATAAATTCTAAGCAGTGTGTTCAGAACCGAACTAAACTACCAGTTGTTAAAGGGATAGTACACCCAAAAATGTAATCACCCTGATGTCGGTCCAAACCCGTAAGACTTTCGTTCATCTTCGAAAGACAAAAGCTTTCTGTCCCTCCACTGACAGCTACGCAACTACCACTTTGACGCTTCAAAAAGTTCATAAAGAGATCGTAAAACTAATCCATATGAATTGAGCGGTTTAGTCAAAATTTTCTGAAGAGACTCGATTGCTTTATGTGATGAACAGAACAAAAGAGACGGATTAAAACACCAGGTGTAAACGGGTATGTGTCTGCCTCATCTGATCCGATCGCTTCTTAATACAAGGTTTAAGTAAACAAGGCCTAAGAGTCTATATTTCAGTGAACTCCTGAGCAACATTTGAGCAATAACATTTCCTACTTTTCCACACAACTTCTGACATACGTCATGCTCTCTCTTGAGAGCTGCGCTTTTCAATCTTGTCAGGACTAAGCTTTAATTCCACTTTCCTTACGCAAATAACTAAAGGGATTTTTTGGCCTTAAGTAAATCTCGTCACATCCAGTCAGCTAACACTGGCGTAATCAGTCAAATTCAGATGGCTTGTTTTTAACATCATGAAATATCTGACATATATGTCTTTCTCACAGCTATCTTCATTGCGTATTCAGTCCGGCACGCGTCTGGCTTGCCATTTCCCTACAGCGCTCTGGCAGTCGTGGTCTGAAGGAGCGTCGACCCTGCCCTCGGAGCAGACAGCTTTCCCCTGACTGGGCCCACAAGGGACATCACTGCTGCGGTGTTTTAAGTGAGAGGAAAATGAGAACCTTAGACACAGTGTCACACGGCCCATGAACTATGGAATAGCCTCTGCACCGATAAGACAACCCTTTCCGACATGGGAATATTTGAGGAGTCTTTCATATGACAGGTCTAGTGGAACACGGCCTTGAAGGGTCAAATGGAAAGATTTCACGCATGTTTATGCTGGACAGGTTGGAGCGCCATGCTAGGGGAACTCCGGTTATATTTTTGTTCTTCAAATCAAAGTGTTTGACAGCATGCAAGTTCAAACTTTACCATGCGCACTGGTCCAAAACAATTAGTTGGATCAGAAACATTGTTTGCGCATCGGCTGCTCCTCCTCGGTGGCACACGCGTGTCAGGATGGAGCTGAGCTGTCAGGGTTATTCTGAGAAACGTGGCTTGCGTCAGCTGGCACAGCTGAGACAGATGCGAGACTCATACGTGTGATATCCATCTCCAGCGCCCAAAGCGCCATCCTCCAAATCTCTCACGAAAGCCTTTGAAGCAAGTCTTTGATGTCTCATCATTCTCTAATTACTTGCATTGTCATGGTTATCACTCATTAGACTCAACTGGGGTTGTTGAAGTGTTGAGTCTTTAATGGATACTTGCAGTTATGTGGCTTATTGGTTAAATTTTGGGGCCTGTAACATAAAAGTTGTAGGATCGAATCACAGAAGGAATATTTCAAGCAGTGTTAAGGGCTGTTCACCCAGAATGCATTTTTCCATTTCACTGTGCTACTTTTTCATTGTTTTTCAATGTAAACGCGCTAGACGGATGTATTTAACCATTGCACTCGCATCTTTTGCAGCATCTCGCGCACGACACGACATTTTAAAAAAGCGGCGCTCAAGTTCAACTTTTAAAAAACGCGTCACTAGACCTTGCACTTTTTTTTAACAGCAAAAACACGTTCTGTATAAACTGGCCCTTAATCTCTTCAATGGATCTTTTTTTCATTCCATCAACCATGAAGATAAGACTAAAAATATACATAATAGTTATAATTTAACCATTTTCATTAATACTGTACTGTTGACAAAAATGAGATGAGTAAAACTTATTTAAATTAATGAATATAATATGGCTAAATTAAGAAAATTTTATAGATGTTTATGATGTATTGGAGTAAAGCATGACTGTCCCTGTACCCATATCTTATAAATTATAAGTAATATAATAAAAAAAACATGTCCAATTATAACAAAACCAATGCTAACCATGTATTTAAAATGTACAAAAAAACAAAAACTACATTTTTAGAGACTGTTTAGGATGTTGCATTATGTATTGTGTGTTTGCACTGCAAATAAAAGTGCCATAAAAGTAGCCCATGTGACCCATGCACTCTTTTCCTTGTCTTCTGAAGTTATACAATATGTTTGCAATAGGAAACGACTGAAATTGTAGTTCAAATTCACTAAAAAAGTTTTGAAATAGTGATCAAGTTTACTCGTACTCAAGCTTACAGCTCAGCTTCGAGAAACAAGCACGAATGACGTGTGAACTATTCCTTTAAGTCTGCTAAACGAATAATAATAAAACCTTTAACTGGTTCCAGCACGAACACCTGTAACATTCAGGAGCTAAACTAATTTAAGAGTTATATTCAAGAAGGACGGTAGCCGACAAACATCTTTGCTAAATGTATTTTGTTGGAGAGGCAGACAAAACTGTTGATCTGAGACGGCGCCAAGTTCTCATTAATACCATTATGTACGTAAACAGAGAAAGACAGAATAATGCTCAAGGTCTTGTGGGCAGGGATGGCGATAGCCAACATCATTTGGCAGATGGGGCGAGGTGATCTCACCAGCTGTTGCTGGCCCTCAAGCTGGTGTGGAGACGAAACATTACATTATGGTCTGTTGGGGAGAATAAAGCTATGATGCAGCACTCAGGTTGAGAAATTGTGGAGTACCAGGTGTGAAAGTTGAGAAAGCTTCAATATCATCATCTCGTGATTTCTAATGCAGCGTGAGATGATTATGCAGGACGTTTTATTACTTGAGGTTAAAAAGCATAATTGACCTGAATTTCAGTTCTCTATCTTCAGGTTAAAATTGCATTTTGCGCTGTATGTGTGGATATAAGGAATGAGGATCGCTATTGAATATGCTTCCCCACTCGGGTCGCGCAGGAAAACAATTACACCGGAATCGTCGTTTTCATTGTTTGCAGAGCGTTTAGCGCCAAAACCCTGAAAAGGAAAAGACCAAGGCATGTTATGAATTCCCTGCCAAACGTTCTGCCATAATTAAAGCTGTCGAGTTGCAATTATTAGGACCTTTCTTCCCACCCTTCCCACGCTGCAAAAACAAAAAGATAAAGAAAAACGCCGGGCAGCTATAATCAGAACTTTTCTCAAATGTTGAAATTGCAAGTGGGAGAAAGGGGCCTAGTCGAGCACAGCGGACAAATGAAAGCTTTGCCCAGCTCTGAGGATGGGTGTTCCTAATCTTTCACAACAACGACCAGCTCTGACGATCTCTCTCTCCGTTTTAGAGCAGCTTATCTCTGTTCCCAGCACTAATGCAGAAGATAGGACTCCGCCGGCTTCGACTACTGTAAGAGAAGGAACACAAAACCTCAGAGAGTGTATAAACATGCCGTGCATGGACTAGAAATTTTAATAAGTGACGTATATTTTTGGAACACACAGCAAAAATATGCCCAACTGTGTTTTATGTTTGAGACGCAAGAGGTAAAAAATCCAACAACAACTCCAATGAACCAAAGTAGGCCAATGTGAAATCAAAATGAACCCGGTTTACAGTCTTAAAGCTGCACTATGTAATATTCACAGCTAGCGGTTGAACTGGGTCTGCACTCTGTGGTTCAAATTCAAAATTATAGAGTTCATGTCCCGCACCCTCCTCCTCAGACTCGACACGGGTTGCCAGATTGAGGACACGCAACAAATAGCGACAAGGCTTACAGTATAAGTTGATCTGCTATTGTATAGATTTGCAATGTTTTTATTGCCGAGGCAAGCATATTATAGTATTTTTATGCTTTAGTACAGTCAATTCTTTTTACATGGAGATCCTTTAATATGTGTTCCTGTTCTTATTGTGCACAATTCAGCTGTGTGTGTTATTCCAAAGTGAAAAATGCTTAACAAATTTTACCAACTTGTAAAACCAAGTCCTTGTATTTTTGTAGTTTCCCTTAAATACAAAACCATCTCCAAACCAAGTGACATTCTGGCATTTACAAACTACAACTGTCGGGATTTAATAAAGACACACAGTGAAAAATTAGCGCTGAAAAGGCGTGGACAAGGTTATTTTTGCGGCTGACCTTATTGCATATGCATTTGTAGGAGTTTTTCTTTCCAGATGCAAAATTTATGGGAGTGGAGTATTTAAATGAAACCATGGAATGTGATTCACTAAGGTTTGTGCTAGTCAATTAGTCAATTTACTGCTATTTGCACCATTATTTACCGCCCAAAAAAAGCATGTCTTAAACCAGACGCTAATTTGCGCTCTTGGTAGATTGCATTGGTCATTATGGAAATTATACGGCTGCGTCTGTGTTCATTAATTTGCTCGTCGTCAGTAGATCACGCGCAGAACTTTCCACTCCCATCGGTGCTTTTATGGGATTGCGCTCCCATGCTAATTTGCCCTGTTTAGTAAATCTGGCCCTATGTATATAATAGGACAAACATAATACCTATATCATTAAAATCATGTTTCGTTCATTCTGAAAAAAGCTCAAGCATTCCTTTGCAGATGCTACGTTTTGACATCTAATGAAATTTCTTGCGTATATTATTAAGCATCCAAATGTGCCCAAATACCCTTTGGGGCCATTGGGCATCAGATTACGGAAGTGACTAGGTTTATGTTGACTCTAAAAAAAACTATTGTTCATCCTTCACCTCGTTGGCCTCAATCCGTTGCACAACTTGTGTCCTGTGTTTAAAGCTGCTTGGAAAACTCACCATGATAGTGTCTGGGGTGCAGGCAGCAGCACATCTCATGGATAGTGTTGGTTTCTCGGTCCATGCGTTCTTATCCCCAATGCCAGATCACTGACAAGATCTGACACCCAGCTGATCACGGTGCCAGACAGTGACACACCAATGCTGCGAGTGCCACGGGTCTTTATTCTAGACGGGGGTCGTCCATTTGAGTGTTAAGACTGTCAAAAGCACAGCATGACAATTACAGACCACTGCTTTTCTCTACGCCTGTATCAACTAGACTCTGACGTGCCCAGAAAGAGGCTTGCAATGATGGAAATGCGGTTCTGCTGCGGGACGTAGAACGAAATGACAGGGGATATTCACAGCGTGGAATCCTTTGGAGTCGTGTTGAACGATTCCCGTGGAGCTGAGATTGGAGATGGATTGCGGTAAACGAGCACAGGAGGTCTCTGGAAGTTAAGACAAACACAGATTCACCATATTCATGCATGCAAATGTTCTGCACATGAAATAACTATTCATAGGAAACCCCCAGCACTGCAGGAATATTCAGCAGTATCAACATTTCTATATGTATATCTCTGAATAGTTTTTCCTTCTTTTCATGTGTCCATAAATGGAATTAATTGTTAAAGTGATAGTTCACTCAAAAAGTCTAGAATTATGTCATGATTTAGTCACCTCATGTCAATCCAAACCTGAATAAATTTATTATAATAAATTATAATTGAAAAAAGCAGTATCAATCAACATGTTTATATGTGTCCCAGAATATTAATCAATATTTCTGTTGAAAAATATATATCTAAATAAATTTATAAATAAAAGTCTGTGTGTGAATATATACACACAAACATTTAAATATATAGATATTATTACTGAATAAAAATTCATTATTAAATCTAAATTATAATATACAAATAATAAATGACTAATATTAAAATTATATACTAATACATTTTGAGATAATTTTTAGAAGTGAATTCATGCCTCACAGCACTATAATGTACCATATAAAAACAAAATTATATTTTACTAATTTGTAAAGATTACATTTAATAGTGTTGATTATTAGTGTTAATAAATTAATTATAAAAAAAAAAATCGTTGTCTATTTTAAAGATCAACTTTATGGAAGCATTAGATGATGGCAAAAGTAATCTAAATGTAAATATATATGAAATGAGCAAGCACAATTTAAATACCCAATTTGGCTGATATATATCTTATATTGATCACAAAACAAGCCCTCAAATATCAGTGAATGACCAATACGGTAACACTTTACAATAAGGTTCGTTAGTTAACATTAGTTAACTACATTAGTTAACATGAACTAATAATGAACTACACTTATACAGCATTTATTAATCTTTGTTCATGTTAATTTCAACATTTACTAATACTTTATTAAAATCTTGTTAACATTAGTTCATGCTCTGTGAACTAACATGAACAAACAATGAATAGCTCTATTTCTATTAACTAACGTTAACAAAGATGAACAAATACAGTAACAAATGTATTGCTCATGGTTAGATAATGTTAGTTAATGCATTAACTAATGAACCTTATTGTAAAGTGTTACCACCAATACTAATATCTCATGCATCTCTAGTTTAAATATTGCTCGGAAGACATGATCACTACAAACTGTAAATCATGAGAACATTTTCATTGGCGAGTGAACTGTTTAACACAGTGGTTCTCAACTCCAGTCCTCGGGACCCGCTGCTCTGCACATTTTGTATGTCTCTCTTATCTAACACACTCAGTTCAGATCATGGAGTCTCTCCTAACGAGCTGATGATCTGAATCAGGTGTGTTAAATAAGGGTCCCGAGGACTGGAGTTGAGAACCACTGCTTTAACACATCGATATACCTGCTAATGATTCAGCCTGTTTCTGCAGGAATGCGTGAGCGTCTATGATGTCTTACAAAACTAGAAGCACGCAGCAGTCATCTGAAGTGCATACACTCTCACTTTCAAAGTGATTCCAGCACAGTTCATTAGTTCAGATTACATAACTATGCTAATGAGTAAATGGTTTTACCGCTGTAATTACACTACAGGGATTTGCGAGATAAAAAAGAATTATATAAAACCCAGAGCACGAAAGTTTAACATCTGCTCGATGAAATAATTAACCCACAAGCTCTGTTTCACTGTCGATGTGTCGTCTGAACCTTGGGGGAAAGGTTCTGTGTCAAACTCAGAGGATTCACAGCCACATTTTGTAATACTGGCTCCTTTTTGTAATCTTGTTTGTATTGTCTTTTCGTAGCCAGAAGCCAAAAGTTTGTCGAAAAGGAGAACTGAGGCGATGTGTTAAAGCAGACGACATTCAATTTGCAGGGAAACTGTGTTCCTTGGTCTATGTCCTTTGTTATCTCGGGGGCAATGTTTTTTCCACTTCATGAATTAAAAGGCAAGTCTTTAAATCAAATCTGTTCTTCCACAGCATATTGAGAATCTGAGGAACCGACCCTCAGGCGGGAAAATAAGTCTGGGTATAGCATGCCTGCTAACATATGCAACGTTCAGCTTACACACAACTGACAAGATCCAACCCGCGACATGGACTCGGCAGCGTACATTAAACACCTCAATGAAGATTGGACACCGGCAAGACTGATTACCTCTGGTTCGGTTTTGACAGGGGCAGCGTAAAGTTTCCAAATCCATGCATTAGTGCTTTAATGCTACCTCTCTGTACGGACCTGCTAAGCTTAGCCGTGTAAGACAGCACATCTTTCCTGTCCCGGATTGAAACACACTACTTTATTTTCTCTGGTTTTAGCTCATTTAGAAGTAACCCAAGGGCTATGAAAGTAATTATAAGCAATGATGAAGTCATCCTAGTCCATAAATTCTCAGAGAGATTCCGTATGAATTAATTGGTTTGTACAGCATTGATACTGCAGTACTCTCGGGAGCAGCATGCACAAAGCAAAGCGTTCACTGTTGCCCTCTTATTATAAAGCCTATAAGCATTTGCTTAATTTTAGATGCTGTATCAGTAATGAATCGGGTTCACATTTCGGTCGTTTGGCACCTGACGGACTGCTGGATTTGTTTCAGAATAATAATTGGCCAGGAAAAGATTAGAAAAAAATGGGGGAAAATGGCAGTAGGGAAAATATCAAGTCAAACATCATTAGCGATTTTCATCGAAGAGGTTTGATTTTTATATTCCAGCATTTTTTTCTTATGCCGTGACAAAATTGCTTGATGAAAACAACTTCATATTCCTTTAGAACCTGGAAAAATGTTACGTGCATTGATTAATCATTCACAACAAACCTGGAATGTGTGCTACAAAATGTAAATAGGGTCTAGAATGTTGACAGCAAAAGAGGCATGCGTGGCAGTTTTTGTGTCATGCATCTCTTTTTATAATGATCCAAAATTGCTCTCTGCCTTTGCTTGATCTTTTATCTTTTATTATTTATCAAAACCCACTTAGATGGACCACAAATTAAATGCACAGACATTAAATGATTTAAGATCAAATACATGCCATGGAAGAACTGACATGGAGTTCAACCACACTTTTTACCCCTTTAATTACAACAAAGACTTTAGATCAACAAAGATGGTGCACTAGGGTGTGTTCACATTTGTAGTTTGGTTCGTTTAGTGTTCACATTGGTATTTTTAACACCGAACCTAAAGACATAGGGACATGTTTACAACCTGATTGGTCGGCTTTTATTATGTATATTTTGGGACCGAATTTACCGAACATCCAAAACAATACTGTGTTTGGGCTGAATGCGCTCGTTGTATGTGCGTAACCTACATATGATGATATTCTGACCAGCTGAGAACTCGTGAAGAGATTATAAAATGTGTAAAAGAGTCAAAACAGCAGCGGGAATCCCTCCGTCACACACACACAAAGGAAGATCTGCTGCGAGGAGAAGTGGTTCTGATGCCTGTACTGAACTGTGATGGGCAACAATTGTGACTATGATGTGAAACAACAAGTATGCTTGAGCATTCTGTCCTTTTTAGGGTCTCGTCTCGTGACATCATGTCCCGTTTTTGGTTCGTTTACATGTCTTTGGTCCGTGTTGAGTTCATATTTCATTCGAACCGCACCAGAGTTCGCTTGGAAGCGGACAGAGACTCATCTTTTCAGCGGTCGGTTTATTGCACACCATGATTCAGATATCAGCGTTCACACTTATTCAAATGAGCCGCACTAACAGAGCAATCGCACCAGGGTTCGTTTTAAGCCAACCAAACATGCCAAGAGTGAACACACCCTAATATTAGGCTACTTATGAACGGGAGAAACTGCAATGCACAATATATTGGATTAAGTTCTGCCTTCTAAATAAAAGAGCCAATTGATAAAGTTGTGGTGCCACTGCAGCTGTAGAAATAGTCAGTGTTTTGAGACGTGCTTATGACTGCACATGCTTTTTTGTCATTATTTGAGCGTTTAGGAAGAAAAATGATGAGACAGTTGTAGTCAGTGTTGATTTAAAATATGAAATTTAATCGTAAGCTTGGTGAAAAGATTTGAAGAATTTGATGTGTCCCCCATTTAAAGAGATGGAAGCTGCACTTGCATGACTGAAACGGCTGCCCGAGAGGCGTTTCAAAGATGGCCGCCGAGTGAAATGACTTGCCTCAAAGGGACTTTGGCTATACATTCACACTGTCAGTTTTCGGGATTGACAATAAAGGTGTACAGTAAGTCTTGAAATGTCGTGTTCACACAACTTAAGAGTAGTATCTTGATCACAGTCTGTTTGAACGTGCAACAGAAGTCAAGCCTGTATTCTCTTACCAGTAACCATATTACAATGACCAAAGTAATATCAAAGATGGTGACGTCTAAAAAGTCTTATCACTTTTGACACATCAAGAGTCCAATTGAGCATTTACCATGATCATTAATTATGACTTGTAATTAATTAATTTAACCAACCTCAAACTATACAACATTCTTTTACCTGATTTTGAATCGGGTGATAATGAAAGTAAATATCTATTCAAATTAATATTTGGTTTCACTTACCAGAAGTTTCCTTCTAAACCTCCCCAGCTCATCTGTATTCTCTTCTGGAGCGACTTGTTTTGACAGCTTCACAGAACTAGGTCCAACTTGCATAAGAAAAACAATAAACAACAGTAAATATCCACAGCAGTTATTATTCATATTAAAATTAGTATATTAATTAAATGATTGTAATTATGTACATAGGGAACCCCACTTAACCTCTGTATCTTAGTTTCGGTTAACTATAATGACCCTGGTTTTAAATATCACCTACATAAATGTAAGTGAATTTATCAACCAATTACAAGCAGGCACAAATGTGCGGCAGGTTCAAGTGTGTCTCCTATGAACAGCGGTGGACACAGACGCCTTTAACACAAGTCAAAAGGACCAGCTCTTTTTTTTCTCCCTTCTTCTCTGTGACTCACAGTTTCTTTTGCTGCGCTCTGCTCCCATCCATTTTTCAGGCCTGGCAGAGCTGGCGTGAGCCGGGCCTTGATGGACAGCCCGCAGCTCAGGACCCAACATTACCTGCTCTCTTTCTCCTGGAGCCTGGTGGAGGGAAGATAATTGACAGCAAGCCCTTTTTTATTTTTTCCCTGCTTTCTTTCCCTTCACACTTCTTGCAGCCCGGAAAGACATCCTCTGGTGGAATAAAAGTGAGCCTATCGAAATCCCAGCAGAGACCGCTTGTTATCTACTAACAAGATATCTTAACTGTGGATTGAGTGGTGTGAGGAGGGGGAAACTCTACGGGGGGACAGGAAGCTCTCGAAACATTAAGATGTCTATGCGCTCAGTCTGGGCTCCAACTGTCTGCTATGGAGATGGAGTTATGCCCTAATGCATTACGTTTGTGCCTGACAGATGGGTGAAAGGCAGCGAGTGAGATTGGAGCTTTTTATTGAGTCGCAGTTAGCCGGTTTTTCATGTGTGAACTGTAATTAAAAGTCATAGCGAATGTCATTCAGTCTCATTATTACTCTATAATTCAGCATATTGTTACAGCATTCAAGCAGTGCAATATAATATAATACAGAGATAAATTATTATATACACCGTGTGATGATAGAAATATGTCAGGCAGGAAAAAGGTCCATGTGGTCATCAGTGGACATGTGAGATCTACAAAGAAATGTGGAAAAAAACATGTTAATGAGGTATAATGTGAAACTGAATGTAGTTGTATCAGTTCCGATTAGAATTTAGAGATTAATTTTAATGTTTAGCATTTTTGTTTTGAATTCATGGGCTGCATAATGTAAATATGTTTTTCATTTCTTCATTTTTTATGGATTAATATGATTTTTGGATATCTATCAAGCTTAAAATAAATAAATAACAATGTAAAAAATACCTTTTATTTGTAAATGTACTGATTTATCCAATAATAGGCACACACACACACACACACACACACACATACATATATAATTTGTAAAGATATACACGTATACAATAATAAAGTATTAGGTTAAATAGCTAAGATAATTAAATATTATTTAATATATTAATACTAAATAAATATATTAAATATACAATTATTTATGTATAAATACTTTTCAAAAATAAAAAGAAATTTTAATATAAAGTGATAATATTATTTTTAATGTGTTGCATTTTTGCTTTTGAATTCAAGTTTTATATCATGTAAAAGTTTCCTTCTTTAATGAATTAATATAAATAGCTAATAAAAGAAAATTATTCAAATGAAGATGTACCACTCATGTGAAGTTAAGTAAATTGTCCAAAAATTATTAAATTATAAAAGTAATAAAATGATCAATTATACAGGTCCTTCTCAAAAAATTAGCATATTGTGATAAAGCTCATTATTTTCCATAATGTAATGATAAAAATTAAACTTTCATATATTTTAGATTCATCACCAACTGAAATATTTCAGGTCTTTTATTGTTTTAATACTGATGATTTTGACATACAGCTCATGAAAACCCAAAATTCCTATCTCAAAAAATTAGCATATCATGAAAAGGTTCTCTAAACGAGCTATTAACCTAATCATCTGAATCAACTAATTAACTCTAGACACCTGCAAAAGATTCCTGAGGCTTTTAAAAACTCCCAGCCTGTTTCATTACTCAAAACCGCAATCATGGGTAAGACTGCCGACCTGACTGCTGTCCAGAAGGCCATCATTGACATCCTCAAGCAAGAGGGTAAGACACAGAAAGAAATTGCGGCGTGGCATGGAGGCAATCAGCCTGTGGCACTGCTGAGGTGTTATGGAGGCCCAGGATGCTTCGATAGCGGCCTTAAGCTCATCCAGAGTGTTGGGTCTTGCGTCTCTCAACTTTCTCTTCACAATATCCCACAGATTCTCTATGGGGTTCAGGTCAGGAGAGTTGGCAGGCCAATTAAGCACAGTAATACCATGGTCAGTAAACCATTTACCAGTGGTTTTGGCACTGTGAGCAGGTGCCAGGTCGTGCTGAAAAATGAAATCTTCATCTCTATAAAGCTTTTCAGCAGATGGAAGCATGAAGTGCTCTAAAATCTCCTGATAGCTAGCTGCATTGACCCTGCCCTTGATAAAACACAGTGGACCAACACCAGCAGCTGACATGGCACCCCAGACCATCACTGACTGCGGGTACTCCAGTGCTGCTTCTCTGTAGCCCAGGTCAGGCGCTTCTGCCGCTGTTTCTGGTTCAAAAGTGGCTTGACCTGGGGAATGCGGCACCTGTAGCCCATTTCCTGCACACGCCTGTGCACGGTGGCTCTGGATGTTTCTACTCCAGACTCAGTCCACTGCTTCCGCAGGTCCCCCAAGGTCTGGAATCGGTCCTTCTCCACAATCTTCCTCAGGGTCCGGTCACCTCTTCTCGTTGTGCAGCGTTTTTTGCCACACTTTTTCCTTCCCACAGACTTCCCACTGAGGTGCCTTGATACAGCACTCTGGGAACAGCCTTATTATTCAGAAATTTCTTTCTGTGTCTTACCCTCTTGCTTGAGGGTGTCAATGATGGCCTTCTGGACAGCAGTCAGGTCGGCAGTCTTACCCATGATTGCGGTTTTGAGTAATGAAACAGGCTGGGAGTTTTTAAAAGCCTCAGGAATCTTTTGCAGGTGTTTAGAGTTAATTAGTTGATTCAGATGATTAGGTTAATAGCTCGTTTAGAGAACCTTTTCATGATATACTAATTTTTTGAGACAGGAATTTTGGGTTTTCATGAGCTGTATGCCAAAATCATCAGTATTAAAACAATAAAAGACCTGAAATATTTCAGTTGGTGTGCAATGAATCTAAATTATATGAAAGTTTAATTTTTATCATTACATTACGGAAAATAATGAACTTTATCACAATATGCTTATTTTTTGAGAAGGACCTGTACATACATCATATAAATATATTAATAATTAACAACTGAATAAATATATGAAACATATACAATTATTTATATACACATAATTGTTTGTTGGACTTTAAGAAAAAATAATTATTTTGATATACTGTGGTGATAAAACTGATTTTGTTCATATCACTCCCCTTTTTCAAAACCTAAATTTGGTTTATTTCTTCCTGTATGTGTCCTGCACTGGAATTTGAAGTATCCGTGAAGACTATGAGCAGAAAGTGTGGACTCACCAAGCTCTCGTCTCGTCCAGGTCAGCCATCTGTTTTTTTAGCTTCACTAGTTTCTACTCTACGCTTTCTCTGATCTGATAAAGCTTTGACATATTAACCAGAGAAACCTTGAGGTTACGGTGGATGTGAAATCTATTTTTAAAGATGTGTGGGGAGAGATAGCTCCCTCTTAATTAAACCTGAGAGCACTCTTGTCCTGTTATTAACTTTGTTACGTATGAAACAGCTCTGTGAAGCCAGAGAGGAGCAAAATTCACTAAACAGTTTGCGCCAATTTAGCACATTGCATTTCAGTGCAAGACCATGGTACTGCTGATCTATGTGTATTTATTTATGTCTATAAATCATTATCGTTGTGTTAAATAAGGCTCCACACCCCAGGGGCGTAGCACAAGATCTTGGGCCCTATGCATAGGCAGTCCTGATGGACCCCCATGTTCCTCAAACTGAGGGCCATTTGTTTCACAATGTTATGCTTCTACTAAATCTGACATAAATATAATGTTAACATGATGATATGTAGCTACCGATGAGCTACCAAACTACAAATGAAAGTGATTAGCCTATTATTGCTAATTTTAGATATAGCCTATACATTTAAAATTAAACATGTTTCAAATTAGGCTATTATAATGCTGTGTTGTATGCAAACAGCATTGTTAGTGGACCACACCTAAAAGGGTTTCTATGTCAACTTTATAATTACACATCATACATTAATTAAACAATAACACACGGCACATCCCATGAGATCATTCTGTGATACTTTCGCGTCTTTTAAAAATAGATTAATGCTGGTCGCTGTACTATTCACTGCAATAATATGAGCGTGACATTTTTTTTTTTAAATCCCCTTTTGTGGTCCATAAAAGAAAGAAGGGCATACCCCATTAGAAAAACACCAGGGTGAGTAAATGATGACTTAATTTTCATTGTATAGTGAACTATCCCTTTAAACTTGCGCGCACTCCAGCGAGACGGTGACGGAAATGCACAAAGCTTTCTCGAATAATTACGGTCTGGAGCCCTGTGTGTTATCGGCAAAGTTAGTTAGTTGAAGTTATTTTATATTTGTAGGTTCTGGTTCATGCCTAGTTTTGAAGGGGAGATTTGAGCTAAATTTAGTTTTGTGTTATTTTCGCTTCCATAATCATGTTATGTTAACCTTAACCGACAAGCTGTTTACCAATCGAGCTTGCTAGCTATTCTTTAGCCCAGCCTGAATACAGTAGTGACGGTTTCTTTTTATAGTTTACTCCTTCCCAGGCCTTCCTCGACCCCACACATTTTTCTTGCACTTGTTCTAACAAGGTGTAGCACAAATAGCCGTGCTGAGAGAATGTAGGAAAATCCCAGCGGGATCCAGCGTGTCCCAGCGGAGCCGCAGGCGAGCTTCTGTGGAAGACGAACATGCGCGTGCTCCACGGAAGATGCACGTCGTCATCATTATATCAGAGTCAGCACCTAATCATGAGCAAGACATGAAAAATATCGGCCGTTCTTCTTTTGTGGAACAAGAGCCATCTGAAACAGAACATTAACATAAAGTTAAGCATCAAAAAAGAAACTCAAAGCAGAAGTCAAACTAACAGCACTGCATGATGATGTATTAAATAATAATCATTCAATGGAGACTTGTTAAATTATTATCTGTGCCTGTATTTAACATCCCTGCACTTGATAATAAAGCAAGAAGCCACAACATAATGTATGACACTTTTCTTTTTTTAAGCATGTTGTGAACTAAATTCACCTTAAATGGATAGTTCATCCAAAAATTTAAATTATCCATAATTTACTCACCCTCAAGCCATCCTATGTGTATATGACTTTCTTCTTTTAGTCAAACACAATCAGAGTTATATTTAAAAATATCCTGGCTCTTCCAAGCTTTATAATGGGAGTGAATGGTACCATTATAAAGCTTGGTACCCAAAAGCACTTTCATCCATCATAAAAGTAATCCATACGGCTCCATAAGGAGATTAATAAAGGCCTTCTGAAGTGAAGCAATGCGTTTTTGTTAGAAACACATCTATTTTATAAACTATAATCACTGGCTTACGGTAACGGCCATATGCAGTAATTTGGGATAATTTTCCATACGTGGGATAATTAAAATTTTTGGGTGAACTAACCTTTTAACTGTGTTACTGTGTTACAGTAAAATCACTGTAACACAGTATATTTTTCTATTGCTTTTAAGAAGCCCATTTCTGCCTCAGAGAATATGAAAGTTTTAGGAGAAACATCTGCATGATCATACAAACTAATGTTAAATAAATAATTACAATTATTAAAATGAGTTGCATCGATACAATTCTTCCACCAAGGTTGTTGATTCAGATTTTGGATTTTAGTGCAGAACTACTATACATAATCACTTGATATCAAACCTCATAAGAGACTCTTGAACACATAATCTCTGAGAGAAGAGTTGTTCTTTTGGATTTGAATTATTAACACTGACTCTCTCTCTCTCTCTGATAATCAGCTATAAATAAGTCCAAAACGAGACTGCCATCCCCCAATGTAATCAGAACACATACTGGAAATATGTGTCTGAGATGATGCATTGTTAAATAGGCACTAATTCTGCACACACACAATAGACTGTACAAGGACAGATAAAAGGATTAAGGCTAGTTGTGGGTAAACAGGAAGAAAGCGATTGCTGCCGCCACTGTTGAGGACAGATCCCACATGACTATGTTGAATGTCTGCATGTGAGTGAGCGAAAGAAAGACGTCTGTTGGAAAGAAAAGTCACAAATGACATCTCTTTACTATATCTTAATTAGTTCTCCTAAACAGTACTGAGATTGAGTGCAATTTTAGTATCTTGCTTCTCAAAATAAACCCTCTTCAAAGTCTGCAGAGTTTCCTAAATCATATCTCACGGAGTTTGCAATCAAACATCAGAGATCTCATCAGTGATGGGAGTCGATTCCTTCAACTCTGAATAGCCTTAGAGACGGGGTCGCCGAATCGACTCTCGATGGCGAATCAGTTGATGTGTCTGAAATTGCTCACGCGTTCACTGACTTTCTAATAGTGCATGGCAGTTGAGTGCACTATATATCAGCAAGGAGTGAATGAAATTAAGTGAGGAATCCGAAAATTGACCAAAACGCATCAGAGAGCTGTCGCAGAATCAACTTACTTTTACAGAAACAACAGATTTTTATTCTACATGTTGAAATGATTAATAGAATTAAAAGTGACTTAGTTTGTAATTATACATACCTCTGTTTCAGCATTTAGTTTAATTTATGTTATATTAATGTAACATTTTCAATGTTAACCTATTTGTTCATAATCATTAAACAACCCTAAATCATTAAAAACTCACATCAAGAATAAACACAATAATAAGTCTTCATTATTGTGTTTAATTTTGTATGCATTTTACTTATCTCCCCTGCTCAAGCAGCTTTTTAAGACAATGATCATGAGCGTTTAGTGCTTGAGATCCTTTCTTGTTTACTCAGTTCTGGCATAATATTCAATCATGGCTGTTTCTTGTTACTTTTACCTCTATCGGCAACAGCTAGGTAACATCGCTGATTTCAAGGTAATGTCATCACTAAATTGGACTAACTTGGACAGTGTGTTGGGGAATTTAAGCTTTGTGCTTCGAGTCGGGAAAAACATTGATTAAGTGTGTAATAACGACTGCAGTATTATTCCTGACCCTGCTTTCATATAAAGTAAATGGATTCGGGAGTCAGAGTCGACTGAAAAACCTGAAATCGAACACTCCTAGATCTCAAGTTTACTTATCTACTCACTAGTCCACTCGTTGTGTTTATAATCATACTCTTGCAAACTATTCAAACTCAAACTCTCTGGAAAAATGACACTGAAGTCATGCAACCATTTTTTCTGCAATAATCCAGATGCCAATGGAAAAATCCTGCTGGGTTTTTGTCAAGGGAACTAGGATGATGCAAACTTATGGGTTGGCTATAAAAATACGTCATCAGTGCAGCGCTCTATGTGAAGGTTATCTTAGCTGCTATCCACATTCATTTTTCATAGCTCTATACTCTTACACTTTTTGTCAAATTTAGTAATTTGCATGTACACTGCCAAAACAAAAATTGGTGTAGAAACAATTTTCACTCAGAAATTGCATGTTTAACAAATAATTAGCCTAAGGAAATAGCAAGTAACACATTCAACTGAGTGTGAAATTTCCAAGTAAAAGAAATTTTTAAAAATTTTGTAAAATTATTTTCTTAGTCAACATAAAATGGTATTAACAAACTATTTTATGCCCGCAATGTGCTGTATTTCCAAGTGAAACAGGATATTTAACAAAAAAATTAAGGTGTGATATTAAAGCAGATGACATGGGTGACATGAGCTTAAAAGGAAAGTCGTTTTAGAAAAGGGAAAAAATATATACAGTATATTTCTCATAAAAGAAAAGTAAAATGTGCACTAATGAATAGTGCACAAAAAGAAAGTAAATTGGGTGAAGTCTTAAAGAGTAACAAATTTGCAAGGAAATTTCACCCCTTTTTAAAGCTATAAAGTCATTGCATGTACATGTATGTGCATAGTTGTCCTCAAAAGTAGTTCAGTGCACAAGGCTGTTGAAATGAGTCTGTCTAGGAGAATTAGAGCAAGAGCAGTGTGTGTGTGTGTGTGTGTGTGTGTACGAGCGAGTGGCGTGAGACACACAGACTCACTTGCTCTTAGCCGGGGCTTCCGTGACTTGCCCAGAAACCCCCTGCTGCGATGGAGACCGCGTGCTCCATTCAACAACATTAAAAAAGGATGAGCACCATGCTTGAATGGGGACCAGGGCACATTGATGGATAACTGCATTTTAAGTGCTGCACGCGCGTTCACTCAAGTGCCCCTTTAGATCTATGTTACAACTGAGGCAAACTTATCTACTCGTCCAACAATCAAAACAATAGTAAACTTACTCACCCTCCCCAGTTTGAAGTTGTCAGCTTAACTGGATGTTGGACTAAAACCAGAATGAATGAAAAACAATTTAAAGGAATGTATATATAACATAATACATAATAATATGTTTGTTCAGCAGGGACACGTTAAATTGATCAAAACAGTTTCCACAAACATGCTTTTTTGGAAAGAAAATCAGCATATAAGAATGATTTCTAAAGGATCAAAGTGGCATAGTGATCATAGTGACACTAAAGAATGGAGAAATGGCTGCTAAAAAAATAAGCTTTATCATCACAGAAATAAATTACATTAAAAATAATAATAACTATATATATATATATATAAAAGAAAAAAAAATATTATATATATATTTTTCTTTTTTTAATGGAAGCTTGTTCCCACCAGGGAATAAAAAAAGGTTATTGCAACATTATATCTCACAATTCGCAAGACTTTTTTTATCCTCAGAATTGTAAGATATAAACTCACAATAGCAAGAAAAAATTCCAAATTGTGAGATACCCCCCCCCCCCCCCCCAATTACCTTTTTACCACATTTTTAACTGATGTGAATATATAAGAATTAAGGCAAAAACTCATGATTACATATTAGTGTAAGTGAACAGAACGGCTCCTAACATTTCACTGGCACTGTGAATTCAGTTACTATCAACACTGCAACACTACTGTCTTGCATCGTTTTCACTATGAGTGCATTACTGTACACTGAATTTGTGCTAGTTTATGCAAACTGACGTAGGAGTTGAAATTATTTTCTGTGGTGTACTAAACCTAGAACAATCCTTTAATTTAAACTTCAGGGAATCTGTGCATTGTGCAAAAAGTGGCTCATATTTAGCATATGAGCTGATCTTCCTTTAATTATGACCCATAATTTCCATACAACCCCCCAGCACCCACACCCCCACCTGCACCTTTTCCCAATAAAAAGTCAGCAGTGTGATACTGACGTTTGGCATTTTAGCAGTGTTTTCTGTTTTCTTCCTGCAAGTTCATTATCTCCATCAGTTCACCTCCTGCGCAATTCTCACAGTTATTTACAGACTCTTCCAGAATCTCTTACCAGCATCTGACTGTCACGAGTGTGTTTATGAATCTAATAACCACGCTTTCTTTGGGTTGTTACACATTTATATATAGCTGAGGTGTTCGTAAGATTTATGACAGAAATTCTTATCACTGATGCAACCAAATGATTCACACTGTCTTACAGCTAACAGAACAGTTAATTCAAAAAAGGAAATTCTGTCATCGTTTACTCACCCTCATGTCATTTCAAACCTGCATGGACTGCATGGAAAACTATTTAAATAATAAGCTTTTGGCTTTCGGGCTTCAAAAAGAACATGAAACCATTAAATTATCAATAAAATAGTCCATATGACTCATGCAATATATAAATATATACCCAAAAGGTATTTGGAGACTTAAGATATAATTAAAAATGCATAATGCATTTTTTCCATTATATAACAAAATATGGCATTTTGAAGAAATACAGCACGAGCTTCAAACAAAACATTTGACTAAAAAAGTTTGTTTGAAAATGAAGCAATACATATATTGTTCAAAATAAACTTGAAACTTTCTGATTGTCAAACTTTGTGGAACATGTTCATATAACAGTTCAAAAGTTTGGGTTGGTAAAAAAAAATTATCTTATGCTCATCTTATCTTATGCTACAAAATACAGTAAATACTGTGAAATATTATTACAATTTAAAATAATTGAATTCTATTTGAATATATCTTAAAATGTAATTTATTCCCGTGATGCAGAGCTGAATTTTCAGCATCATTACTCCAGTCTTCAGTGTCACATGATCCTTCAGAAATCATTCTAATATGCTGATTTGCTGCTCAAGAAACATTTCTGATTATTATCCATGTTGAAAACAGTTGTGCTGCTTAATATTTTTGAGGAAAGTGTGATATACTTTTAAAGTTACAAAAGTTACAAACAAACACACACACACACACACACACACACACAATTATATTAGCACATTTCCTTTAAATGTCATTTCTGCATTCATGGCATTTAAGGCAGCATTCAGCAGCAGGGACACGCACGGTTTCTACACCACTGCACTCAGAGGGAAGGAAACAGCTTTTCGTGTGAGCCACCTTCCTTTCAGCACAAAATCTAAGTGACATGCAATACAGGAGTCTCGCACGTCAGTCTACTAGTACCCGTACCCTTGAGATGAATGTAGCTGGCATCATAAATGACTTATCAGGCTCCTCAGAATCTCAGAATGAGTTAAAGCTGCAGTCTGTAGTTTTTCCTCTTTGTCGCCATCTCTGTTCGAAATCTGCAATTGCAGTTATTCACAGAATTATCAACTTTTACGTGGGTTGTGCCTCGGCACCATGGGCGTCACTAGGCCCTTTTTAGGCCCCCCCTAAACTTCTGCCTAGCCCCCCTAAAAAAATTGTGATTAACTTCGTGATCTTCAGATTTTAGCAGCGCGAGGCACGACTCGACACTTCAGTTGTTTATGCTCAAGTGCGAGATAAGATGTAAGTAGCTAAACTAAACATTTCATATTTGACAGCTGTTTTAGGTCATAAATGTAAGACTGACAGAAATAATCAGGAAAACTAATAAACTTTTGTCTAATTTCGCCATTTTTTACTGAAAATAGGCCTAAGTAACGTGATTCATGTAATGTAATAATTAGTTTACTGTCATTGTGAGGGGAGGGGACCAAAAACATTAACGAAGCCGTTTTCATCAGACCAGGCACAAGGTTAATATGAATGTGTACATATTGAGAATTATTATTATTATATAATTTGTAGCCTTCAGTAAATTATAAAAGACCAGCTTTAGGAAGGGAAGAGACAGGGCAAGATAAGGATACTGTGAGAAAAAGAAAGAGTGATGGAGATGAGGAGAGAGCAGGTATTGACAAATAATCTACTGCCCGCTGACATGGTTTTAATGCCATTTCTTATCCCTTTTTTGGCCTTCAAACGTCTTGAAATGCACATATGTAGATCAGAAAATTGTTAACCCCCTAACAACCTCAAATTTAGGACCCCAGTGATTATAAAGCCCTGCCTACGGCCCTGTATTAGGCATAAGATCAATAATTCATGTTTACATATTGTGAATTAATTTAATAATCTTAGTTACCTACCTTTCTTGGTAGCCTTCAGTAAATTAATGTGTCTGAGACCGTTTACTTTCTTCTCTGACACATTCAAAAATGAAAAGCCTATATCAGTCAAAGCTCAGCTTTAGGAGGGGAAGAACCTGGGCAAGATAAAAACAAAGAGAAAAAGAGAGTGATGGAGATGAAGAGAGAAAAATAATCTACTGCCCACTGACATGGCCTTCAAAACATCTTAAAATGCACATATGTAGATCAGAAAAATCTAAATTTTCTCAGGCGAGCCCACAAATCCCCCTAACTGCCTCACATTTGGGACCTCAGTGATTATAAAGCCCTGCGTTTATACTAATAAACAGCCAATATCCTAGTAATATGCATGTTAATAAGCAACTTAATAGTGAGAATTAGATCCTAAACTAAAGTGTTAATTTTTTCTAGCCCCAATAAAATGAAAATCCTAGAATCGCCCCTGCTCGGCACGGCACAGCGCGGATGAATATAATGTTGTGAGGAGAATGTGCGGCTGTCATTCAGAATCACAGATTCTACTTTTTGGAAGTATGACCAACATAAGAATTTTCCCCGGAAAATGTCATCCACTTTTGTTCTGACCAACTAAGGGAAAAAAAGTATTGCAGTAAATCACGCTGATTAAATCTAACGATCGCTTATCATATCACGTCAAACCGTGCAAATTATACTTTGTTCTCAAATTGTCAGTGTTAACACCATCAGCATTGCGTGACTACAATTAATGCCCTTCCAATATTTATCCTTGTTTTCGCATGGGCCCGGTTGCAGTCTTTGTTCTTCTGTAGCCACTCCGAAGACCGAAGTCTTTTGCATTTTACCATGGGTGAATCTCCAGTTGTCACTGGTGATTATCATTTGAACCTTTCTGGATCGGCCATCAAATTGATAAGTTTAATTATATCTCACAGTTTAAGTACTGTGAGAAAAGGCTATAAATCTCCACCTCCAACATCCTCACACGCAATATAGCCTACTAGCCGAGACTCCTTCTTCATGTGTAAAGATGTGACGTAATGACACAAAGACATGCTCAAATTTTCCGCAGAAATCCACCAGTACCACTGGAATTAAGAACATTATTACAAGCTTACCGTTTTTAATTGAGCTAAGGCAAGCAGATTGTTTTGAACACTGGCTGGTTATGTACTTGCTCAAAAATGTATTTTAGATAATTTTTAACCCAAAAAAGTTACGGACTGCAGCTTTAAACAGACATGCCATATCAGAAAAAAGCAATGCATTTATTAGCAAACACGGGACACGGCATATTGCATTATTGCATATAGCGATACTTGCTAAGGTATGGATGAGTCAATATGAAAGTGCAACCACTGAAATATGTTGCAGTGGTATTTACTGCAATAAATGCAAATTACTTAATTCATTTTTAAGCTTGTTATCAGGAAGGATACAGTTCATCCTCACTGCCCGAGAGCCATTTAGCATGCATGCACATCCACAACAGATAAGCCTTCAGAATCTTATATTTACTTCTCTGAAGCTTTCCGAGATGCAAGTGATTATTTACATTGCTAAAAGTTCATTTGTGACCTCTTCATAATCCTTTAAAAAGCTATAAAATAGTCGGGGACTTCTTTGACCGCAGCCAGGCAAACATATGTTTGAGATATGACAGGAGCTGCTTTGATTGGGCAATAAATATGCAAATGAACCTGGAGGGATATACTAATAGCTGATTGGTTTGAAGATTGGACTTATCCTCAATGACAGGATTTTGTTGGTGGGAAATTGGATGCAGGACGGCACGTTAAACACAATGACACTATTGGCATTATTAGTATGTAGGGTGCACCGCAACGAATGTCGTTACCGAACACATTGTGACAGCTAATCATTCCACTGTTCTGGAGTTACTGTCAAAATAGCTGGAAAAACAAAATTTCAAGGCCAGTGAGTAATGATTCAATGATTTTAGTAATGATTTTTCTTCCTGGCAGACCTATATGTGCACAAATGCAAAGCCACAACATTTTGTCAAATGACAGGGATCATTGCATAGAATTTAACAAACAAAAACAGCAAATGAAATGGTTTTTTTTATTCATTTTAGTATCAATTTTGGATTCAAAGCAGATTTTAATGTTTTCTGAATGCTTGGCACAATAATAGGGTGTGGTGGGTGGTTGCCAGGGTGTTACCATGTAGTTGCTAAGGTGCTTTGTTTTTTTTGTTTTTTTTAATGCATTGCTATGCAGTTGCTAGGGTGTTCTGTGTGGTTGCTAGGTGGTTACTTACTGGTCCAAGTCAAAAGAGTCCTCCACCAAGACTCCGGGCTCTAGATATGCCTCAAATTTTCTCCTTTAATGGGATTTTTTTCATCTGTTTCATGATCTGCAGGCAAAAATCAGAAGTATATTTTTGACACACAACTCTGTTTGAGTCAGAACACAGAACTAGAACATAAAAATTCTACCTTAGGGGTCTTCGACAGGGGGTCCGCAGCAGTACTGCAGGGGGTCTGCCAATTATTGTTTGATCTCAAACTAATTTTTATGAAAAAATTTAAATATGCATTAAACAAAAAATAAAATATGTCAACTTGAACCAAAGCTAAAGTCCAGCTAAATGTTTCATTGTCCCTCCCACATTAAAATGTAAAATAGTCTGTACATTGATCATTTTAATAGCTCTCAGTTGCACAGATAACAGGGCATCTTTCTTAACATTAAATGATCCTGAAAAGGTTTGAAAAAAGCTTGTAATCATATATTATTGTTAATTTTTGAATCTCTGAGGGGTTTGAGCCGATCATAGTAGTCAAATAGCATGTCTGTTTGCTAACAGTAGACCATCCACTCGCCCTAAAACTGTGTGAGGAGTGTAATACAACATTAGCACTACAGAAAAAACAAGGCAGTCCTATAATAGCAGCACAGATTGTTTGAAGCTTTTGAGTCTGAATATGATGGTCTTTAATTAAAAGAATCGGTTGTAAATAAGAAACCTGTCCTTCATCCTCCCAGCTTTCAAGAAAATATTAGCCAAAGTTTACGTATTTTCGTATGAATAAAAGGTGATTTACACAAGCACTTTTTATGTGTCTTGTGTTTCTAATGTCTGATACGAAACATCATAAGGAATCACGATACATTATGAGCCAGGGGTGTAAACTTTTGAACAAGATATCTTATTTTGTTTAAAAATCATATTTTTTCTTTTCATTTAGTACTGCCCTTCAGAAGCTACTTGCATGTTTCCCAGAACTAATCCACTGCAAAACATAGGTCTATACAGTTCCGTCATCAGGAACGTTATTGGGTCTGGTGGGCCAACCCATAAAAATAATCCCACGTCCTGTGAATTTTAGCAGTAGCCTTGGGCTATTTAACAAAGCTTTGATTATTTACACTCAGAACTTAAAATCAGATATAAACTCTATTGCAGAACGTTGAATTGTACCCAATCCACATCTCATTATCATAAACACTGATAATTTTGCTTTTAATAGCCCTATTTAAATTGGCCTTGTTGGCATGTGTGGTAGCGGTATCATTACAGAGCAGCTAATTGACGCTTATTGGAGATAATGAGGCATCGATGCTCGTATTCTTCAGCGCAGAGTACAGAACGTTAGGCTGACACTAATTCCAGCTTTGTTTGAGACTGAGTCTCGGCAGACTCGTCGCTATGGCCTTCCTGTATCTCATTTATTCATCAGCTTCAAATCATTTGAGAAGGACATTAAACAATTTCTATCTAGTATTAAATCAGAAATAGACTTCTCAAGAGCACAAGGAGGGATTTACACCTAGTTACCTGCAGTTGGATTTGCAGGCGGTGGTCATCTTATCTTGCTGCTGTAGACTTGAAGGACAGAGATGTGTTGAACAGAAGGACACAGCGGGACGAGAAGTGTTCAGGAGCTGGGCAGATGTCAGGGCCGAGGCTGCGGCGCACACTTTTTCTACTTTGCCGAGCTCACAATCAGCTTCCCAACAGCGCCTGTCAGAGTTTAATGGGAATTAATGCTTTGTGAAAGTTATAAAACTCTTGTGGAAAGGTTAAAGGAATGGTTCACTCCAAAAATTAAAATTATGTTGTCATTTACTCACCTAACTCACCAGAAATGACAAAGCGGCACCATAAACGTAGTTCATGCAAACGCGTTCATTAAATACCAAGTCTTCTGGAGCCTTGCACTAGCTTTATGTGAGGAACAGATTAAATTTATTTATGAAATTTTTCACTGAAAATGTTCTGCTTCATAGGTCTCGGATCTCATTTGCATTGATTAACAACTTAATCAACATGAAATCTATCTTTTTAAATGTGTGTTCTTGTTTAATAACTCTTATTGTGATTATCTTTACAATAAGAAATCAAAAATGTTCCGCCTTTACTTCTCAAATTTTCCTTTCCAATAACTTGGCTGAATTCTGGTCTGGCCTACTTTCCAAACTCCACATTTTTATTCTCATTGATTATATTTGCTCATAAATGCAGTTGTTTACAAGTAAAATGGGTTGAAAACATCACTTCATGTTGATTTTAAAGGGATAATTCATTTAAAATTTTGTTATCATTTACTCACCCTCATGTCATTCCAAAACTGCATGTGTAACTTACTTCCTTCTGTAAAACACAAAGATATTTTGAAGAACGTTGGGAACCAATCAACTTCCCATTGACTTCCATCGTGTGGACAAAAAAAACACAGACATTTGTTAAAAGGTCTTCTTTTATGCTCCACGAAAGTTTAAATACTGTTTATGAAAAAGAGCAACACAGACATTCTGCATAACATCATTTTGTACCCTATAATTAATTTTGGTAACACTTTACAAGGTCCCATTTTGTTAACATAATGCACTAACTAATAACCAGCAATACATTTGTTACAGTATTTATTAATAACATTAATAATTTTAGTTAATAAAAGTACAATTGTTCATAGTTCTTGTTAACTAATGTTAACAAATAGAAACGTGTAACAGAATATTTTCATTTTTGTGTGAACTAACCGTGGCCAGAAAATGTTTTAGTATTTATGAGAAGAAAAGCATTGATTTCTAGTGTCTGTTTGATAGTATTGCCACGAAAAAATAGTTCTACTCCATTTTACAGGTCACCAGGCTTTGGATACATTGTTTAACGAGTAAAGCTTACGTGAAAACTGTGAACTATAGGTGTGAACCAAACAATTAAAGGAAGGAAAAAAATGCTTTTCTCACCTGAGGGAGGAGGTGATATAGCTATACTGCTTCTAGATGACCTGTCCATGACCATCTCTGGCTTTCATAGCTATATTAAAATATTACACCACTCAATTTATGAACAAAGCCCAACTGTTAGAAAAGATAATGAAAGCGGTCCACTGACAGAACCCTGTGGGATACTATTTTGTGGACAATGTTAAATCAACATCGTCTTCTTTCTGTGGCAGGTGCAACAATGCCACTGAGAACCTGGTAACCTTGTATTGAACCCACAGAGCTACACAGATATGACAGCATCAACTAAAGCTTCCATCTTGAATCCTCTTCATCTGGAGCTGTTTGAATCGTAGCAGGAGGACAGCAATCCTTTGACAACAGAGGTAAATATAAGGCAAAGGATATAAAAAGACAAACCTTAAAAAATCCCATGAACTATTGATGCAATCTTTTGTTTTTCTGGGATTTTTTGCTCCTAGCATGTTGGCACCTCAGTTTCCTTTGCGCTTTTTTTTTTTTTTGAATTTTACTTCAATCCTCCTTTGTATCCGACATCTCTGGTGGGATTTGGTTAGTGAGAGTCACACTTTGATCATGTTTTCATTCATCCGCAGACAGAAACCAAGGAAAAGTCCTGTTAGAGTTTTGACATAAACATTATAATGAGGGTTTCACACATGGTTGAAAACATCCGGAAACATCTTTAGTACGAGTTCTTCACCAATTAATTTAACCTCAAAGAAACTCTAGTGCACTTTAGCACTTCCTTTCCCTCAAAGAATTATGGCTAGGAGAACAGAGACAAGATGATGTAGGGAAATGAGAGAAACACTTTAATCATCTCCTCAATGGTGTTGTTTTAGGAAATGCTTTGAAGGTACAAGCAGCATTTATTTCAAGCAACCACATATCGAACTTCATTTATAGCATTCATGGTTTGACAAGTCGGTTGTGAGTCACGCTTTAAAGATATAACCCAAAGCGTAAACTGCTACCAGTGCGGCGCTTTATAAATATATTTCATCCTCTTCAGTTTTAAATCACCTCCCTATCTGTACAGACTTATTAAAAACCCATTTCAAGCGGTCTTATCCTCGTCTGACCTCTAGCACCCTGCGTTGTCGTTTGGGCGGTGAGTGCACATTTACAGCTGCTGTGCGTCCCATTGATATTTCCCCCTCGGATCATCAAAACCCACGCTCTGTTCACAGCGGTGTAGGGTGACACTTCCCCACCGGGCTTGAAAGTCCATCTCAAGGCCCTTTGAACTGAGCCTCTGGGTACTAGAAGGCAGGTAATGTTCATAATAGCTTCCTTGTGTGAGGCCGGTGGTCCCGACAGCCTGGGAATCGATTAAAAGCCATCAAGGCCCCCTCTTCCTCTCCTAGGCTGGCCTAGCGTCTCACCATGCAAGCTAATCCTCTAAGAATGCACAGGTAAGTCAGAGGGGTCTATTGTTTTTTTTTGTTTTTTTTAAATACCATTTTTACCGCTTGCGGGGCGGCCGCCGCTGTGCGTTGGGAGTATAGGCTGATTGCGCTCGTATAAACTGGAATTACATATTTTCCAAATGTAACCTTTCTTTGTTTTTTTCTCTCAGGATTGTTCATTGTTGAGCTGTTTTGTTTGATCTACCTGAGAAAGCTCAAGTATGGCATGGACACCCGTTCCCAGACCGACAGGTCCACTTGTTGTTGGAGGATTGGTCTCTTTGCCCCACCTGTGTTCGGAGAGAAAGCCCAAAAGGCCACAGGAAATTCTTAATATGAGACATGCATCCGGAAAAAAGTTGACTGGCTTTGTATAATGACCTTTCTGAAATATCTATATGACGTCTATTTATAAAATGTGTTGAGCCACATTCAAAGCCATTGTAAATAAACATACCCCTGTGACCTCATTACATCAGTATTACTTCATACAGTATTATTATTATTATAACCAATTTATGAAAACAATAAGCCCAGTGAAGCCTTCATCGTAAAAAAAAATAACCTGAATAAAAGCGTATCATGGATTCCACAATATATTAAACAGCACAACTGTTTCCAACATTGATAATAATAAGAAATGTTACTTGAGTATCAAATCAGCATATTAGAATGATTTCTGAAGGATCATGTGACACTGAAGACTGGAGTAATGTATGTTGTTGATTCACAAAACAAATGGCTCATAAGAGTGATTGGTTCGTAAATCAGACTGCAGTGATCATGCTGTATGTCAGGGGTCGGCAACCTATTTGTCATAAAGTGCCATTTTTAAGTTTCCGAGTTCATCACTGTGCCATAGCCGGCATGTATAAATAAACATAAACATATTTTAAATATTCATAATGGCTAACACAGAAATTAAAATGTTTCTCATGAAATTTGTTTTAGATTTGTCATCTTTGTTTTCAGGCCTAAATTAGACTTTGAAGAACAGATTGGACCTGGTCATTCGTGTTTTTTCTGACTTCTTTCAGTTTTGTTAAAAGTGTTACACTTCCACTTGGCAACATAACTGCATCTCACTACTTTTAATGAAGACAACTGTGTGTTGAGCTTCAGAATGTAAGCTAAACTTTCAGTTTCATTTGCGCCAGTTTGCACGTCGGCTTGCTGAAGAGATGCGTGTTGCAGCAGCGCTGTCATAGACTATCTATAAACCGTGAGCCGTTATAACACTCGCATGTTTTTTTTTTTTTTTTTTTTTTTTAACCAATTTGGGAGGAGTAAAATTTACATTTGTGACTTCAACAAGCATATATAATGCATATATGCATTTTGTTCATTTTCATCTGGAATATGTAAAAGTGTGCTCTCAATCAGAGGGCATTGTCTCACGATTGGATAGCTTTCCAATAAGAGAAAAAAACATGAAGTGATCAGGTAGCCTACGCATGAACAGAGTTTCCACATGCATCGCAGTCATTTAAATATGAATGGAATGTTTAATAAGGAATCTATACACTTGGTTAAAATTTATAGCATTAACTATTTACAGCGGAACGAGCTTTAAGGTGTCAGTTGGATAACTTGTTTGCGCTGATGCGCAGTGGTCAGCGCGACCACTCTGACCAATGGTTTGTTAGAGCTGCACGCTTTCATTGACTTGTGCAGTTTAATACTCACACTTTAATAATATTAATAACTCCTAACTTAATAAAACAAGCTGTTACTACAAGGAATTATTACATCAATATGTAGATCTTTATATAGGTGGGAGGTAGGCTACTTTACCTGAATGAAATACATACACCCCTCTCGCGCTTGCTTGCGTGCCAGCGATTAACCCTCCGCGTGCCAGTTTTGGCACGCGTGCCTTAGGTTGCCGATCCCTGCTGTATGTTATTGATTTATTTTGAAGAATCGGCTCATAAGAGTAATTTGTTTGTGAATCAGACTACACTGATCATGCTGTAGGTTGTAGAAAAGAATCAATTCATAAGTGTCATTAGTTCATGAGTTGAATCAGACCACATAATTTGTGCTGTGGTAATGATTCATTTTTTTTAAATCACCTATATTGAAGATTCACTAAAAAAAACTAACTCATAAGATTCATTCATTTGTGAATCAGCTAATCAATAAAACCTATAAACATCAATTGACAGTAAATTCATTACATTATTGAGAATACAAATCATTATTGATTATACTTTGGTCTGAGATCTTATATAGTGATGCTTAAATGTAATTTTTTTTCTCACACACATTATATAGCATACATTTACATTAGTTGTCGATAAGATGTGCAACAGGCTCTTCAGTAAAATGCTAATTTTAATGATAAAAGCTAACAGTTAACATTTGTTAGTTGCAGAATTATTTTCTAGAGCCAACAAGCTCCACCAATCTTTAATTCTTGCAGTATTGTTTTTCAGTTATCTTCTTATGATCTGTTCACAGCTGTTCCCTCAAACAAAGCCTGTTTGATGTCCAGTGTTTGGACGGGGGAATCAGGTCAATAGCAGAATGCCCCAAATTTCAAGCTGTTTCTCTTGAAAACTTCATAGATGTTTCTTTAGACCTTTAGCTTTTGTTCATGACTCCAGCATCACCATGTTTCATGTGAATCTTACATTTCTTCATTAGTTTGAGTAAGAAAGCGGTCCTGACCTCTCTGTGGTGGCAGAGGAGAATGCCGTCTCCTCTCCAGGTTTCTGTCATTGTTATAAATATCTGTAATCAACGGCTCAGCTGGCTTTGTCAAACTCACTAATTGCTTTAAGCAACCAAAACACCAGTTTGGAGAAGTTTCCCAGAAGGTTGATTAAGTTGTGCGGACGGTGTGTCTTTAAGGATGGCCATTAAAGTCAACATTTACTTTCTGAACACGTACCTTTTGCACAATTCATCAGTGCATGTTGTTCTAAAGAAAAATTTATTTGTAAACTTTCGTCAAATTTTACTGAGCTGAGTTCAACCTAGATTTTAAAAATAATGCAAATATGTATAATAATGCAAATACCGTAATGCAAATAATCAAGCCCTCTGAACCCTAAAAAAATTCTAAAATAAGGACATTTTTCTTCATGTTTTTCGCAATAGCAAAGTCAGCTCAAAAGCTGTTGGACCAAAACAAAATGGAACAAAACGCAGGGATAATCAGATGAGTATTTCAAATTTAAACTTGCATATCATGAAATTACATTAAATGAAACTGAATGCATATTGTGTATTGATATACAGACCTGGTAAACACTTGCTCCGCTTGTGAAACTACTTTCCTTTTCACCCGACGTCACCTAAACCATGCAGGAAGAAAAAAATACATTTGAACCTACATATCAAAATAGCTAGGCATTATTTTAGTCTACTGTTGCAGGTTTACATATACATTTATGCATTTGGCAAACACTTTTATCCACAGTGTTTTACATTACATATAAATCAATTCATGCACACATGACCTCGGTGTTGCTAGACCATGCTCAACTGTTTGAGCTACAGAAATACTGTTAAGTAATAGTTAACTGGGTCATTTAAATGTAATAATTGTGATTCAAAAAGCATTACCTTTGGGATACATCAAGATGCTCTGAAGGGCAAACTTCAGTCTCCACATTCCCAATGGATAAAATCAAGTCCATTTTTTCTTCTCAAATACCCTGTTTCATTACAATACATCACAATACTCAATAAGTCAAATCAGTTGTGTATGCATTTTCACACTGACTTTGAGAAACAGAAGACATTCTATTTAAAAATCAAAAGCCATTTTAAAAAACTGCACAATTTCTGTCCACGTATATGAAAAATGTTGCATGTTGTAGTATAATATAGTTATTTGAAAACTGTCCAAATTGTTCATCGCTTTTCACTGTTCGGCTATCAATACACCCATTATATAATTTTTATACATTTATTACTTTGACATGCGATCCAAAAGCAAAGTAAACTTGCTCGGTGCCATTTCAGATAAAAGAAAAAGAGATCCAGCACTATTGATTTCAGAGTGGTTATTGTGGTATATAGTTTGTCGGATAACAGCTCTCCGCGGTCGGAAGATCTGCTGCTGTTTTTTTTTTTCTTTTTGTTCTCCGCTGTGGGAGCTTGAAGACAAGATTGCATCAATAACAACAGCAACAGCGTCATTTAGACTCTCCAAACAAAGCCTACACCTACAGCACCATGCATCTCTTGCGCTGTCCCACGGTTTTGCGGAGAACTTTGATGGCTCATTCGTTTTAATTTGGGGTCCTCGGGCAAAGGGAGACAACGTAATTGCCACATCGTTTCAAAGAGCGACGTGCGATCCAAGACCGTTCGAAAGACACAGACAGGGCATTTATAGAGTAAAGACGACTGCTTTCTGCACTAGACAGCCATGGATACTGTATATTCCCACTTTAATATCGCTCTGCTTTGTTTTCGTCTTGTAGGAAGCCCTTGGAAAATCACCAAGGGCTACAATTATTCATTCTATGTATTTATAGATGCTCTCCTGATAGGGGAGTAAACAGGACGGGCTGAGCACTGATTAAAATATAGCCTAAAGTTGGCTCGCCTCAGGGGTTCGGGAAGGCAATCGAGCATCTCTATCCGGCCAATTGGACTGGACGCATATGAAATCCCGTTAGTGATGTGCATAGAGGGGAAGCCAGAGGGGCCGGCACACGTAACGTGACTGGAATGGGCCGACGTGCGAGTTAGTCAACTTTCGGCAGTTGCAGAAAGCTCTTCTCTTTATTAGAGCTGGGTGGACATTTGAAGAAACGGGAAATTCTCCAAAACCCAAAGATATTTGTCTTCGAGAATTATAACTCTCTTCAAGAAAGTTTATTATCTAGTAGGCGCGCTCAAGAGGAGTGAGATGAAGGAAAACTACTGCAATGAAAATGATGTATGGGACTTCAATTTGGGAGCTGAGCGATACATCACTCTCAAGCTGTGCTCCTCAAAGCTCTTTTAATGAAGTGCACGGAGAAATCACAGCCAGATTTAATAGATTCAGGAGGAAATAAGTCTTGCTGTCTTCACAAATATGAGGAAGCATGATGCTGTTTTGTTGCTTAGTATTAGTTTGTAAAAAGAACTATTAAACAGGCAGCAGCAAGTGGCCGTCGAGCGTGGTTTCAACCCAGCAGAGGATGCCGGAGTTGATTGATGCCGTGTCATTATTGGTTTGCTCAAGGTAAACTTCCAATTCTGCTTAAAATTGTAGGTATACATGCATGTCACATCTAAGAATGAATGGATGTGACCTCATACTCTTAAATGCATTTGTTATTGAGTGCTTGTTTCCATTTCACATTACAAAGAAAATTTGGGGGATTAAATGCGTCTTTGCCATGAAAAATATGTGTGTGTGTGTATATATGCATAGTGTATATATATATATATATATATAGACCTAGGCATGTTCTTGACAAATTCATCCAATTAACATTAAAATGCACAACTTGAATCTGTTTTCAATGCAGCACAAGCCACATGAACTATTTTTCAACTGTAATGCATCAAAGATGCTACTTGATTTCAAGCTCGGAAACATTCCTGAGGGCTGTCAGAGAGGACAAACATCACTCATGCTGTGACGTGACAAACATCTCACTCATTTCCTTGTATATTTAGCATCCTGCTCATCAGTTTCAGATGGAGTAAACGCCTGTGATATCTGTTTTAATTGCAGTGAATTAGCATCTGGCTGGGGCACACATGTGCGGAGGACGTTTGAAGAGATGCCCAGTACGTTGGCGTACGAGGTTTGATGGGCTGCTTTTTTTGACAGCGAACAGAGACTCTCTGAAATGCAAATGTGGGCAAGAGAAAGATGATGGCCATCCGACACGGATGCACATTTTGACATTTAAATGGCAGACGCTGTGACAGAGGTCATTGGCTTGCTGACAGTGACATCACATGACCTCTAATCACCCCTCTGTATCCAATATTCCGCTCATCTCCTGCCTGTTAAGCTGAAGATTGAAGTGTCACGCTGCTTATATTGGTGGATTCGTTGGCACTCAAGTGGGAAACAACAACGAGGAAATTACAAGACCTGTAAAGGTGCCACCTTTATTGGGAAAAGTGTGACGTATCGTGCCAATCCCCGCGTTTTTTTTTGTTCCCCAAACAAGCACTTGACAATCTAATTAATCCCAGAATTAATATATACAGGAAATGGCGGCGCCCTTAATGGCACATTAAAATGCATCTTGTCAGCACATTACACATGGTTAATTTCAATTCATTGCTTGCTATACTCTCAAGTAGCCAAGAATTATCGCTCTGCCTCTACAAACTCAATGGTGCCGTTTTATCTTTCGCCAGATGTAATGACAGTTTAATTGTCTGTGTAAACAACCTGCTCAGTTTGAGGAGTCTTGACACCTTGAATACTTGAAGGTTTCGCAGCCTTTTTTGAAAATCCCTGACTGAATTCTTGTATTTCTGTCTTATTTCAATTGAGAAAAAGCAATTAATTGAGAAGAGGGGTGAAACTAGCCTAGCTGAAATTGTTTATTTACCTGTAACTGACAGTGTGACAGCCGTAATGTTTATTATATCTATCTATCTGTCGTTCAATCTATCTATCGTTCAATCTATCCATCTGTATGTCTGTCTATCAATCTATCTATCTGTCGTTCTGTCGATCTATCTGTCATCCTATCTATCTGTCGTTCAATTTATCTGTCTCGTTTTATCTATCTGTTGTTTAATCTACCTGTCATTCTATCATCTATCTCTACCTAAATGTTGTTGTTCTATCTATCTATCTATCTATCTATCTATCTATCTATCTATCTATCTATCTATCTATCTATCTATCTATCTATCTATCTATCTATCTATCTATCTATCTATCTATCTATCTATCTGTCATTCTATCTATCTATCTATCTATCTATCTATCTATCTATCTATCTATCTATCTATCTATCTATCTATCTATCTATCTATCTATCTATCTATCTATCTATCTATCTATCTGTCATTCTATCTATCTATATATTTGTCATTCTATCTATCTATATATTTGTCATTCTATCATCTATCTGTTGTTGTTGTTCTATCTATTTATCTGAGCCAAGGAGAATTTAAAACAGTCCGAAGTTGAAATAGATGCATTTGAAAAGTAACAATTTAATCGTCTGTTATTTCAGTGAAGAAACAAAAAAAAAAACTATTTCATTTCAATTACGAGTGTTTGACATCTTTATTTTGTGCAACACTTAAGAAAAGCAACAATCAATGCTTTATTTTTTGCGGCAGCGCGCTCTCTGAACCTCTCAGCTGGTGTGTAGTGTGTGTCGGCCCTCAGCCTGCTGTGTGTGAAGATCGTGGCCCAGCTGTGATTGAAACGTGTTATAGATCCACGGCAACGCACAAAGACGGATCGATACAGACAGTAAGAGGCTACACCTCTGTCTGCCGATCTGACGGAGAGCTCTTGTCTGCGATCCATACTCTACAAGCGAGGAAAACTTCAAGGTCGAAACGCTGCACGAAAAACACACACGTTCTGCTTCTTTGAAGGACAGACAAAAACTTACAGAGGAGACAGTTGGTAGAATTGTCTCTGTTGTGGAGAGATGTGTTCATCTGAAAGATGTTTAGAGTAGAACACTGTCAAGAATACATTGCTTTTAAAGTTAAACTGCTAGCAGAATAATGCAAAAACATGCAATATCATATGTGACGAAAGATTTATCGAAAAAAGCATTGATTGTTTCTTAAAGGCTGGGCAAAATAAAGATGTCAAATACTTGTAACTAAAATGTTCACCGACACACAGAAGGCTAAATAGATTTCTGTTTCTTAACTGCAAAAATACTTCATTTTTGGATGGATGGATGGATGGATTTTACGGGTCAAATGGTTCTGAAGGGCCCCGAAATTGTAGGGCATCAAGTGTGCAGACTAAAACAACTGAGGAAAGTAGGTGTCTTCTCAGAGTCTCCGTTGATTTCATTATCACCAAAAACTGTATATCGACAGTCACTAAAGTGTTTATCTCATCGCATAAATAATTCATAGAAATATGATCTAGTTAAGTTGATGCATACTTTTTACATACCAAGAGAAGAGGAATGTTGAATTTTTGCTAAATGTCAGCAAGCGAACTGTGTGGGTGTCCAGGCAGCATAGTTCAGGCTGAAATGGTATATTTGAACAGGAAGTCATCTCAAAGAGAAAATACACCCGAAAGAGTCCTACAATATCACCTTCAGTCAAAACTATAATTGCCAACAGATATACCAATACATTTCAGTTCCTTTTGCTCCTTGTTGAATGAATGCAATGGCCCAAAATCATTTACATAAATGTGCTATTTTCACATTCTACTGCATATCATATCTAATAAACATCAGTCTGTGTCTATCATGTAAGTTGTATCAGTTCTTTGCTCCTAGAGGCATCAAACTGAGTGCTTGGCTTCCCAAACATGTCGGTTATTAATGCTTATTACACGGCTCTGTGGAATACTTGATTTTGATTGGTCAATCGCGCCATCCAGCGGTATATTAATAAAAACTGATAACACAGGCTCATCCGGGTAACTGAAGTCGGTGCTTTACGCTTGGTAGGAACGTTTTTGGTAGAAACTTTCACGTTTGTTGGTGAGATAATAAAATATTAAAAGTCAAATCAATATTTTGTGTACAGTTATTTGTGTCATCTGGTATCGCATAATCGCATAATCTCTTGTTTCATACAAACGCAGCTGCTGCCATTTTGCGATGTTTGTTCTGTACACTTATAAGGATTATAAGATAACAAACAGGTACGATTTTAAAACCTTTTCATATCAAATCAATATCTCTTTTAATATCCCCATAATTATTTATGTGGTGAAATCCTGTGTAATAAGTGGTATGACTGTAACGTATCCCTTAAATGTCGGTCTAGTTTGAACTTGCTGCTTGCTAGCTACTGCTTTTTGCACGGAAGCTTTGCGACTCAGATCAATGTTTAATTTCTAACTATTAACTTATGTGACAAGTAGCCCTGAAATAAGCGGCATAATGTACATCCAGCCGATTGTTATTGCAGAATAAACCCCTTCAGGTTGATGCAAGACCTGATCACCCTGTCGGGGTTTATTCTGCAATGACAACCGGCTGGATGTACATTATCCCATGCTTAAAATTCAATGCTTTCCTTTAGTGCATATTGTATACTGCATACTATTTTTTTAAGTATTTAAATGCCTAAAAGTTTTCATAGTAATATGAGTGCACCATCTTTGAATATCTAAAAACTCTTTGATTAAAAGGCAAACCCACCCCAAACTCATGCCATTGGTTGAGTCAGAGGTTGACATGTCAGGCATGTTCAGGACATCAGCCAACCAATATGCTTTCTCATATTTGTCTCTGCAAATGAACCAATGAGAAACAGACTCTTAAAATTAAACATTTATGATTCTGTTTAGCAACAACACAGATGCTGTTATAATGAATGCAAACCTTCAGCAAGAGTGCCGAAAAATGCATTTTAATGTGTTTCCCCATCACATTCATCAGCATCTACAGTGACCTCTACTGGTGGAGGCTGCAATAATACTCCACTAATGTCCGCTCATCTGTCAAAGTAAGATGTCTAATATTATTACGTCAAACACCAAACATCTCTATCATTCTCAGGCAGACAGAGAGCGATAGAGAGATTTAGAGAGTGATAGCAACAGAGAGCAAGTGTTGCAGTGGGTTTGGTTCATGCCAGACCGCAGGCTGCATCTAGGGTAGAAAGCTGTGCTGATGAAAACCGCCTTGCAAACAGTGTAATAGACAAATAATTGGGTGGGGACAGGCGGTATTGTGACCTCGTGACCTTTAAGGGGCATCAGTGTTTTTGATACCAGATCAACACATGGACTTCCTCCGGCAAATAGAGACATGCCCTCTGTATCGACAAGTCAAAGACATGATAACACATTCAAAATGCGAGTACAAAAATCAAACATGCCCAATTATCATAGCTGTGTCTAATTATGTGGTCAAAGGTAGTGGCGAATATTTAAGCAAGTCTATTAATGCGGCATCAGAAGACTGTGGTGCACTAACCGTTTCACCTTAGTTTTGCACTGGAGAGACTGGATCTAAATGGTCTACAGGATTCAAACTAAGGATGCTTTCGGGCAACAACACAGGGGTGCCCAGATTTACCGTGCTGTACAGTTCCAACCAAGAAAGCCTATAATACCCGGTGAAAGCTATATAATAACAAAGTTGCCCAGATTGTGCAGAATTACTGGCGGGACTTTCATGCTTTTTGGGATAAAATAGCCCGCAATCCCTTGCGACATGGATGTGGAAGCGTTAGGGTCAGTTGACGAGGGAAAAATCATGAGAAATTAAATGTATGAGCCTAAAAGAAATAATGAATTTTAAGGAAATCAAATTAGCTAGACACAAACACGCAGATGCAAACATTAGGTGACATCGGCTCAACCAATCTAGTGCCAACCAAACAGCGTCTGTACACTTTTCAGCAGCCTTGGTTCCGGAAGTTTGTTTTTTTCAGTCATTTTTCCCATAGAGATTTTTTTAAAAGTCTTAGTTTAAACGTTATAAACCATGAACCACACCAACAGAGCTATGAGGTGAATTTAAATATTACAAACGTTTTGGAAAATTGGAAAAGATGAAGGTACATGACTGTGAACAGCTTTAATGAGAGAAAAACTGCATTCCCATGGAGCATTGTGAATGACATAATATATATATATATATATATATATATATATATAAATATATATATATATACACATACACACAATGCACTTTTAGTATGTACTCTACCATGTAGTGTATGAGGTTTAAAGGAGTCTGATAGCCCTTCCCTTTTAGTTTAGTGCATGTTACTGTCCAAACATTCCACACTCGTTTTTAAGTGCATCATGTGGGTTTTTTAAGTAAATGCACTTTTTCTTTTTGGAACTTTCAGTGTGAACACACTTCTGACATTATTATTACAAAATGGCACAGAATAGTGCATAAGTATAGCCTAGAAATCTAGACGCACCCTAGCGGCAGCAAATGTAATTTGCAGCCAGGGTCGTCTAGCAACTCTCCGTTGGCTTGCGAGCTGGAAAAACCAAACTCTAGTCAGGCCAATCACAACATGTATAGAGTCGGTGGGCGGGCTTAACATAATGACGGCAGAGTTGTGACTGTTCCGCATGAATTCCCTGCTACTTGAAAACAAAGATGGCTGCTGCTGCTGGCGAACAGCGGTCTTTCAAATCGGCTTTGGCCTCGACTCTGGAAGACTTGGAGTTAAGCTTTTCTTTGAGAAAAGAACAAAGAACGGCACTGAAGTCCGTCGCTCTGACTACGTCACCTTCTTCGTTGCTCTGGTTGGTTGTAGCAATATCCTATTGCGTGCAGAGGGAATTTGAAAGACAACCGTTTATCCCGCCCCTCGGATTGAGCCCTGCCAATGGTGTGTTCCCAGACCCAACATCTTGACAACAGCTATCATAAGTAGCCCCTATGTACAAAGTAGTAAAAGTAGTCTGCTGGATTTCCACACTAGTTTCCCAGTTGGAAGTCCGGCTTTTGGCATTCTATTGCACTTTTCCAAGTAGGACGTTGGAAATCTGTGGAACGCAGCATGAGCGCCCCAGATCTAAAAGATTTTATTCAGAGGTCTTAAAAACAGCAGCACTTCTGCGGCATCTTGCCGAGCTCATTAAATTTCAGCTGTGTCTACGCGCGCGTCTGGTCCGCAACTTGCATTTCTACGAAGCGATGATTATTTAATCAAAAGAAGTCTGTTTCTAAATCAGAGAAAAGCAGCGGAGGCATGCAGTTTGACCCTGAACCTGGCTTTTTTCCTCATCTGCATTCTTTTTCATCGTACGGTTTGAAGTTTGATGTCTTAATTGAATCTGTTTACAGAGAAGCAGCCTTCCTTCAATCTGGCAGCAACTGGGTTACCCTGTTTAACTGGAGAGGCTGCGTCCTCTGGTTCACCCCGAACTCTCTCTCTCTCTCTCTCTCTCTTTCCCTCTCTCTCGCTGGCTGCCTGTTCCCGCTTTGATCCTTCTCTGCAGACACCAGAAGAGATGACAGCTTTTCGACGAGTGTGCACCACTGAGAAAGAGAAAAAAATCAGCCACTTTTGAACTTTTTTATCACCAGGTCACATGTAATGCATCACACGAGCACCTTGATAGGTTATGAATGTCTAGGACCTGCTGAGAACGGATGACACACTTCACTCACACATGCAAATGCACACACACACCTCTGACGTCCAGGCGGGGTGGTGGCAGCTGACACAACCTGACATGTCGCATTATCATTTGGAATCGAGAACATAAAGCAGATTTCCCCAACAGGTGGCTGATGTCTATAGAGACAAACAGTTATGACACAATTCAGCATGTCTGTTTACTCGCACTAACATATGGAGAGAGCTGCCGCTCATTTGCCTTGCCAAGGCAAACGGCTTAAAATCAAACGACTTACATTATGTAGATTGGGGGCCCTTGAAATGCATGTCAACCAGACAGCTTTATGATATGGGATTTATTTGATGAGGATTTTGCTCTATTAGACTGCATCATTGTACACATTTTATACATAGACTCTGTCGCTAAGGCATCCCTATTTATGAGGAGAGATGTAGTATTGCTTATGGAGTGATCAGGCGAACGATAAAACTGCTGAAAACAATCCCAAAGGGACCCAAGCCATATCATGCACTGTAAAAGACTATTTTTCAAAACTGTAAATGAAACAGATTATATGTTTTAGAATAAAGTTTTTCTACTTCAAAATTTCATGTTTCATTTTTATTTTTCAGAATACAGATTTTGACCAATAAGCAGCCGCTTAGAAATATGGATTCTGTACTTTTGTTAAAGCACTTATATTAAAACTAAAAATACAAAAATAATACAAAAAAATGTAGCTGTTAAATTAAAATTTTAGTGGTGGCACTACTGTTCAAAGCAGATAAACTTCTATTTTACAGGCTTTGCATGATCATGACAGGAGAATTACTGGACATAACTTTGCACAGACAAGATTAGTAAGCGATTTTATGAACTAGACTTGTGCACTGCAAAACAAAATAGATATTGAAACTTTTTCCAATTTTTCCAATCAAAATACCTTTTACTTGAGAAATAAAATGACTTTATGCTTAAAGCAAGAAAAAAATATCTGCCAGTGGGGTCAGAAAAAAAATGTTTAGCCTGCTGACATATTTTTTCTTGTTTTAAGCATATACTCACTTATTTTGATAATTTTTTTCAGAAATCTTCTCTCGAGTAAATGTATCTTTATTTAGGAAAATTGTTAGATGTACTGGAAAGCAAGACAGAAACACTGAGTAAGAACATAATTTTAGAGTGAAATGCATTTTCCCACAAACCTGTGCATTACTGTAAACACATGCCACATTTCCTGTCAAAAGACAATTTGTATTGAACACCTTACCCACCAAGACTACCTTGGCCAACCAACTTCACCAGAAGGAGAATATGCGTACTGATACCAGGACCTCTAGGTTTGCTTTTTTCTCCAATTGTAAAGACTTAATGGAATCCTTTTTAGCAACAGCAGTTGACCGTTAGAATTGAACATTTTAAAGATTTAATAATTTAAAGATTTTATCTAGCTGTGTGGAGGTTTTTAAACCCTTCAATACGGCTTAAGAATTCTTTAAAATGGCTCTCTTGGAAGTTTCAAAGGCATTAGCATTGAATATATTCTAGCATTAAAATGCCTTCTGGCTGAGAAGAATGTTTCATCCTGGAACGCCTTTGTTCTAATTTAAATAAGTTGCTTTGCGGGGTGTTGAAGCTCTGCGGCCCCTAATTTTTTCAGCCATTCCATCTTGTTGGTTTCAAAGTCCTACTGCAAGCCATCTGGAGTTTACTGCAGATTAAAACTCAATGCTGCTATCTATAAAATGTTAGTAAATGGATCATGGAAACTAATTATTTTCAGGATTAAAGCGAAACAGAAACAAATCAGAGAAAAATGGTTTCTGTCTGGGGCTTCTTGCAATTAGCAATTAAAGGTAAACATACCAGGTTTATGTTCAGTGACTTAGTGTGAGAAATTAAGTTTATGTGGGCTATATATAAAAGGGCCTTATGGAGCTTTTAGAAAATAAACGAATTTTAAAATGTCATTTTCAAATCGCCTCTCTAAACTTTTCATACACTGAAATAACGTTCACTCATAAGCTGATTGAAAATTACACCATAAAAACTTCTTCCAGAAAGTCTAAAAAATTAAAGTTGTCATGAAATGGAAGTTGCGATAGTCTCTTCTTCCCTATTGTGATGTATATCAAAGTAAAACGGCTTCTCAAACAAAAACAAATACAGGGCGGGACTTAGTCCATCAGGAATTGATTGGATCATTGGATAGCTGTGGTTTGCTATTGGTGGATCGAGTGACAGGTTGTCCCGCCCTCATGCCAGTAAACGCACCATCAGAGAAGAGATGTAAGGGGAAGTTATTTTTGATTAAAATTTATGAAGGCACATGAATTAAAAAAAATTATAATTCACCATAAACATTCATCAATACACACATCAGTTGTGGTAAACAGAAGCTCAAGCATGTTCGCTTGACATGCGAGAACCAATAAGGTTAATTTCCATGAATCAAGCAGGTTCGGTTAAGCTTCTTATGTTCGCTGATAAATGTTTATTTGTGAATAAAACACTAAATTCAATCTGTTCATGATATAAAGCGATCGAGCCTCTTCAGAAAATTTGGACCAAACCGCTCAATTCATATGGATTAGTTTTACGATCTCTTTATGAACTTTTTGAAGCCTCAAAGTGGTAGTTGCGTAGCTGTCAATGGAGGGACAGAAAGCTCTCAGATTTCATCAAAAAGATCTTCATTTGTGTTCCAAAGATGAGTTAAAGTCTTATGAGTTTGGAATGACATGAGGGTGAGTAATTAATTACCTTTTTTTTTATTTTTGGGTGAACTATCCCTTTAAGAGCGATCCATCATTTAGATATAACAAGTATTCTTTAATTTGGCTTGCTTCAATAAAAAAAGACATTATTACTTTTTCCCGCTGTTTTCTCACCGCAAGCCTCCTCACATTTTTCTGCAGGGCTCTTGTCCAAGAATAGTCTGCCAGCAATTGTAAATAAGTATGCTTTAAAATTCAAAATCCCCAGACAGGATTCTCGCCTGCGTGTTTGTGTGTAAAGCGGGCTGCGGGGAGTTGAGATCTATTTGAATAAACTCCCCACAGCACTGAGTGAAGTGTGCTATCAGAGGTTCAGCGATGGGACACAGCTGCTTCTGGATTCCTACACGCTTCAGGACGGAGATGCTGGACGGCGCTGTGGCGAGAGAAGTCTTTCAAAGTGTTGAACAGAGACAGATTTGCATGCTGTTTAAGGAGGGTTCATACTAGTTTGGGGCTGGTCTAGCCAGTCTTAGTCTTGCTGGTTAATGTCCCTGCAGGTTCAATACAAGTTAGGCTATTAACAGCATCTGTGCATGCGTTTACAGTAATTCACCTCAAGACTTAAACATTACACATATTATAACATCACTTCAAAATGATATGCAATAAACTCTATAGCTTAAACATAGCATATACTTACAAAAACACCAGAAAGGGGCTGTTTACATACAGTATAGAACAATAACAATAACCAGACCTACGTATCATATACAGAGCTATTCCATCCAGCTATAGCAGGAGAGCTAAAGGACAAATTAGACATCTTCAATATATATATACAGAAACCTTGGTATCTGTATTATATAAAAATGAGTTTCTTTCTCAAGTGGTAAAAAAAAAGTAGAATATGCACTTACAAATTATATGAATACACTAATAGCCAAAGGACAAAATAACTTTTAAAAGTGGTATAATATTCTGAATTCACATGAAATAGTGGCAATTTAAAAAGCATGGATGTCATTGCATTAGATAGCAAACTCTCTGAAAAGCTTGCTTGAAAAAGCTGTGTTTAAAAATAAATGCTTCAAGGTTTGATATTTTGTGCTGAGACATTTTTAAGCATGGCTTAAATGCTCAAATCCTTTTTGTAGCCAGGTGAGCAGAGGCTCTACACAGAGCACACATAGAAATTACACAAAGTTAGACAGTCTTAATATAATCACAATGGTTTTGCACATGAACTCACTTGAAGAACACACATAAATACTCACATTACATAACAGCTCTATTATTCAAAGATCCATCTCAGTAAAAAAAAACTGAATTAAATTGTCTGTGCAAACCATGTCATAGCAGTGCCATACTGCCCTCTCGTGTTCCTTCATTAGCATTGCAACTGTAGATTTTGAGAAAAGTAAAATGGAGAGGCTACTATAATAATTGCAGACTCTCTGTTACATCTGAAATTGGCTGTTTGTCATGTGTTTTAATGCATTATACTTTCTGAAGCTGTGTTCAATGAATAGATGAGTATTATAATGTATTATAATTGGGGTAACAATTATTCATGAGAAAATACAATGCATTACATGGTGCATTACAAAGCATAATTACTGCATTAAAATACCTTTATGATGCACTATGTATAAAGGTTGCAAGTGAATTGTTACCAAAGTTATTTGCTTTGCTAGGGGCATTTTAAACATTTTGGTAACAATTCACTTACAGCCTTTATACATAGTGCATCATAAAGGTATTTTAATGCATCAATTATACTTTGTAATGCACCATGTAATGCATTGTATTTTCTCATGAATAATTGTTACCACAATTATAATACATTATAATACTCATCTATTCATTGAACACATTTTCAGAAAGTATAATGCATTAAAACACATGACAAACAGCCAATTTCTGATGTAACAGAGAGTCTGCTAATATGATTACGTATTTTAACGTACATTATGAATACCTTTATAATGCTTTATACATAAAGGCTTTAGGCAAAGTGTTACCAAAGTTTTTGACTCAGGAAGTCTTTGACATGATTCCATGATTCCTACCTGGATGAATCTCAGTAAGTCCAGGTCACATTTCACCCTAGAATCAAAAGAAAACATGGTCAAATAAAAAAAAGGTCTTATTTGTTAAAATTAGCTAATGCATAAACTAACTGTCACGTTCACCGTCGATCTCTGCACTACATTCCCCAGAATCCTTTGGCACACCTGCAATCACTCTCCTCTGAATTATCACCCGCACCTGTTCCCAATCAGCTACCTCGTCACCCAGCTCAATAAAACACTCACGCACACTTCAGTCTGGGTCAAGCCTCCAACAGGAAGAGACCATAACCCACTGTCACCCGAAGTCTCCAAGCCAGCCTGAAAACCATCACGTAACTATACTCACCTTTGAAATTACTCAACTCTGTATCCTTGTCCCGCTGTTCCCAGAAATCCTGCCTGGTCCCATGTTCCCCGAGTCCTGGAGATTCACCTGAGTGTCCCACGTTCCCGCCGAGATCTCCTTGTCCGTTACTGAATCTGAAATAGAAAAGGAGACGTATCAATGAACAGTGTCTGCTCACGCCAAGATAACTAAAGAAGGATCTGCTCACCTGGAATCCTCTCTGCACGTAGTGATCATCACAGCACCTTCACTTGTATCATTGTAAATAAACTCACGTATGTGATTCACTTACCTCAGCCTCTGTGCCTGTATCCTGACACTAACAAACTAACAATAATCAAAATATATTATATTTAATATAACCTTTGCTAATATTAGTTAATAAAAATGTTCATGTTAGTTCAGGGCATTAACTAATGTTACAAGACACAACTTTTGATCTTAAAAATGTATTAGTAAATGTTGAAGATTAACTAAGATGAATAAATGCTTTCTTAATAAAGCTTCTTAATAAAAAGTTCATGTTAACTTGTATAGTTAACTATAGTTCACAAATGAAACCTTATTGTAAAAAAAAAAAAAACATATAGGCCTATGCATTTTCACATTATTTCCGTGCACATTATCTTTTCAAATTCTTAATACCTGTTCAAGACATTTTACATAATTTTTAATCATTATTTTCTTTTATTTAACAGGGCTCGACAATAAGGACTGCACACATCCGAAGTGCGCCCACAGAAAGCCACCTCTCAAACAGCGTGAATACTGAATTGAGTTATTTCACGTCTTCTTGAACGGACAAATTCACAAAATTATGTCAAAATGTCAGTCTTGGAGAGTATCCTTCCTAGTAAAGTCAGGTTTTTTTTTTAGTGAATGGGTGTGTCTCTGTCCGCTCCTCCAGTATTCAGGGCACTCATCAATGAGTCGGCCATTTTAAGGTCTGTCTCAATCGCAAAAATACTTCTAGTGCACTGAAATGTTCGCTCCCTAAAAAGTCCCACAAAGCACTGTGGAAACCAGGGAGCATCGTTGCAATTACGACATGAGGGTGAGTAATTAATGATAGAATTTAAATTTTTGGGTGAACTATCCCTTTAAAGGCGTGAATACTGAATTGAATATGAATGTACTATGAACTATCCCTTTAGTTTTCACCCAATTCAGTGAATACTGAATTGAATATGAATAGTACTATGAACTATCCCTTTAAAGGGATAGTTCACCCAAAAATGAAAATTCTGTCAGTAATTACTCACCCTCATGTTGTTCAACCCCGTAAGACCTTCGTTCATCTTCGGAACACGAATTAAGATATTTTTGATGAAATCTGAGAGCTGGATCACTCCTCAATACTCCTCCATAGGCTTCTTCAGGGATTGAAACTTGCCAGCCACGAAAAGTCATTAAAGATATCGTTAAAATAGTCCAAGTGACTACAGTGACTCAATCTTACGTTTATCAAGCGACGAGAATACTTTTTGTGCGCCAAAACAAACAAAAATAACGACTTTAGTACTATTCATTTCCTTCTCTGTGGGCCTCTAGTCAGTTAACTTAGTATGATTGCGTAGAGCTACGTCACACGTAGGCTCACTATTGGCTGACGCTGGTCATGTGGGTGATGCGTGTGACGTACAAGAACAGAAGCTTACGCTATTACACTAGTGAACTGACTGGAGTGTATTGAGAATGTTCAGTTATCCTTCTGTAAAAGACTCCTATGTATCAGTACGGGTGTGAGCAATGTGGCTGTTCTGGGCGACCTAGGTAGATTTGCATTGTCTACTACTTATATGAAAATGTGCATCATGTACTAGATAAAATTAGTGTCCATGTCTAGTTACCGGTATCCAAGAAAATTTTATAATATGCTTTTTCAGTTAGATGAAGTAGGTAGAAAATCTTGGGCTTCCTGCATTCGAGTTCTATTGTATCTCAATGGTTCCTCTAGTGCTTGGGAGGCTCAAAGTGTAGGTGATATAAGAATATTCACATCTATTCTGAATCAACGATTGAGAGAAAGAGCACAAAATGCATGGTACACATCAGTTCTAGATAATAAGAAGTTGAATATATATTCACAATGCACATTGCATCTGTACATAACATACAGTTGGTACGATCTCTGTTATTGTTCAGATGCTCAGGGCACTGTTTAGCTATAGAAACGGGTAGATGGAACAATATACCTTTGACAGAGAGAATCTGTAGTTATTGTAAATTAACTAATACCTCTGTGATTGAAGATGAGAAACATTTCTTGTATGATTGTTCTTTGTACACGGATCTGCGTAAGAAATATTTGAGTGATCTCACACTTGTGGGTGATGTTTGTGTTGATGTGTCACAGGTTTGTGAGTCGAAGCATGCATGGAGATTGGCATTGTATATATATCATGGAATGAAAAAAAGAGCATTTGTCATGCTATTGTGACTTTGGAACTATGGGTCGAGAGGCCGTGTATTCCTGAAATAAAGAAAACAACAAACAACAACGACTCGAGGCCCACAGAGAAGAAAATGAATAGTTGAAATAAAGTCGTTATTTTTGGGTTTTTTAAAGTGAAAAAGTGAAAGTGACACGTGATGGCCAAGTATGGTAACCCATACTTGGAATTTGACCTCTGCAATTAACCCATCCAAGTAAGTGCACACACATTAGGAGCAGAGTAGTGAGTAGTGAACACACACACACACACTGCAAACGTGGATATACACACCCGGAGCAGCGGGCAGCCTTGAGTGGCGCCCGGGGAGCAATTGGGGGTTAGGTGCCTTGCTCAAGGACACCTCAGTCATATTCCTGCCGGTACTGGAATCGAACCAGCAACCTTTGGGTCACCAGTCCAACTCTATTACCATTAAGCCATGACTGCCCACTGCCCACTTTTTGCACACAAAAAGTATTCTCGTCGTTTGATAATCTTAAGATTGAGCCACTGTAGTGACTTGGACTATTTTAACGATGTCTTTAATGACTTTTCGGGGCTGACAAGTTTCAATCCCTGAAGAATGAACTAGTATGGAGGAGTGATCCAGTTCTCAGATTTAATCAAAAATATCTTAATTCGTGTTCCGAAGATGAACGAAGGTCTTACTGGGTTGGAACAACATGAGGGAGAGTAAATACTGACAGAATTTTCATTTTTGGGTGAACTAACCCTTTAATGTTAATCAGACAACAAAGGACAAAGAGAAAAAAAAATCACACACTGTTCTGAATAAGGTTCTTTTTTTAACTTAATTTTTTTTTACTTTAATTTTAAATTTAATGTAAACAGTGAGGAATATGCTGTGTTATTTTACATTGGATTACTTTATTCAATTTTTGAAGGATACCTGAAAACTGCTGTTAAACCAACCTGAAAAGCATTGTATTGCTCATAATTTTATTTTTTGTCAAACATGTTGTTTGCTTGCTTGTCTTTAATAGGTCAAACACAATGAAAACAATAACTATTTTAATTTATCACTTTTTTGTGAAGGGGCCAGCGACAATTCTAGCATGGCAAGTAAAAATTTGAACCAACAATTAAATAAATCCTTAGCATTGAGCCCTGAATTTATTTATTTTTCACATTGCAAAAAAGGGGGGAAAAGGTGAATGGTCCTAAAAACATGCTTGATTTATTTATTTATAGATGTTGAAAGGATGTTATGACAGGATTCACCCACATTAAGATTTAGTTTATATCAGATCAAATGAGTTTTTGGTCTGACAAAGGTTCTAACTGAAACAAGAGCCCTACACTGCACTGCACTTTGCCCATGAGCTGTAAGCAAACACAAGTTTATGCATGTGGCACCCACACATATGGTGTGATAGCCTGTGAGAGCATTTCTGCACATGTCCTACTTTTTTTTGACAGCATTTGTCTTCGAATTTAGATGTGATTGCTGTGTGTACTCCAGGGAGAAAAGTGAGTGGTTGCTGTGGCAACAGATGACATGCATCCAAATAAACAAAAGCAATATGAGATGACTGACCCTCGATAGTAGCCGATTTCCTTCCCAGGAACTCTTCCAGTGATGTTTTGGAAGATTACGGAAGGCTAAAGAAATGCAAACACTGATGGATGGGTGAATAAATAAATAAATAAATGAAAAGGACGAGAATCATACCTGGTTGCCATGGAGACATACCTTCTCCTCACTTCAATAACTGCTGAGCAGAGAGGATTCCAGGGTCTGCAGCGAAAGACTAGGGGAATAAAGAGGAAGAAATCCTTTTTCCTGGAACAGAAATAAAGGGAAATACAGTCATTGCATATGATGTGTGCATTCAAATCCTTTGAAATTACATGTTAGATACATTCCTTATTCCTTTCATTCATATGACGCTGGAGACTGAATATTAAACAGCCTACACTGTTATTCACAGTAGTTTCCATCAAAACAACAAGGGCAAATATTATTAAAGCTATTATAAAGAAGATCAATATTAAAATAATACATTATTATATTTTCAATAATATTCTTTCAATAATTATCAAGTTAGGACACATTTCAGGGTAGAAAGTCAGCTTAAATCAATACTATAAGGGTCTTAAATCTATCTAAAATCCTTCTTTTCTAAGCTCTCAAACCATACATTAATTTACAAACTTAATTTCAGGGGAACAATCAACTAAAAGTGGACAACATCAAAATAGGACCATTTCTGAGCAATGCTTTTAACAAAACAAAGCAAACAATGAGGGTGGATAGTCTGGAGACATTAGGTGCGACTACAGTAACGTTACTTCTTTGTTTTCACTGCGATTTAATCTATTCAGTGAGAAAATTCATCGTTGAGAAAAATGGAAATTGTGGTAAAATATCTAAACATTTATCTTATTTCTCATAAAAACAATAATCAACATTATTATAATATGAACTTTAATGATGACATATGATATTAGGGTTAAATAATGCTAGTAACTGTTAGCATTAAAGCAACATATTTGTCTTATCAGTATTGCAATAATATTATTTTAAAAGTGATCGAGTTAGTTCTGATTTTAGGTCAATAGCCAACAAAATGTATATTTTCGAGGTCTCAAACCTTCTGTTGTGTGCTCTTGCTTATATAAACTTAATTTCAAAAGAAACAAACGACACAAAGTTGTCCTACAGTTAAACTGGGACATCTTGCATATCGTGAGGGCCTCTTTTTGTTTCTGAGCCGAGCAATGCTGTTCAACCTATCCGCAAACGAGGGGGAGGGTAAATGCTTTGGAGACCCTACGGTTGATAGACAGCCACAAAACCCAATCACAAATGGAACAGTCGTTTGAACTGACCAATAGCGTCGCTCTCTGGGCAAATCTAGCAGAGTGGGCTGAGTTTGAACAGCAATGCCCGCCCTTCATCCAATCGTTAGGTTGCGCGAAGGCTGCAGTTTCAGTTTGTTTTATTCACCATTTTGAGTAGCTGAAGGTAAAATTTAAACTAAATACCTTCGTAGAGCAGGAATATCTCCCGCATTGTTTGATTTTTACCACAGGGAGAGGGCGTTGGTTTTGCGACGTCACCTCTTGTGTTTTAAAACAGCACATTTTGTTTGCATTTTCCCTGCTTTTCTTTTGCTCTTTCACAATTTTTAACCTCTACAGTATTCCTGCAAAATGGCAAGACCAGTGAGGTACGTGGGTTTCCATTCGTCCTGCTGATGGCTGCTGCATGCACACTGACTTCTAGGACTCCCGCATGTGCCAGGCATCATTATGTTCTTGTTTAGAGCTCGATTTTGTAACATTTTGGCTCATTCGTGCATGCATTTTGCTCGTTGTTTCTTCCCCAGTGGCGGAGGGCTGTGTCTTTTACATTTATGGGGGTATCGTGGCCGTTTCTAATGTGCATCAATCAGGATTCTGAAATCTGTTATTCTTCGCGCATCTCCTACCTATATTTCAGAATATATTTGTTGTTTGAGAAGCACTAAAAGGCTTCATGTTTCCTTGTAAGCCAGTGAGAATATGGCTTCCCATTCATCCTCGCCAAAGCTTCAGGAGGGGTAATAAAATCCCATTGGAGGTGCACATTGGCCCATTCAAGTGATTTTGCAACCTGTAAAGCGCACATATTTGCGCAAATTTTTCAACGATGCAGAAACAATAGATTGCGAAATCCCGTTCGTTTTTTAGGAAGGGAAGCGCGTTTTTGAGGTATTTTTTTTTGATAGCAGTAAATTAACACGACGCATGTGACGTCAGAGGGGGGCGGGGTGGCTGAGAGCGACCACACCTCCCGTTTGGAGTTATGTGAAAAACGTGCACAAAATTTGATGTTCAGTCTCCATATTTTGAGTTCAAATGGCAATAGCAGATTAGTGTATTATATGATTTATGCGTTGTCGACCGAGGGCCGACATTAAAAAAAAAAGAGTAAAAATGGTGCGCGCCTTTCTCACGTATCGACTGAACAGAAAAAAAATTAACACGGTGTGCTTACGAACATTCACCGTGGTGACTATATGCAAATATATCGAATACCGATTTATTAATTGATTATAATTTATTAAGTAAGTTATGTTTTAACTTGATATTAGCCACCACAGTTATGTAAGAAAAAAAATTAATTAATAAAATGGCAGATTCTGAAAGCCTCGTACACCAATAACTAATTACCATGGTAAATATGAATTACGCAAAAAAAAAAGACTTGCCATGAAATTTATTTTTAATTTACATTATTTCTTGCATAATTTGAACAAAATCCCTAGTATTTTGTCTGATTTTACTGGGTTAACGGTAGTTGTCGACTTCCTGCTAGTCTCAACCTAACGTTAACGTTACCTCAGATTACTGTTTAGTTGTTATACATCAAATGTATTAATGAATGTATAGTTATGAACATATAGACAAAATATAATTATTAGTTATACATTTCATTATGTATATTATCATGTCCTTTCTGTATTGATGATTCAGTATTGTAATTTATAATTCATAACATCTAATTACTTTAAAGTAACTTGTGGCTTTTCAAGCATCTCAACACCATGTTGGGCCTGAGTGGCTAAATGGAATAAGACTGCAGTATTAATGAAACCCTCATTGAAATGCTAATTGAGGAACTTTTTAACGATCATTAATTTAAGGAAACATAATGAAGCGAGGAATGTTAAATGAACTCCGGTTTCCGGCAGAAATTCTGACCACCTTTCCGATGGTCTGTAAACCCTAAAAACAAGAATTAACGTCACATGCACCTCTACATCACAACCTCTTGTTACACTATTTTGTCTTTATTACAGGAACAGAAAGGTGGTGAATTACTCCCAGTTTAATGAATCCGATGATGCAGGTAATAAACCATCTCCAAAATGCATAATTTTAGCTTTTGGAAAAAAAGTATTTATGTGAAAAAGAATTTCTTTGCAAGTTTACTCGATATTGGAATGCAAATATTCTGCAGGTTGATTGGTGACCTTTCAGAGATTGTTTTAAATAATCAGTTTATGCAGTCACGTACTTCATGGTTCAATCCATCTCATTTCTGCCTCCAGATGAGGACTATGGGAGAGACAAGGAAACAACTAAGAAGATTCGTGCTCCACCCCGTGAAATCAAGAACAAGAAGACTAAGAATTCACAGGAAGAGAGGCAAGAAACTTTTTTTATTTTATTTTTTCAGATTTGGTGTATAACAATGTATTTGATACATGTATTATTAGAATAATGCATTTAAAAATATTTTATATGTATTAAATGGTGTATTTCATGACAGGATTCTTGTGTGTTGGGATCCCCAGGGATCGTGAACCTTTTTGAGATCCATTTTCTCCTTATGACCCACATATATGATGTGGTTAATTATAACTAGGAAATAAATGCCACATACAAGGACATTCTCCTTCAAAGTTCAAACTACTAACAAACCTTTCCCGTTGCAGCGAGGATTCAGATGACAAACTGTCCAAATCCAAAAATGACTCCGCAGGTAAATTGTGTTATTTCATCTACTGCAGATGATTTGATTCTAAATAAAGTTGCATAAAAAATGATTAACCTCTAATCTTGTGTTTTTCAGATGACTTTGGTAGTGATGAAGACAACGACTTTGGAGAGGAAGGGGAAGGGGAAGATGGAGGAAGTGACTATGATGATAAAAAGGCCAAAAAGGGAAAGAAAGCAAAGGTGGAGAAGCCAGGCAAAAAGTCACTGAAGAGGAAACGAGGTGGAGGTGAGACGTGGACAGACAGAAAAAAAATGTTATTTCTCCTTGAACTCTCATGCATAAAACATGAAGCAGCAGATGTTAAAATATGAGCATAAAGTTTTGTCTTATTCTGGCCATTAACTGCCCATTTAGACCGAAAAAGACCATCTTACCAACGTATAAAACAACCACAGTTTAGGAGTGTGTGTTCTGAAATCAGATGTAAAAATAGTTGCAAATAAAGCATAAATGTGAATGCATGTGTTCTGCATGTTGTTGACCCTTGTGATTCCTCTGCAGATGACAGTGATGATGATAAAGAGGTGAGCAGGAAACCGAGGCAGGTGAGGCAGGCTGCGTCAAAGGCCGTGTCCAAACAGAGAGAAATCCTTCTGGGAGACGGTGGCAGTGAGGATGAGGAGAAAGATGAGGAAGAACAGGCATTCCTGGACCGTAAGTGTGCTGCTTTTTAACTGCAGTGTTCAATAGGTTTGTCACTGTATCTCAGCATCACTATTATTATTAATATTGCTCATACTTGGACTTACGATTTTGGCCTGGCGAATGATAAAACTTTGCCAAAAAAGGTGGCACAGAAGCACTTCTGAAGTGGCCATTAGGATTCTTTACACAGACTCAGAGGTGGCATAAATGCATTTACACAGCAATTTTTAAGAGTATACTTTACTTTATAGTAACAGTTGAGGTGGGACAGAGCAGGCATAATTTAGTCTGCCTTTTATGCGGCATTATGTCTTTACACAGAATGTTAAGCAGACACAGACCAGCTAGAAATTAGCAGTGTGAAGATGCCTCAAATGAACACAAAGCCAGTAATTAGACACCCATACTGCCCTGGAAACCTAACATGACATTTAACTACCCAGAATCCCTTAGTAACACCATAGCAATGGTTCACATTACAAAAGTATTGGGGTGGCTTTTTTTTCACAGTCAAGCGCCACTCAAATTTTATAAAAATGTACTTTCCGATTTTCTCTGCAGAAGAGTCTGGCAGTGATGAAGACTTCATGGTTGATGATGATGATGACAGTGACTATGGGCACTCCAAAAAGAAAGGCAAAAAAGTGGTGCAGAAAGGAGGAAGGAGAGTTGAGAAGAAGGACAAGAAATCCCCTAAACCCCGGCTAAAGGCCACAGGTAACCACAGACGCTGCTAAGGTTTTCATGGTTACGGAAAAGAGCAGCTTGGACAGGAGGGATGTGCGCATAAACTAATTTGACAGTCGTTTAAATGGAAGTTTTGTAACCGACTAGTCTAAGTAAGAAATCATCTAAAGACTTGTGTATATATGATCTATTTGAGCACTTAATCTATGAATCAAACAGTCAAATCCCATAGTAAATGCTGCTAAACGCGGCACACTTGGCGAATAAAGCGATGGGCATTTGCTTGTTTCGGCTATCACACCTACGTGCATGTCCTGAATATGGTTACACATAGCTCTTGTGGAGTTACGCCAGTTTGAAATGGCACAGCTTACATGAAACCTTTCCGTTTTATTTCTAATTCAAAATACTTCCGCACCTCGTTTGTCTTTTGAGCGGTCATTTCTGTGCACTCCGTGACTGACGAAGAAAAAGCATCGGAGGTAAAATATAAAGATTAGGCCCTACCTCTTAAGGTGTTATTTTTCCAAGTGTTTTATTTTCAATGTGCTGCTTAAAATGCTTTTAAATATAAATGTAACAAAGTTCAAGGTGCAGGGAAGAAGGGGGAATTGGTGAACATTAAACGGAAGTTTTAAAATAAATAATAACCAAAGTAAAGGGCATAAAAAGACAAAACGCAACTTAAATTTCCCAGGCCTGGTCTTCTCTCGTCTTCCACTGTCGTCACTCCACCTCTTATCCTTTTGAGCTCCTGGGACTCCAGACTGGTGCAGTGCACAGTGACGTTCATTAACACTCACGCCACCAACGTCACTCCGTTTCCACGGCTCACGTCCTGCTCCTCACAGTAACATTAAAACGTTAAACATTAAAAATTTGACCAATAAAATCTTGTGTATTTTTTCCTGTGTAATCGACTTTTGTTTTCAGTGTCGACTAGTAGCAGCTGTACCGTTTAATTGACTAGTTTTGCTCATCCCTAGTCTTTACTATCACCTTTGATCAATTTAGTGTCCTTTCTTAAAAAAAAAAAACCTTAGGCCTAGTTTACACCTGGTGTTAAGATGCGTGTTAGTTGATCGGATCACAAGTAGATGAGGGAGACACATTTCCGTTTACTCCTGGTGTTTTAATCCATCTCTTGTCCACTTCTGTCCTGATTTCTTCGAGGGGAGTGTCAACGGGCAGGGAAATATATTGTTTTTTCAATGTAATGGACAAAATAAGCTCATGTAATTCACATATAAACGCGCCCGGAGATGACCGGAAAACACACGGAGAGCAGCAGCTTTCATTTCTGCTCTGACAGTCGCAATACCACGCTGAACACTGTGAGTGTGTGTTAGAAATCAGGAATGGTGAGAGAACATTGTGCTTTTTTTGTGTGTGTTTTTCACCTTAAAACCAAATTTGTATGAAGTATAAATACCGTCTGGCTAGTGCGCTTCCCATAATGTTTACGCATCAGGTCAGTAGACGGCATCTTTTGTGGCTGTTTGAACATTCGACCACATGAGCGTTTACACTACGAAAGCAATCCGGTCTAAGGCATTTTCGACTACCTCTGGAAGTGGTCGAAAGTAGACAAGCTCAAAATGTTTTAGACCCCGTTTTCACCTGTATTTAGCGTCATCCGCTTGTGATCCAATCGACCAAAACGCATCTCAATACCAGGCTTAAACAGGACCTTTCTGACTCCAAAGTTTTAATGTTAACGTGTCTGTTTGTTCCTCAGTGAACCCCAGCCCCATGAAGGGGAAAGGGAAAGGTCGCCCAAGTGCAGCTAAAGCACTGGAGAAATCCTCACCTAAAGATGACGAGGAACCCGAGAGCCCTCTTGAAGACGAGGAGGAAGATGAGGTGGAGAAGAAAGAGTCTCCTCCCACCAAAAAGACAAAGGATGATGCCCCCGAAGATGAGGAAGACGAGGAGGAAGAGGACGGCTCAGAAGAGGAGGCTCCATCCGGGGAAGACTAGCCATGTTATTAACGGCGTCCCTTTCTTCTTCTCTTTCCCTTTACACTCTTTCCTTATCTGCATTTTTGGGGGTGGGGGGGTGGGAGAGGGATGGGCTTGTTTGCTTTTCAGAATTTTTTTCATAGTCTGTTGTGGCCTGGCTCAACGGTTTGAACTCTTTTTATTTCCCCCTTTTTTTTTTTTTTTCCTATAAATTCCATATCGCAAAGGACATTTTCCCAGAACTTGTTAGCGTATATATCTATATATATTATTGAGTAAAATGTGTCTGAGTCTGTTTATTTATGGGTATATAATCTCGAGGGGAAGCCCATCGTTCCAACCAGTAGCGTCGCTGCTCGCCCAGGGTAATCACATGACCGTATTCTCAACAACAAAAAAATTGCTTTAGCGCTCTTGTTCATTTCGGTAACGTGTATAAAGCTTATTGCCTACTCTGCATTGCTGCGACCGATGTTCCTCATTCATGAAACAAAATTCTGTGTAAAATGTTCGTAAAACCATTCTTGCGTAAATTAACTCCTTTTACACCGTGCAAACGGAACAAGTATTAGTGTAAATCTGTAATGGTTTATTGGGGTATAAATGCAATTGTCTACAAATTGTCGCAGTCGATTCACTGCAATTTGCGCAAGATTGGTTTTACGAACCAGTTTTGCTTGCGTTTAACAAATGTTGCATTCGATTTGCGAAAGTACTTTTAACGTATGAATAGTTTTGCAAATTTCTGAAACGGTGTTTAATTAAGGTCCAATGCGTTTGTTGTGTAGTGATTCCTCTCTAGAAAGCGATTCGTTAGGAAGTTTTGCAATCCGTAATAGTTCACACCGTTTGTTTGGATACTAGCGGCTCTGCTTATCTGAGGATTCGTTTTGTATTTATTCAACATGCGCTCGCTTGGATCATCAGCTTAAGATGGAGAAACTGACATCTAATGCTCGTGGTTTGAGAATTACATTTGTCGTGGTACACTTTATCCAGGGTTTGCCATTCAATTTTCAGTTTTACCTTTTAAATAAACAGTCTCAATTTGTGTAGTTTGAACCATAATGCAGTTACTGTTTTAGGAATAATCTGGATTAAAAATGTCAAATTCTGCAACATTACCACAGAAAATAATTTCAATTTGTACCTCAGTTTGTTGTGTACTTACAATGGCAAGTGTCCGATGTTTTCCCCATTGTAAGTTCATTTCTTGGTGTTTTTTTTGTTGTTGTTGTTGTTGTTTTTTGCAAACTGAGGTATGAGTTGCCATCCATCAAGCTAAACTCATTTTAAACCTGGGATATTTCTCCAAGAATCATGCTCATTTCGCTTTTTCATTTGCCTTTGTTTTTTGTTTTTTTTCTCATCCACCAGATCATCTCATATTAAGGCTCATATTAATGCTTTCATCTTTTTTCTCAAAAGAGGCTCGCGGTGAGCGTGCTGAGATCGGGCCTTAAAATGGTTAATTGCACGGGAAATGTGAATCTGATGTCTTTCTGCCTTACCAAGCCTGTTTTTCAAAATCTTGTACCGCAAAGCTAAATGTTCAGATACAGGGTATCTTTGACTCGTGCCCGTTTCGCCCAGAGATTGTATTGCTCAATGTTGGGGATCTCTTCAACCAAGCAAATAATGTTTTAAAAAGGTCAAATATTGTTATTCTTCAGCCCTGGATCAGATGTGTTTGTGATGTCATGACACAGAGGCATTTTTGCACTGTGAGGATTGAGAAGAATTGTTCATACCTTATGTGTGTTTGCTCATTAAATATATATTTCTGTTGCTGCTTGTTTTTAATTCCAGACACATACGTATATCCCATGATGTATTTTGAGGGGCTTTTCTGTCTACAAGTGCATACATGGCGTTCTGACATGGTTCGATCCTTTCTGCCAGGCATCTCTGAATATTTTCCACTCGTGCTGTCTATGAATTGTTTTTTAACCTAGCTGTCCAAAAACGTATGAATGTTTTGTTTTTTGTGCTTGATTTAATTTTAAACTGGTTTCTTTTGTTTCATTTTTCCTCCTCAGATTTTTTTTTGTATTGTTTGTTTTTTTAAGAAAAGAAATAAAATGTATCTTCATTTTAATGAGAAACTGTCTTACGGTGTCTTTTTGTCTTAGAGCTCTACATTTTTAAAAAAAGAAAATATTTAAAGTATGATACTGTCATGCTTAGTGTGAATGTAATTTAAAGGGAAAGTTCAGGTAATTAGTTATGCAGATTTTTAGGCTTATATACACTGAAAATACTATATTATATATATATATACTATAAAATATTATAATATGCGAACCATGTCCGCACAAGACTGGATGAAAGTTATAATATAATACAGTGAAGTGCCTTGTTTTCAGTTACTACTTCAGTCAAATTAATAGTGAAATAGTTTAAACTGGTTTGTCATTGCCAGCAGTTGCAATACTAAATTCCAACACACTGCCCGTGTTTTAATATTTCAAACTGAGTTGCCTTCAGTGTACGTTTATCTGTCAGTGCAAGTCTGAGACTGTTCAAAGACGAGTTAACCATATTTTGAATTACCAGTAGAAAAGAAAATCATTATGTAGCAAAAGTTAGCATTAAAACATAATTTTTACTGCAATAAAAGTTAACTAATTATACAATTTTATCACTGCTAACTAATTATCCAATATTGAAAAAAGAACCGAGAAAAAGTTTCTAGAAAATGTAATGGAAGTTTGAGAGTGACAACAGAAAAAACACAAATGGCTGGAGGGAGGCCAGAGGTGTGAAACAAAGAGTGTGAAAAATGTCAAGTTCGTCTGCTTGAAAATGAGAAACGCATAAAACATTTAAGCATGAATTTGTTTCAGCATTTCTGCTCACTGGAATCCAGTCTTTCAAACTTTTTTAAACAATTTCACAGTAGTTTTCATGTGCTTGATATTGTAACAAAGTTTTTTTGTTTTAGAATGGTTAAAGTCAGCATGAAACAGAAGTTGCTATAGTCTTTGTAGCCAGATGGGTAGACTGGTCACATGGTCAGCAACAACACTGAGGCTGTGGTGTTTAAACGAAGCTCAATTGGTACTAAGGGGCCCAAAAAAATATCCCCACGCCATTACACTTGTGACTGATGGAGATAGAAGACCATGCCACGAGCAAACGGTGCAAAACATAAGTTTATTGTGTATCTAACACAAATTTAAACAACAGAACCATACTGTCAGTATCAGTAGGGAAGGTGCATGGATGTATTGTGTGTGTGGGTGCAAGTGTTGAGTGTACAAATAAAAGACATAAACTTAAATGTGCATCTATGTGAAGTCCTGGCGTCCAGAGCGAGGCGTGGACCCGGACAGGCCAACAGAGCAGCGTTCGAGCCTTTAGCCACCAGACCAGAGCAGGAAGAGATCAATGCAGAGATCTCCTATTTAAACATCAGCTTCCCAGGTGCCAGCAATTAGGCATGAAAGAGACGAGATGGGGCAGGAGAGCAGCTTTTTTGACATGTAGGCTCTGTTTTGGCCATGTGTGTTAGTTCTGTTCCTGTTTGCCAGTGTGTCATTTGACATAGTTTCTAATGCTTGCTACATTTCGCCAGTCCTATAGACCTTATGTAGCCCCGCCCCTTTTCAGCGCTGGGCTCGTTGTCTTTTGTCTTCCGGTCTGTATTTTCACAGCGATCTTGCGTGTTTATGAATGAACGGCTCGTTTTAAAATCTTCCCGGTCTACTGACATTTGTTAAGACATCTGCTTTAAACATTACAATCCTCATGATAACTTTCGTTAACTTTACATTAAGTAAATCCACTTCGAAAGCTAATTACTCCTGGACAGCAATGCCATAGAAATATACAGATCGACCGCAAAAATGGAAGTTCAAAGACAATATTCTAAAGGTGGCTGCGCCCTCGTTTCTCTGGTGCATAAGGTCTATAAGATCATTACAAATCACGCTGTACGACGTAGATCTAATAAACTTGGGTGCGACATGTACGTAGAATTTACGATGATGACACCTATTGAATCGTAAGCTACGACACAAGTTAGTATCGAAGAATTAAAACATCATCAATATGCGCTAGTGTAGAGCAAGATGAATCCCACTTTGGCAATTGTGGTTTTTAATGTGTGCTGAAAAAAAGAGCAGGAAGCGAAAGAGGAGAATATGGACACGGTCATGGCTAGGGAAAAGTGGCCAACTTGGTTTTCCAATTTTGCAAATGGTGCTTGAGGTAAGTAGTTTTAAGTTTTAGCGCCATGTTGCGGTGATCAATACGCCACTTCATGTTGCATTTTTATTGGCTTGTCAGTAGACGCCGGTCGTAGCAGCAAACACAGTGAGTGCTTCTCAACACTCAAATTAATGCTTCCTCATTTCCTCGCTCCTCCGTCCTCCAGCCTGTGACCCAGAAACCAATCGAACTCAGCCATCTTGATGGACATCTCAATTCTCTAGTTGCACCACGAGGAGGCGAGGAATGAGGAGCGAAGATACACCTCGCATTCAACGGGGGTGGAGCTAAGATACGAGGAAAGGAAACGAGGATGCATAAATAAGAAATGAGAAGCACCCACTGTTAGATGATCATGGATAAAAGGAATTATGAAAATTATAGCAGGCTCTCTTTGGTCGCAAGACTGTGACAACGGCAGTCTTTGAACCTCTCACACCGTGCGGCGTAGGACCACCGTTTAGGAGCTATGACCAGAGAAATTGTCACGATGGTCATCTCTCATTTGCCCAAAATCGTAAATGTGTACCGGGCATTATTGTGTTTGATTAATTATCCCGTTCATTAGCTCATTTGTTCCCCTGTGTATTTAAGTCCTGTCTTCATTCTGTTCTTTGTTTGGTGTCGTCGATGTTAAGTGGTTGTGAAATCTGTTTTCCCTGACTTTTGCCATGGATTTTTGGATTAAAGACTGATTCCTTGAACAATGTTCGCTTCATTATATACAGCCACCCGTGACATACACCACCACCACTAGCCTAAACCATTGATACAAGGCAGGATGGATCCCTGCTTTCATGTAGTTTACACCAAATTCTGACCCTACCATCTGAATGTCACAGTAGAAATCGAGACTCGTCAGACCAGGAATCGTTTTCCTGTTCTTAGCTGACAGGAGTGTCACCAGTGTGTGTTCTGCTGCTGTAGCTCATCTGCTTTAAGGTTGGATGTGTTGTGTGTTCAGAGATGCTCTTCTGCAGACCTTTGTTGTAACAAGTGCTTGTTTGAGTTACTGTTGCCTTTTTTGTCAGCTTGAACCAGTCTGGTCATTCTCCTCTGACCTCTGGCATCAACAAGACATTTTCACCCACAGAACTGCCGCTCATTGGATATTTTCTCTTTTTAGACCATTCTCTATAAACCCTAGAGATAGTTGATCAGCAGTTTCTGAAATAATCAGGCCAGACTGTCTGGCACCAACAACCCTGCCACGTTCAGTCACATAGGCCGTATTTACGTTTGAGTTGACGTCAATCGCCACCGTAGCTTTTTCAATGACGTCCACCTCATATTGACAGGGTAATATCTGATCTCACCGCTTATATGGCCGGCACAAATAAAAAAAAACAAAAAACTCTTTTTCCCCATTCTGATGCTTGTTAATAGGCCAGTGATATCCATGTGAAATGGCATCGCGAACAAGAAAAAATGGGATGGGACTTGATTTTGTCCATGGGGAATTGTTTGGATGGTTGATTGGTTGTTGTTTGCTATTGCTCGATCCCATGTGAGTGACAGGTTGCCCCGCCCTCACGCCTGTCATCAGAGAAGAGATTTCACTGCAAGAGGGAGGGGAAGTTATTTTGATCAAAGATTATGAGGGCGTGTGAAATAAAAAAAAAAATTACATGCATGGATAAATAATTTATGATAAATACTTCAATATTCCATAAAAAAAAGAATTGTCCATTTTGATTTGACCATTTCCATGTAAATATGAAACAACCTCTCCAACCCTCATGTGACAAATAGATTCCTTTCTAATAGCAGATTCTTTCAGGGTGTTTTTTACCAACTGATGTTGAAATTTATGCCCTTTGAGATTTCTCAAAAGAAAATAGAACTGAACCGTCGACTTTTTTCTACCTGCGGGTGGATAGTTATCATGAGTTCAAACTGTGACATCAGCTTTCTACAGTCTGACATGCTAAACTCCATCTAATGCTATATTAAACACTTTTAGTATTCATGCAGTTTTATGACTTTATATTCATTGAAAGACTACATGGCATAGTTGTAGTTCTAAAACTCATTTGTCACACTGCAAGACCATTTAAAAGAACGAACGAACGATGGATGGATGGATGGATGGATAGATGGATGGATAGACAGACAAACAGATATACTGTAAAAAGAGATCAGTTGAGTTAACTTAAAAAAGTGAGTAAACCTGTTGCCTTAAAATTATTATGTAAATAAACTTCATGCATAATTGAAAAAATTAAGTTATGTGGAATTTCACATAACTTATTTTTTTTCAATTAGGCCTACATTAAGTTTATTTACTAAATAATTTTAAGGCAACGGGTTTACTCACTTTTTTAAAATTAAGTCAACTTATCACTTTTTACATAGATGGATAGATAGATAGATAGATAGATAGATAGATAGATAGATAGATAGATAGATAGATAGATAGATAGATAGATAGATAGATAGATAGATAGATAGATAGATAAGATAGATAGATAGAAAGAACACCTGCTGTGCTGTACTTAAGCGGATTTAATTCATGACTCACCGAAAACCCATCAAGAATGTAGAAGATCGAGTACAGCCTCTGTGATGTGGCTTTCCAGACGTGTGTGTTCTCACAGCTAATCCCGCCCACTTCCTGCTGCGCCTGGAACAACTCCTCAAACTTCTACTGATGTCACTTCACTGTGTACACGTTCACATGGGAATCAATAAAGACACAAGAGACGACGACACTTTAATTTACACTTTCAGATGGAGATCAAACGTATGTATTAAACTGTTGTTTTCTGTCAGATATATCTTGGGTTATTTCATGATGTGTAGCTGATGATGCACCTGTGATTGTAAAACCATAAAATCAGAAAAAAAGGATTTAATAATAATTAATTATTCAAATGTTGTGTATAAATGTGTAAATGTTAGTTACATTTACATTACAAAATAGTTGTTATATTCCTTCACAGAGCAGTAAAAAATAATATTTGTAATACTTACCTATACAAAACTGTTCAGTTGGTAAAAAACTAAATAATAATAATATTTAAATGCTTGTTTTAAAAAATACTAATTTTATCCTAAAACAGGTGAACTCATACAATCACAATATCAATTTAAGAAACAAAAAAAATTCCAGGACCTGAAGTTCCCTGTCAAAGGCAGTGTCAGGTAAGATGTGACGCGCTTCAGTGCTTTTTCCTGTCTAAAACCTTTTCATGGCTCAGTTATGATAAACTCAGTTTATATTTAAGACAGGGGTCCGGTTTATGTGGTTGACAGCAAAATAAAAGAGTGTCACTCATGAGAGTTAAATTCAAATGAGTTTGCGCATGATGCACTTAAAGATGTGTCTTCTTCCTTCCCAACAAGCTCTCTACGAACTGTGAAAAGAGGAAGTTAGCGGTTACCATCATGTCAATGAGCAAGTATATTCACAAGAAGAGCTTTTGAACTTAAGTGACCTCATAATATTTATGTACACATATTTTAAGATTATGAATGTAGTAAGCTTTAAAATGTGCATTATAGCATTCGAAAGTTTGCTTTTGGTCGAAAGAAAGATTTTTATTAAACAACTGTGCTGCTTAATATTTTTATGGAAGCCATGATACATTTTTTTAATGTATATATATATATATATACACACACACACAATCTAAATACATAAATAATATAAATTAAATAATAAATATAAAATATAAATGGAATAAAAATAGAATTAATTAAATATAATATAAATAAATTAAAAAACATTAAAAATTACTAAATTATATAGTCTAACTTTTTCATTAACGTATTGAGATTTCTGTGGAAATGTGTTTAATTTTCATGAAGGTAATGTCACAATGCAAAAAAAAACTCTTAATAGTCCTCAAAACATACTTGATTTCCTTGTTCTTGAAAGCTTTTGTGAGATTCACCCATTAAGTGAAACAGGAGATTTACGGTTTGCTAAATGGACTAAACATAGTCGTGCGTCATTCAAACATTTGTAATTTGCGTCAATGTGAACAGAGAACTCAAATTTCTCCAAAGTGTAGAAAAATATTTCATGAGTCTGTTAAACTGGAAAGATCTGAGGAGAATAACCAACAAACACAGTCTCTTAGGCAACTAGAAATCAAAAGCAATGCTAAACTGACACCGGCAAAGAAACTGCCTAAATTGTGGAAATGATTGCCACGTATGCCATTTTTTTGTTTGTTGTTACCATTTTAAATTTTTACTAACAATCAAGTTATGTCTACAATCAACCATAAATCTGCTCAGATAGATGTACTGTGATGGGTACACAATGTCCTCACAACCCTCCTTAAGTTGATCATTGGTTGAGTGCTAAGGTAGTCATCATTATTTTATAGTCTGGAACAAACACACTGTGTTGACTAAAGGGGTGTATCTGTCACACATCCTGGTGTCAACGCTCACAATCACATGACTGAAATTTTGATCTATGTCAGCATTAATATGAAGTTCAGGTTTGCGTTCATACATGTGTAAAGATGCAAATGGACTTCTTCAGAGAAAAAGGGAAATTGACAAATCTAAAAAGGACCACACGATCCACGTAATATATTCTGAGTCTTCTGAATGCGTTGAAGCTTTGGTGAATAATAGCATGAAATTTAAGTCATAATGTTGGATATATGCATCAATATATTCCAGCAGCTAAACAGCTTCTTTCATCACTGCAGTGTTTAGAGCAAAGGAAGGAAAAGAGAGAGAGAAGAAGTGAACGAGTGGAAAATCTGGACATGCATGGCAGGATCTCACAGTTGTTCTTGATTAATGCATTAACATGTGGCCTGGAGGTGTGTTTGGCTGCTGGGACCATCTACATCCCACCTATGCTGCTGGAGGCAGGGGTGGAGGAACGCTTCATGACCATGGTACTGGGTAAGTGACTCAAAAAGAGGTTATTGTCATTGTCAAAGTTGTTTTTGGAGGCACAGTGGGTACCAAGCTAACAACATTCTCAGAACTTTGCTAACGTTCTGGCAAGGTTCTCTTAGGATTCATTCAACAATGTTAATAGAACATTTATTATATAGTTATCAGGTCTTTAAAGGTAGCCTACATGCAACTTTATTATTGTTCAACATTAACCAAATTTACAACTATGAGGAAAATACATCATTAATAATTTTTCCAAAACATGTTTTTGTCTTACTCTATGGTAAGCCTATTAAGCATTTATATTTTATATGGGATGATTTTCGCGGGAAATTGCATACATAAGCCTGCGTCACTCGCCCATGCTCGTTCTTGTTAATGGAACTTTTCCAAAACACAGCCTAGCCTACTAGGCCTACTTGTTTTAGAATGTTCAGAGAAAAATCAAAAGAAAACGTTTTTAAAAACATGCAGAAATAACATTTTCAACTTAATGTTACCAAAACGTTTTTAAAACATATTTTTGTTAGCTGGTTAGTTTAGTGGTGTAGTCATTAAAGATCTGGACTGGCAACCACAAAGACTGGAGATTTTGGAACTCCATTCACTTGAATGGGATGAATCCCTTGAGGGATTATCATCATGAGATTCAATTCTTAGCAGTTTTCGCTTGTGGAAATAATCGATTTGCTTTTTGTGATAATGCATGCGTTCTTACCATGTCAGGAATATAAAAAATAAAATGTCTTAAATTCAGTTAACAGGTTCAGGTTTCTTTGAATTTGTACTTACATATCGGACATGTCACCCATCAAGCTTCCAGTCAGAAGCGCTTTTTTCAGCGGCGGCGCGTACGTTGACGTAAAAACAAATTTATAAATCGATTCACAAACAAATTACTCTAATGAGCCGGTTCTTTTATCGAATGGTTTAAATATACGAAAAAGCTCAGTAGTCACTGGTTTGACTGATGATTTTT